>OX456523.1:192359195-192529195 GCA_949748255.1 Eustalomyia histrio
AAAAACAAATAATATTTTTAATTGTGTTTGGTATTTTTTAATTTTAATTGATATTTTTAAGTATCGATTGCGAATTTTTGAATTTTACTTTTAATTTTTTGAATTTAAATTGTGTTCTTTTATTTAGGATTTTTTTTCTTTAAATTTCAATTGTGATTTTTGAGCAATTTTGTCTTTTTTTATAAAAAAAAGCTTTATTTTTATGTCTTTATATCTATAATACTTGTTTTCGTAGTTTATGGACTTCAATGGAACACGAAATATAGCAATTATTTTGTATGGCCTGTTCTACATTTACTAACAAACACATAATTTATTTGTTAGCTTTTGTTGTTTTTAATATTTGATCAAATTACAAATAGAAAAATTTCAAATATTTTTATGACAAATATTTTTGTTTACATTAAAAAGAGAAAAGCAAAAAATTGAGAACGGTTGGCAGCATTATTATAAAGTCGTACTTTTTAACTACCATAATTACATTGAAAGTCTATATATATGTTGGTAATTAAATATTTTCAATTTTAAATACATAGGTTTTGATATAAAAGTAAGATTAAATGTGGTATTTGAATCTTAGATTTTCAATTAAACAAAGTAATACAATTGAATATTTTTTTGTTTGGAAGAAAATATACAAATTTAAATAATTCCACCTAGGACCTGTGCGAGGTAGCTAAATAAATTCTAAACTAAATAGAAATTGACAAAGATTTTTAAATTTCTTTGACAAAATATTTGAACAATTTTTAAAAGTTTATAGCAATTTTGATACCTGAATTTAGTTTAGATTTTATTTAGCCAACTCACATCCATCAAAAATACAACATTTAAAAATAATAAACTACATATATTTTTTTCTAAAGTTTTTATTATTTTGTTGTTTTTTTTTCTGATTTTTAAATCCAATACTGAGTAATAGCAGATAAGGATAATCGACGTGTAAATCAATCTTTAATTACTCCTTTAAAAAAAAAACGGTCGAAAAAAAGATAAAAGACGTTAAAAATTAATAAAAAAGCATGGTTGGCAAGCAATACCTTTTCATTATAACGGTAGTTGTCTATAACGATCTGATCAATAAGGATACGAAAATTTTAAAACTGCGGTTGCAATAGTGACATGTGTCTTCAACTATCACGAGGTTTATTTCATAATATTACCTGTTAAATTTTGTTATATTTGCAAAATACCGTTATAAATCGATGTTTTGGTAGTTTAGCGTTATTATAACGGTAGTTTAAGATATTTCAAAATTGAACCGGTAAAATAGCGCAATTAACCCGGTTATACAAAAAGGCACTTGCTTTAATGGAATGACCGTTTTAAAATGTTCATATCGGTCTTACAGTAGCTGTGGTAGCCAACTACCGTTATTATGAAAAGGTATTGAATAACAACCATGTAAAAAGGCAATTGATCGGGTTTTAAAAACAAAAGTTATTTTTGGTTGTTTTTACCCAAATAATATTACGAGTGTGGATAATAGAGGAAGGATAAGTTTAGAGATTTCATCGAAAGAAGCGCCCAAATAAAATTTTGTGCATATTATAAGGTTCGGTAACTGAGAGAATATTAAGAAAATTTCCTGATTTCGAAGCAAATTTTTCTCATTTCTGCAAAAAATTTTAGCAAAATCTGGTCAAAACCGAATTGGACTTGCAAAATATCAATTGGTCTTTCAAAGAAAATCAATTGGAAACAAAAAAAGTACAAGCTATTTTGTATATATGTATGTATACTAATCACAGTAAAAAAATTTTATTGTGGAAATTATTTCGGAGGGGTGGGGGGGGGGGGGGCGGCCCCCCTGGGCGCGCCACTGACCACAACCATTCGATTTGCTATAAATGCGGTTGTCAGCACGAATTCGGTTTATCTGTGTATCGGTATTTTACAACTACTGCCTTAAAAAAATTAAAAATTTCACATAAATCACTAAACACCTCCACTAACCATGTTCTACAAAAGCATTAAGAATTGCTACAAATTTTGCACTACAAATTTAATAAATTTTAGTATTCAAGTCGGTTACACAGAACAAATTATTGCCAACAAATTGCAATCAAATTTTTTTTTATTTTGTGTTCATTTTCAATTAAAGTTTCAATTGATAATGAACTTGAATTAAAATATATTCTAGTTTACAATAAATACCCAACAAACAATACGTAAATCCAACTGCGTTTAAGTATCGTTTTCTGGATTCGTAAAAGAACCTAAAAATGGATTTTAAGGAACATCGAAACTGATTCGAATCCGTTAAAAGTCTGTCAATGACGGACCGTTTATAGACCGATATATCGGATGAAAAACGGAGTTGTCCGTTAAAAGTCCGTCAATGACGGACTGATTACGGATCCGTATTCGTACCGTTCTTTCAACAAAAAACGGATTTGTGTAAAGGCATATTATTTTAATTTTTAATAGCAAATTTTTATTTTCTTTAAATTTATTTACAAAGATATTTAAAATAAAATAACAAAACTCACAAGCTAAATACAACAAATACTAAACAAAATTACAAACATATACTATATTTATTTCCAGCACAATTAGCATCCACCTGTCACTGCGATTGTGGCCCATTAAAAGTCATGAAAAAATAAAACAAAAATTTAATTTTGGTACTTACGATATGATGAAGCAGACAATGTAAACTTGCAAATTTGTTCACAAAATCTATTATAAACTGTCGGGCAAGATTTTTATTTGCAAATCTTTATAATTTTGCACACATCATCGCAAAACTTGTTTTCAATTTCATAAATATTTACCTGAGGGATATTTAGGTATTCTTTTTTGATAACTAAACAAATTCAAAAGCAAAGAAAGAAAAAGTGATGGAAAACAATGGTCCGTATTTGACGGTACAGAAACGGATACACCAAAACGGAGTCAAAAACGTAACGCATTCATGAATCCATACGTATCGGAGAGTCCGTAAAAATGTTTCTTGGGTACTATTGACAACATATAAAACATGCAGTTATCTGAAATGCAAAATTGCATCTCAAATCCCTAAACAAAATAATGTTTAATAAAGGTGTGATAGCTTAATTTTTTTAAGAAAAAGAGCCGCACTGATTGTTTAAATTTCCAAAATCTATATAGTCTATGTAGTGTTTGTATGCATCGGAGTGTATACAGGTTGGTTGAAAAGTTCCTGCGCTCGAAATGAAAGAATACTGTTTTTGTTACGAAATATATTTTTTTATTCAATATAATCTCCTAGAAGCTCAATACACTTGTTCCAATGATCTTCCAATAATTTTATCCCATCCTTATAATGGTTTTCCGGAAGCTCTGCAAAATAACCGTCTACGGCTGCTATGGCCTCTTCATTAGACGAAAAATGCTTTCCACGAAGGAACTGTTTGAGATTTCTGAAGAGATAGTAGTCACTGGGAGCCAAATCTGGTGAATACGGTGGATGTTCAAGCAATTCGTACTTTAATTCTTTGAATTTAGCCATCGTCAAAACACTTTTGTGAGCAGGTGCATTGTCTTGATGAAAAATGATTTTTTTCTTCTTTAAACCAGGTCTTTTCTCACGAATTTTTTCATCCAGCTGATCCAAAAGGCTGCAATAATATTCAGAGTTGATTGTTTTACCTTTCTGAAGATAATCAATCAACAAAATTCCTTTTTCATCCCAAAAAACTGATGCCATAACGTTCTTTGCTGATCGTTGTGACTTCACCTGCTTTGGAGCTGAACAACCAGCTTCAGTCCACTGTAAACGTTCTTGTTTCAATTTAGGATCATGGTGGTAGATCCAAGTCTCATCCATAGTTATAAAACGACGCAAGAAGTCGGTTTTATTCGGCTTTTAACGCTCCAAATTACGCTGAGAAATTTGTTTTCGATCCAGTTTTTTTTGAATTGATAATGTGTGCGGCACTAACTTTCCAAACAGCTTTTTCATACGTAATTCTTCATGTAAAATATGGAGTACTTGTTCGTCTGAGATGCCTATGGCATTAGCAATTTCACGCTTAGTCAAACTTGGATCTTCACTAACCATATTATGTACGTGCTCAGTGATTTCTGCTGTGGTTGCAGTTTTTGGTCGTCCTTCGCGTGGATCGTCTTCAAGGCTGGTACGACCACGTTTAAATTCACCAGCCCAAAATTCAACGGTGCGTTTTGAAGGTGAGGACTCCTTATACACTTCTAACAATTGTTCATAAATTTCCTTTGCTTTTAAACACTTCAAAACAAAGAATCTAATGACTGTACGATATTCAATTTTTTCCATATTAAAAAAAATCAATAACACGTCAACTTCAAATGGCTTGTAAACAAAGAAAGAATTGACAGAATGACTTGCAACTTTGCATGTGTTCTCAGGACAGTTATACCAACTTGAGAAAAAAAAGTTTGGAGCTAGCAGTGCCATCTCTTGGTGAGCGCAGGAACTTTTCAACCAACCTGTACACATCAGTGTTGCCAGATTAGGGGATTTGGCTTCAGGTTTAAAAATTTATTGAAAAAAAAAAATAAAATTTTGATAGATTTTTCAGAGCGGTAATCGAAAGTTTTTTCATTTTATTTCATATTATTAATTTTATGATTCTATGAATAAATTATAATCACTTCATATGAATGATTAAATTTTGACTCGATTAAATAATTTGTTTTGTGATTATGTTCACGAAGAAGTTTTTGTTATTTAATTTGTTAAAATTTAATCAATTTGATTCATTCTGAAAATAATCAATAAAATCAACTTGATATTACTAATTGAATAAAGTAGAAAATTATTTAAACAACACACAGAATTTTGAAAATCGGTTCGTTAAAATTTAAATTAAAAAATTCATCATGTTTTTAATGGTTTATTTTCAAATTTAAACATATTGTTAAAATTTGATTTTTTTTTTAAATTTAAATTCTTTTATGATGCCACCCTTTTTTCTAGAATATTTATTTTTTATTTTTAGCAAACAAAATCTTCGAAAAATCATTTTAGAATAAAGGAAATTTTGATTATTAAACAATTTTTTAAGAAATTTTGGGTATTTCAACTTTAAAAATGGGGACATGAAACTTTTTTGGCAACACTGCGGATACGCATACACCAGTTATGATAAATTTGGTACTATAGTATTTTTTGTGGTGCTTGGAACCTCAAAAGTATAATGGTACTCCTATGAACTATTTGGTACAAAGTATTTGGAAATTTTCATGCGTTAATGAGTTACACACAAACATATGTTTATTTCATAAAATATTGAAAGTTTGATTAAAATTTTAATTGATTTGAATCTGGAATTTCAATCAAAAATTTTATTAAAATTTTAATAGATTTGTTGTAAGAATCTCAATTAAAAATTTGATTAAAATTTTAATTGATTTTTGGTTAGGACTTTAACTAAAATTATAATTGTTATAGTTAAAACTTTAATTAAAACTGTTGAAGATTATTGATTGAAAAAATAATTGAAAATTTCAATAAATTTTAACAAAAAAATTAATTGAAATAACAAATTCTTTTGCTGATCTAAATTCAATTTAATTTTTAATTGTATTTACAACTATTTTAATTGAACCTCTATTTTAGTTTTTTCAAACACTTATTAACACTATCCGTAACTATTTTTAATTATGTACAATTCAAATTTTATTCTTGGTTTAGGTATCATATCATATTTAAATTAAAATCTTAGTTCTTATGAATATTTTTAAATCAAGCATGAATATTATTAAAATGAATGTGATTCCAGTTACAAAAAACTTTTTTATATTTCAATAAATATGTCAAAATTTTAGTTTTTGTTTTATATTTAATTAAATATGGTTTTTGCTTGGTTTTAAAATATTTTTTCTCTGTAAGTAAAATTTGCGTAAAAATATCTCCTTTTAGATAAGTTATTCGACCTTAGTCTTAAAGAATTTCTTAATAATTTTATAATAATATATTTATATGAAAAAAAATACTTATACACACATTTAGCTCCAAAGCACCAAAAAACGTTTGCTAAAGAAATGAATTTAATTAGAAATTTCTTCGACATTTGCGAAAAAATGAAATAAACCCATAAACCATACCAGAGACTCAAGCAAAACAGCAAACTATCTTAAACGGAAGGAGACGAGAAACTAGTGTTTTTTTATAGACTTGAATTTCTCTGTGTGACTACATTCATCTTAAAATTGTGTACATAAATATACCAGTGTCATGTGTATCCTTTTAAATTCTTGCACTTTATTTTGGTAGGTTTTTTGTTTGTTTTATTTTCTGCCAAAGTTTAAAACGTGTCATTTTGTTGTGTTGGTTTCGTTTATATTATTGCACTTTTGCTTCAGTATTCTATTTCTGGCAAGAAGATTATAAGTTTAGGAGATGCATGGATTGCATTTTTTGAACGGATAAATAAGTGCGATATTGACAACAGAGCGTCATGGTGGCATAAGAAGGAACTTTTTGTTGAACAAAATTTCAAACATATTTACGTTACATTATTTACATTGCTTTGATTTTATACTTTACATTACATTATTTACATTGTGTGCATTATTTAAAAACAATTAAATATATTTATATTTACTACACATCTTTTGCATTATTAATATTTTTTTATTATGTACACATTGTCATTGTGTAACTTCAAGATAATTGTTTTGTCAAATATCCCGTGTCTAATGTCTGATCCAGCTGGGTTTGGAACTCTTAATCTTATAGCCTTCTTATTTCTAGTGACATGTTGCAGTTGGTCGTTTGTTAATTTTTTACATCCATGAGGTTATCATCGTCATCATCATCAACAACAAATCCAATTGGTGATTCAGTTTGCTGCACGCACTTAACTTGTGTTTTTAGTAGCATACATACAAACAATAAAATTTCTTTCGTTGGGCTATAAAACCACAGTAAAAAAACCGTTGAGTTTTTCTTCTTTCTTCTAATAAATTTCTTCATATTTTTAACAAACGAAACTCTGGTCGTTTTTAACAACAAAACAAATACAAAAAATGAAACTAGCAAAACGTTGCCAGAAAAAAATGGGGGACAAAATATATATTTTAAAAGTATAAGAAATAGTTCAACTTAACTGATAGGGGAAGATTGCTTAGTAAAATAAAAAATAAAGCCAGGCTAAAGAGGAATATTTTAGTCCCACAGTGGTACATTTTCAGAGAAGGCCTATTTTTTTTTTGAAGAGATAAGAAATTAAAAAAAAAAATTGTTTTTTTAAAGCTGTTTTCCCGCATATTTTTAATGAAAATAATCTCTTTTAAATAAACATAAACATTCAGTAAAAATAATCCTATCATAGTTTAATGTTTGGTGTACAGGTTGGTTGAAAAGTTCCTGCGCTCGAAATGAAAGAATGCTGTTTTTGTTACGAAATATATTCTCTTATTCAATATTATCTACTAGAAGCTTAATACACTTGTTCCAATTATCTTCCAATAATTTTATCCCATCCTTATAATGGTTTTCCAGAAGCTCTGCGAAATAACCGTCTACGGCTGCTATGGCCTCTTTATTTGACGAAAAATGTTTTCCACGAAGGAATTGTTTGAGATTTCTGAAGAGATAGTAGTCACTGGGAGCCAAATCTGGTGAATACGGTGGATGTTTAAGCAATTCGTACTTTAATTCTTTGAATTTAGCCATCATCAAAACACTTTTGTGAGCAGGTGCATTGTCTTGATGAAAAATGATTTTTTTCTTCTTTAAACCAGGTCTTTTCTCACGAATTTTTTCATCCAGCTGATCCAAAAGGCTGCAATAATATTCAGAGTTGATTGTTTTACCTTTCTGAAGATAATCAATCAACAAAATTCCTTTTTCATCCCAAAAAACTGATGCCTTCTTTGCTGATCGTTATGACTTCGCCTGCTTTGGAGCTGAACAACCAGCTTCAGTCCACTGTAAACGTTCTTGTTTCAGTTTAGGATCATGGTGGTAGATCCAAGTCTCATCCATAGTTATAAAACGACGCAAGAAGTTGGTTTTATTCGGCTTAAAACGCTCCAAACTACGTTGAGAAATTTGTTTTCGATCCAGTTTTTGTTGAATTGTTAATGTGTACGGCACTAACTTTCCAAACAGTTTTTTCATACGTAATTCTTCATGTAAAATATGGAGTACTCGTTGTCTGAGATGCCTATGGCATTAGCAATTTCACGCTTAGTCAAACTTGGATCTTCACTAACCATATTATGTACGTGCTCAATGATTTCTGCTGTGGTTGCAGTTTTTGGTCGTCCTTCGCGTGGATCGTCTTCAAGGCTGGTACGACCACGTTTAAATTCACCAGCCCAAAATTCAATGGTGCGTTTTGAAGGTGAGGACTCCTTATACACTTCTAACAATTGTTCACTAATTTCCTTTGCTTTTAAACCCTTCAAAACAAAGAATCTAATGACTGCACGATATTCAATTTTTTCCATATTAAAAAAAAATCAATGACACGTCAACTACAAATGGTTTGTAAACAAAGAAAGAATTGACAGAATGACTTGCAACTTTGCATGTGTTCTCAGGACAGTTATACCAACTTGAGAAAAAAAAGTTTGGAGCTAGCAGTGCCATCTCTTGGTGAGCGCAGGAACTTTTCAACCAACCTGTATGTTTGATTATTTTAAAGATTTAGTTTGAATTATTCCAGTAAACATGGCAATATGAAAGCGATCCCCAATCGGATTGACAGGAGGGAAAACTTTATTGCGGCAACAATCGTTTGCATATTGCGGAAGAAACCCCATTTGTTATAAAACGTGTCCTGAAAGCAATATTTGTCGGCAATATAAAATCAATTTTTCTAGAAGATATAAATTGTCAGATATCACCGAAATATCATTTGAAAGAGAAGATAAAATACTTGCTTTAAATAATTTTTCTTACATTTATATTATAAATAATGTAAAGGATAAATCGCTTAAATAAAAGACAAATTCGAAAACACTACTTAATATGGACAGTTTCGTGTCATGTCCCATGTTAGTTCTTTAATATAACACCGAGCTGGGGTGTTTAGAGATGCAAAAATATATATAAAAATAATAATTAAATTTTATTGCTGAATTTATTAACCCACCTTCAATTTCAGCATCCATATAATCTCCATTTAATTTTTAATATTATTAGCTGTTTTTCCTTTAAAACATTTATTGAAAACTTTTATTTTTTTGTTATTTTTAAACTTTTTGTCTTACTCTATAAAGTACCTAATATAAAATTTTACACACAAAATTAGTATAAGTAAAATAAAAAATATTGAAAATAGTCTTATATTCGTATTTCTATAGATATCAACGTTTAAATAAAATTTTAAACATATGTGACCTTCTCCGAGAAAAGGGACCTAGTGTGTCAAAAAAAAGGCTTTGGATTCTGGTACCTAAAAGGGTGTAGAATAAGATGAAATGAGTTAGATTTCTGATAAAAATTTATTTACGCCTTTCTTATAGTTATTTTTACAATGTTTTTCGTATTAGTATACACACATCAACCCTTTGCTGAGAGCGAACAGATAGCTGAGAACGAACAGAGCAGCAACAATAGCAAAGGTATTGTCACACTAAAAGCGAAAATAAAATACGTCACCACATAGGCATGACGTCACCGAAGTCGACACCCAATCATAACTAACCATAGCAAATCGCATCTCCGAACTGAAGGTGTGTTCACAGTGATAATGCGTTATGAAACTTTAAATGCGTTTTTCTCCAAACTTCATTTTCACACACTAGGTCCCTTCGATTGGTAGCATATTATATCCCAGCTACTTACCAGCCTAGTTACTCGCTTAATTACTTTTAACATATTCGCGATGTCCAAAAAGTAATGGGTACTAATTTTTGGCTGTTCGTAAGAGAGAGGCTAATGACTACCTATTACTTTGTGTTTTTTGTAAGTGAGAAGGTAATGACCACTCATTACTTTTGGGACATCGCGAACAAAAGTAATAATTAGGCTGGTAAGAAACGCCGTTTTTGTTGGAGTGGAATAAATTGTATTCCCATGAAACAAAATTTTTTGAAGTGTGGTAAACATGTATCTCCAAGAGAACTGTTTTGTTTGAATACTGCCCAAATTTTTTTGGATGGGTCTTTTTGCTGCAACCTACAACTCCCAATATTATTTTTAATCATCTTATTAATTCAACGTTTCGCTCCAGTGATGATGCAGCAGTTTCTGGATCAGAAAAAAATCTTCTAGATATATTTCCATCATTTGTGTTTCCTTCGTCAGATTTTGCAATAAAATTAAAAAAATTGAAAAATTTAAAATAAAATTCAAACTAAAAAACTCTACACTCATAATGTCAAAAATATAAAAAAAATATTTTATATATTTTGTATGCACACTAAATTTGAAAATTGAAAAATTTCTTGTAAAAATATAATTTCTTATAGAAAAGAAAACTAAGTTAAAAGTTTTAATAAGCAATAATAAGATCGTTTAAAAGATTTATAGTTTACTTCCCTTCTTTAATTTCTAGAAAAAAAATCACTCATAGTTTTACTTATGGTATTTACTTCTATTACTATTTGGGGGATTCTCCTGCTTTCCTTAATTTTTTTTTTATTTCTAATGAACAATTTAAAGTTTTTTCTCTTATGAAGTTATACTCGAACGCTCTGGAGGGAGACTAAAAGATATGAGTTACATTTTACACAACACTAAGGAATTTTGTATGTAAGAAAATGCTTTATATGTAATACTCGTATACAATGCTTAGCAATCTAGGCAGCAACCCAAAGAAAAAGGGTAAAAAGAAAGTTTAACAAAAGTTGCAGTTTTTGGTTGAACTTTTTTTGTTTTTTTTTGTGATGCCTAGCTTAGAGTAATTGAAACGTGTCTGGATATTTGTGGAAATACATAACACTGATAGATTTTGATATGAGTTTTGAAAGTACGTGGGAAAACAAATCAAAAGAAATTGTTAAGAAAAACTACAAGTTGCAAGAGAGAGAGAGAGAGGGAGAGAGAGAGAAAATTAAAATTAAGATATTAAATTTTTAAGAAATAGCCATTTCTTACAGATTTATTTTAAAAAAAAATCTTAATTCAAGTTTCAAATACATTTTAGTATTCATAATCAGTATTTTAACTAAAATACGATTTAATGTTTTTTTTTTAACTTGAGGATGGCAACACTGTATTTTTTTATGTGTCACATTAATCGTAATGATGCAAATCAATGATTACTAAACCATACGGTACTCGTTTCTATATATATATATGTGTAGTTTTTCAGTAAAATATTGTTTTTATAAAATAAAATATTTATGAAAACTTGTTTATTAATTAAAAAAACGGAAAAGAGCCAAAACAGAATAAAAGTGTTACACAGATAATGTTTTTATTGTTGATAAAAAAGTATTCGAGTAACCGGTTTTATTTTTTTTGTTTTGATTAAGCAACACACCACTAGTTTACTTGCAATAAAAACGAAAAGAGAAAGATTCCAAACGCAAACGTTCAGGAAATTGGTGTGAATATGATAAGTACATGTATTGCATAGGAATTTTGAAAGATTGTAAAACTAGGCATACAATTATTTTTGTAGATCCTGCTGAAGGAGCTTATCAGAAAAAAAGTAAAGCTCATAGAAAACAAAAACACCGACACAAACACCAACCAAGCAAAGAAAAAAGCTTGGGTTTATGTCGCAGAAAAGTATTTTTTATTGTATATATTTTATACCTTTTGCTTGTAATAGTTTTTAATTTTGTTTTAGTTTCAACGAGTTATGTACCGGTGGTGAAAGAAGCATGTCCCAATTAAAAGCTCAATGGGCCGCAACGAAAATTTCGGCAAGAAAACAAGTTTATATAATTATAATGCGTAAAACGTTTTATAATTGAAAATGATAAAAGAGTGTTAATATAATAAAAAAAAAAAATAATAAAACCGCGTGTATTAATAACATTCTTCTGACAATACTTTCTCTCCTTGTTGTCTCTTGTCTGCGAGGATCATTTTCTGACATTTCACAAAGCATCTCTTCATCTGAGTTGTATTCATAGTCGTATAAAACAGATATTTTTTATATAAAATATATATACCTAAAACGGCTTCCAGAAATAATGAAGTATGCTAGATTTACCTGGAGTAGTATCGTTCTCTTCAATGGCGATGTTATGTAGAACAGCTAAAGCTACAATGACTACCTTAACGTTAGAAAATGTAACAGTTATTCCATCTAGCAAACATCGGAATCGTTGCTTCCACACTCCAAAACATCGCTCCACAGTTTTTCGTGTTGCAATGTGAGCAATGTTATACTTAATTTCTTTTTCATTTTGAGGTCTTTGTAATGGAGTAAATAAGTATGGCGTTAGTTTGTAGCCTGAGTCACCAAGCAGCCGGCCTCTAAATTCCTTATTTTTAAACCGCTCTTTTATTGTAGACTCATTGAAAATGCGGCAGTCGTGGGTACTGCTACTTCATCTCGCCACTATGTCTAAGATTCTAAGTTGGGCGTCGCAAACCACCCACATAATAAATAAGCAATTCAAATATAATATATTAGAGATTTTACTTCTTATATACCTCTAGGTCATCTTCAGTTTTTAATTGCGCCAATTATTCGAGGAAAGTTCCTGATTGCCTTGAATTGTTTTGCTATTTTCACCTCTTCTTCACAGATGTTGGCATAGCACGAGCAACTTTTGCACAAATCCTGCTTACTGTTGGTTGTGCAAGCCCATGAAGGTCTCCAGCATCATCCTGAAACTAGAAGAACGGTTTTGTGTCTATAACATTTCCATTACTTCTCTTCGTCCCCAACAACGTAAAGCTACTAAAACCTGAAGCTCTGGAGATGTCCGCATCCTTTACGTTCCACAGTGGGAGAAATGGCCAATCTAGCGGAGATTTATTAATAACTTCTGAAAAAAAGGTGATATTGTTATGCGGACAATTTTTTTATATATATTAAAATATAATAAATAAAAATCAACAAAAAAAAATGTCATAATGTTCATATAAAATTGCTATTCAGTATCTGATGAGCTATCATCTGACATGGTATTTTCTTCATCGGCATTAGAAAGAAGACTGATAACGTCATTATCTAATAGCTCATTTTTTTTAGAAGAGGGTACTGGACTTTTCGACAACATGGTAATAAAAGGATATGAAGAAATAAAAAGTGTATGTGCCAAGTCTTCCATTGTGTTTTTACGTGAATTTTTCCGAGTGTGATGTAAGCGAAATTTTCTTAGGTCTTTATTTTTGGCTTCGAGAGCTTCTTCTGACATCATGCCTATTGGAAGCGAAACATGTTTTATAATATCTGCACCGTGTATTAAAATTTTATGAACAGATGAGGGCATATAAAACCATGGATACAAATCAACAAAAATAGTTGCTGTTTGGTATGCATACAGCTGAAACGCGTCCGTATTAATTTCATATCCAGAAGCCATTGTGCGTAAAATAACACTGAAACGCTAAATTAGTACGTAGCTTACACTAGTTATTTGAGCAGCCAGTTCCGGCTGTTGAAAAAATTTTCTGGCTGTGTTGCCGTTATTAGTTGTACCGGATCCAGGCACTGGAATATCGACCAGTATTGCCATTTCCTTTCTTAGATTGTTTTGTATCTCAGTTTTCTTTTTACCAACAATCGCCTTATCACAACTACGAACCTGCCATTTTTGAATTGGAATTCTGTACGCGATATGAAGAATGCATTCAAAGAAGCGAATCCACGCATGTAAAGTTGATAATCCACATTCATGTAAATTTTCTTTGCACGTAAAATTTTTAATTACTTCTAACTTGTTCATTTCTTTTGGTGATATATCACAGATTCCACATTTTTGAGATGATGATTCTGCCACAACACTAAATACTTTCCCATCTATCATGGTCATATGAAACTGATGACGAACTTCATAATATTCAAGTTTCGTTGGCTGTATTTTGGCTATTTGACTCTTGAAATTATTTACTTCATCATGGATCAAATCTGCTGATTCCTTTTGACAAAGTAATTTTAATGGCCTGCAATAACGAGTGGATGAAGGTTTCATATTTTTCCAAAGTATGGTTGATTCAAGAACTATTTGTAATGGAACCAAGCACACCGCAAACATATGTTGGTCGATCATGCAAGTGTCAACATTGTTAAAATTTTGTCGATATGTTGCGTGGCCACTACTACCATCACATCCCCATTTGTAAATGGCAGTTATATTTAAAGTTTTATTGCTTTCTGTATTTTGAAAATCTTGAGAATGCGCAGCAAATATTCTGGCCACGGTGTGATCAATCAAGCATTGATCCATTAGGATAGCACAGTTTTTTCGCAGATCGCAGAACATCATATGTGGGAAATATATTTGCATTTCTCTTTTTAGTGCCGTTCTGCAAGTCCATATAAACTTTTTTGATAAGTTCTTTATCATCGGATTGAATGGCAGATTTCTGTCTTTTCGGCAAATTTTCATCTGTATTCAATCTAGATACGACCATGGATGCATTTCTCTTGCCAGCTTTGTATAAACTAGTACTGGCCGCAGACATTAGTTCATCACATGGAATTTCCTTAGCAATATCAGAGACTTTTTTCTTTTTTGTTTTTTCCTGACAGTCAGTAAAGTTTATTTCGGGTCGTCCAGTACTTGAAGCTTGGTCTACCAATACAATTTCACCATCTAACCAGACCTTGTTATTTTTTTTAAAAATCGTCCGATTTCGATGGCTTTCTCTCCATTTCATGCCTATTTTTGAAGTTAAATTTTTAATTTTCTTCGAAATTTCAATGGGTTGATCGTCATTATATTTGCTTCTATCAATAATATTGTCATATACATGGGATTCCACAGCAGAAAATTTTTTAGAAGTTTCATCTTCCTCACACCAAATTAAAAATAGCGATCTCTTGGACACTGACATTGTAGCTAAAAAAAATAATTTCTCAAAAATTTGCGAAAAGATGCAGCTCATTTTTGACATTTTACATCACAAGACACTGTATTATTTTTAAAAATTAAAATTAGATCGAATCCAATCGAATCACAGAAGTTCCACTCTACAACAGGTTAATTTATTGATAAACATTATATTTTTTACCAGCACCATAAACAACAAATAATCTAAAACCCGAAACACAATCACAGGTCACAAACATATTTTTTTAGTTAATACATACCTTTAGCTTTAATAATAAATAATTAATAGATTTTAATTCTCACTTCAAAAAATTTTATTAAAAATTGCAGCTGGTTGCTAAAAAAGGCGGGAAAGCTTTTGACAGCAGCTGGTGCAACATATGTTGTGTTTGAAGCTTAACAGCTGTGAGAATATTGAGAGGAAAACAAAATGAAAAATGTCAATGATATATCTGAAGCATTAGTAATCATAAACTAAACTGTTTTGGCGCCAAAATAAATTTTGAAATTTTAATTAATCGGAGCTAGATTGGTTATTTCTCCCACTGTGCGTTCTACAGAAATATCCGTTTTGACCATATTTACAAATTTTCTTACCGTTTGCTTGTTAAAACGGTATTTCTGCTTAAATTCTTTATCAGGAATTGAAAACGGGTCGCTTCTCTTTTTCTAAATTTTCGTCTGACGATTATTTGAAATTTGGGCAATAGTTTCTATTATAAACAAAATACAATTAAAAAAATATCAAATTTTTCAAATAAAAATGGTTCTTGCCATGATCAAGTATAGAGTGTCCATTATTTATTAACCAAAAACAAATAACTTCTTTTAATTAAATGAAATTTTTCGCAAAAATTTTTAAAATGAAAATAAACACCAATTTTAAGATAAGTTTATTTAAACAAGGCTTAAAAAAGTTATTTTAAGCTAAAATTCCTTTATGAATACAATTTTAGCAAATTTTGCTTAAAATTGATTGGAAATGTTGTTTAAAATTTTAATGAATACCACTTTTAGTACATAACAATTTCTTTTAAAATATTTAACAGTCTAAGCTGAATATCCTACTTAAATAGAAATCAAATAGAACCACCCTCAATTAACAAGTTGTTTACTTGATTCAACGTATTAGTTGTCCAAAATGTTCCAATTTTTGACACCTACATGGATATAAATATATTATTCATTTCAAAAAAGTACACTTTCACTACATTGTTTAATACTTCTCGATTTTTTTTTATTATTATTCAAATTCTAAATAAATTTTTGATTTTTTTCTAAAACTAATAATTTTTTTTTACAAATATAACATTTTTGATTTGTGTGAAAAATATACACAATTACATAAATCCTTTACACATATCTGTCGTCAAACAGATTTTGTTATAAACAAAATTTAAAAAAAATATCACTAATAAAAAGTGTTTCTAAAAAAAAAAGGGATTTAAATTGAATAAATATTTTTACATAAATACATTTCAAATACAAATGTATGATTTTACGACTAACACACACCAAAAAGCAAAAGTTTTAGTATAAATCATATTGGATTCATGTTTCATTTATTTGTTACAATGTGTACTACTGATACACATACTGTAGAAGATTTGTTGCCATCACAATTTTTGGATTGAATTGTAAAAAAGGGTAATTTAATTGCTGCATATTTTAGGTAAATTGTATAAAAAGATGTATTAATCAAGGCATAAATAAAAGTGAATACAAATCCAAATCCATTACTAAATTGACTTTATAAGGAATTTCTTATCAGAGTGTGATATTTTAACTAAATTAAAATAAATCATACGTCACCACAATCAGAAGAATTTTATGGAAAAATAAAGAAATAAACACAAATGGGTGCCGAATGGCACAAAAATTTCGAAAACGGCATAAGAGGATAGGTATTATTGATCTGATTATAAAGTATTTGAAGATGGCCTTCATAAATATTTTGTAATTGCTTTCTCGAACATTTGAACAAAATAGGTTTTAAATGTTTGATAGCACTGAGCATATTATGAGAAAAATTGTTATAAAATTTATCTCTGTACCCCGACAAGGATCAATCATCATAAAAATAGTAATTTTCTACGAAAAAAAAAACATAAAATCTTCAAATAAAATATGCAGTCCATTTAAGGATTAACATATCTACTGTAATACCTTTGACAATGATAATACAATTGATTAAACAGAGGTCCATTGCTGACATCGCTTAACAAGTACAGGTTGGTTGAAAAGTTCCTGCGCTCACCAAGAGATGGCACTGCTAGCTCCAAACTTTTTTTTCTCAAGTTAGTATAACTGTCCTCAGAACATATGCAAAGTTGCAAGTCATTCTGTCAATTCTTTCTTTGTTTACAAGCCATTTGAAGTTGACGTGTCATTGATTTTTTTTGATATGGAAAAAATTGAATATCGTACAGTCATTAGATTCTTTGTTTTTAAGGGTTTAAAAGCAAAGGAAATTTATGAACAATTGTTAGAAGTGTATAAGGAGTCCTCACCTTCAAACGCACCATTGAATTTTGGGATGGTGAATTTAAACGTGGTCGTACCAGCCTTAAAGACGATCCACGCGAAGGACGACCAAAAACTGCAACCACAGCAGAAATCATTGAGCAGGTACATAATATGGTTAGTGAAGATCCAAGTTTGACTAAGCGTTAAATTGCTAATGCCATAGGCATTAGCAGTACTCCATATTTAACATGAAGAATTACGTATGAAAAAACTGTTTGGAAAGCTAGTGCCGCACACATTAACAATTCAACAAAAACTGGATCGAAAACAAATTTCTCAGCGTAATTTGGATCGTTTTAAGCCGAATAAAACCGACTTCTTGCGTTGTTTTATAACTATGGATGAGACTTGGATCTACCACCATGATTCTAAATTGAAACAAGAACGTTTACAGTGGACTGAAGCTGGTTGTTCAGCTCCAGAGCAGGTGAAGTCGCAACGATCAGCAAAGAAGGTTATGGCATCAGTTTTTTGGGATGCAAAAGGAATTTTGTTGATTGATTATCTTCAGAAAGGTAAAACAATCAACTCTGAATATTATTGCAGCCTTTTGGATCAGCTGGATGAAAAAATTTGTGACCTGGTTTAAAGAAGAAAAAAATCATTTTTCATCAAGACAATGCACCTACTCACAAAAGTGTTTTGACGATGGCTAAATTCAAAGAATTAAAGTACGAATTGCTTAAACGTCCACCGTATTCACCAGATTTGGCTACCAGTGACTACTATCTCTTCAGAAATCTCAAACAATTTCTTCGTGGAAAGCATTTTTCGTCGAATGAAGAGGCCATAGCAGCCGTAGACGGTTATTTTTTAGAGCTTCTGGAAAACCATATAAGGATGGGATAAAGTTATTGGAAGATCATTGGAACAAGTGTATTGAGCTTCTAGGAGATTATATGGAATAAAAAAATATATTTCGTAACAAAAACAGTATTCTTTCAATTAGAGCGCAGGAACTTTTCAACCAACCTGTATTTATCTATGCAAGAGTATTTTGCCAAGATATACGACTTTGCCCTGTAGTGTGTGAAAGCTGCATTTCCATCAGCATATCCCTAAAAATCTCCCGTATATATTATGTTATAGAAGTTATAACTTCTGGCATTAGAAAGGATAAAACAGACCTCCATTTTTTTTTAAACACTAAGGTACTTTTAGGGTTCTAATGTTCAATAGTATCAATTTTATTCTTTTTTTTTTTATCAAAACATCATTTACAAAAAATTATATAACAAAAGTTGTCATAAATAAAAAAGGCAGTAGCAACTGAGTCCAAGGAGTACCATTGTACTTTTGAGGGTCTAATAGTACGATTAAAAGTAGCATGTTATCAAATTGTGAGATTTGTAATGTAAAACCTTAAATATATATTTTGTTTAACTAATATTAAAGTTATCCGATTAATTTACAAATAAATTCCCCGAAAATCAATTCATTAAGTAGTGCACAATTTAACAACCAATAATGTTAAGAGACTTTTGTCTGGGATTCAACAATAACGTTTTAATAGTTGTTATTATTCTATGAAAAGCCCTACAGTATTTTTAGCCTCAATAAAATTTAATTTAAATTATTTTCTTTTTTAACTTACCGTAGCAAAATAACAAAAGATTCAGCTGCTGTAGCAACAAGGAATATTTATAACTAAACTGGTTGTTGAGATTTTGACAGTGGTGGGTGGAGTGGAGTGGGTGGGGTTATTTTATTGAAATACCTTGACTATAAAAGATTTTACAGTTGCAGCTGGTGATTGACTCTGGTCGAAGTTTTTTAACTAAGGGTGGACAATTTTCATAAATGAAACTCAATATTCAAACATATGCGTACATTATCCCCTAGGCATTATCCCTTAGGTCTGCGGGGCAATAGAGGTTAATAATGGTGTTGAGTTGTTTAATTTTGTGTATTGAAGTTTCGTTCAATATTGTCCAACTGATTGGAAGCATTTCAATACAGTTTATTAAATTAAGTATTTATCTTGCGGCTACACTTAAAATATTTTTTCCAACATTTATTACATTATTAATTTAAAAATATGGTTATACAGTGCGACCCCGCTTAACGCAACTAATATACATCCAGACATTTGCACCTTTTCATAAAAAGCTAATTTTAATAAAAAAGTACCTTTTAATAAAAAAGTACCTTTTAATAAAAAAATACCTTTTAATAGAAATACCATTTATTAAAAAAGTACCTTTTAATAATAAAGTAACTTTAATAAAAAGGTACCTTTAATATAACAGTACAATTTAATAAAAACGTACCTTTTAATAAAAAAGTACCTTGTAATAAAAAAGTACATTTTAATAAAAAAATTACCTTTTAATAAAAAAGTACCTTTTAATAAAAAAGTACCTTTTAATAAAAAATTACCTTTTAATAAAAAGTACCTTTTAATTAAAAAGTACCTATATAAAAAAAGTACATTTTAATTAAAAATTACCTTTTAATAAAAAAGTACATTTTAATAAAGAAAGTACCTTTAAATAAAAAAAGTACCTGTTAATAAAAAGGTACCTTATAATAAAAAAGTAACTTTAATATAACAGTACATTTTAATATAAAAGTACCTTTTCATAAAAAAGTACCTTTTAATTAAAAAAAATACCTTTTAAAAAGAATTACCTTTTAAAAAGAAGTACCTTTTAATAAAAAAAGTACTTTTAACTAAAACAAGTTCTTTTTATTAAAAAAAGTATATTTTAGTAAAAAGTACCTTTTAATAAAAAATTCCTTTTAATAAAAACGTTCCTTTTAATAAAAAAAGTACCTTTTATTAAAAAAAAGTGCAATTTAAGAAAGTACCTTTTAACAAAAAGTACCTTTTATATAAAAGTACCCTTTATATAAAAAGTACCTATTAACAAAAATAGTACCTTTTATATAAAAAGTTTATATTATATAAAAAGTACCTTTAAATTAAATTGTACCTTTTAATAAAAAGTATCTTCAAATAAAAATAGTACCTTTTATATAAAAAGTACCTTTTATATAAAGAGTACCTTCTATATAAAAAGTATCTTTTTTATAAAAAGTACCTTTTAAATAAAAGTTGCAGCTGGTGATTGATATAAAAAGTACCTTTTATATTATATTTAAAATTATTCCATTTTGATTCCCTTGTCTAGTGTTCCATTCTATTTTAACCTTTTCCAAAACGTGCCTTATCAGTGAATTATCCCACGTATGTCACCGGGTAGTTCCTCTTAGGCCGGTGCTGTTATCATCGATCACGGGACAGGTGCTTACATTTCAACTGAAGCTTTTTTCACAGGATGTGCTTATTTGCATTTCATTTAAATATAAATAAAAAAATTGTCTTAAAATACTTAAAAATAAAATCGATTTAAAAATAAATTGACGAAATAAAGCTGTTGTTGAATATATTTTAAAACTTTTAACATCCCGAGTAAAAAAAAAAAAATATCGGTGCATAAATTAATCATATCCAATTTGATATTCCTTAATATCTACTGTGTTATATGGTTGATCTTATTTACAAAATGGCGGCTCAAATTAGGTTCAGCAAAATATTTGTGGATAAAGTAAAATACAAATTTACCCCGAATATTCAAATTCTAAAAAAGAACAATGCCTTCATCAGGGTTTTAACTCGGTCTGCCAGAGATGTAGGAAACTGCTTAAGTCACTCAGCCACACACTGCTATACATAATGACCGACTTTATTAGACTACATTGTTCGTATAATTGTACATTCAGGAATTTGAAAAATATAAGAAAAAATGCTAAATAGCACGACTGAATTAATAAGACTAAATTGTTTCTGCACATATCTGATGAGTGACGTGCGCAGGATTTTGTTTCGGGGGGGGCAATATATTTTTCTATAAAAAATTTTAAAAGGCAGGTGATTTCAAAACCCAATCTTTTTCGCCCTCTTGAAGCATTTAAAACAAAATTTATAATTTCATATAAAATCTGTATTTAAAACTTATTAATCATTAATCTAATGTATACATTTAATATTGAACCCAAATATTAATATGACAATTTCTTAACATAAAACTGTCAACAATTTTGTCTGGTTCTTTTTTTAAGTGGCTGGTGTTATTTTTGGTAAATTTTTTTTTAAGGGAGGTAACACACGAAATTCGTCCTACTAATTAATGTGTTGCTTTCTTTGGAAAGAGGATAGAGGATAGATGAAAGGTGGTGAAAGAGGTAAGGCTTCAAATATGGCAACACTGTAATTGCGCAAAGATGATGCATCTTAGAACAGTTGTTTCCCGCCATCTGGTGGAGAGTTGGCGAAATTGTTGAAGTTTTTAGTTCATAGTACTGTTATATTATTTTATTTTATTTCGGTGGGGTTAAGTGCTATGGGAACACCGAAGGAGGGCGCAGCGTTATGCATGAGAAATAGAAAAATCATACATATTATTTTTCTAAATTGATGTTGCCGTCGCTGGAGATCGAAGCCGCAACGTGTTAGTCTCGTTTAACACAGAGCAACATTTGTCGCGCAACTCTGGAGTTTATTGGAGAGAGGGGAAAGAAGTGTTGGGGTTGGTACGGAGTTGCTTGTTCTCGGCAATATATTTTGTTTTTTAATTCTTCGTTTTTTTTTTCTTCATTCATTTTAAACCAAATGTTGACAAAAGTTGCTGAAAAGGTTTCTCTGTGTGAAATTAAAGGCAACTTTAAAAGAGCACTGACAAGAATCGCCGCGACAAAAGTTGCTCTGTGTAAAACGGGACTTACAGTACAACGCGCTAACCACTTCACCACAACCCCGCATCACATATGGGTATTTTTAAATTTGTGTTATGTCAACACCGACTTAAATATTTTCATTTTATAAAGAAGGCTTTTTTCGGATTTTATCTATATATCTATAACTACTTGAAAATAAAATTACTATTCTTACATACCTGACCTTTCTTTATTTTTTTTGTAAATAAATACAAATTGAGCATTTGGAGCCGCCTTTGTAGGAAAGCTGTTTTCATATAGGGATTAAAAAGAAAAGTCAATAATTTCAAAGACTTGGCAGCATTTTTATTCATTCTTAATTTTTAAGTAGCTTTTTCTATAACTACTTAGCAAGTCTACCTCTATTTAAATTTATATGGAATTAAATTTATATATAAAATTCTAAAAGAAAACAAACCTATAATGATAGGTTAACGATAGAATGATTGTAACAAGTGTTGAGTATATAAAGGGTGATTCAAGTAGAGATACTTTTTTTAACAGCCTTTTTTTGACATATCGCGTATGAGTCATGTTACTTTTGTTAAGTATTGTTTGGCATTTCATAATAGAAAGACTTACGCCTGAACAACGTTTACAAATCGTTCAACTTTATTACGAAAATTCACGTTCTGTGAGGAATGTGTTTCGTGCACTTCACTCAACTTATGGTCAACATAATCGGCGTACTACTCGCAACACAAACAAACAAAATTGCCGCATTTGGGACGAAGAGCAACCTGAAGAGATTCAAGAACTGCCACTTCATCTAGAAAAAACAATGGTTTGGTGTGGTTTGTGGGCCGGTGGAATCATCGGTCCATATTTCTTTTAAAATGATGCCGGTACGAACGTAACCGTCAATGCCGATCGTTATCGTGCCATGATATAGTCGGTTGATGCCTGAAATTGAAGCTTGTGATATCGGCGAAATTTGGTTTCATCATGGATTTATTGAGAGAACACTTCGGTGAGCACATAATTTCACGTTTTGGGCCGGTCGATTGGCCACCAAGATCGTGTGATATCACACCGATAGACTTTATCCTGTGGGGATATGTAAAATCTAAAGTTCATGCGGACAAGCCCGCTTTGATTCAGGCCTTTGAGGAAATCATCACGCGTGTCATTCGCTAGTTACCAGTTGGACTCAACGGATGGACCATCTGCGACGTAGCAACGGCCAATATTGTTCTTTCAAATGATAATAAACATCGCCATTAAATTTGAATTTTCTGTGTTTTTTCTTTAAAAGAGTAGGGAACCTCGAAATGGATCACGCTATATAAGGACTGATACAATTTTACAACTGGCAAATGAAATATAAAAAACTAATTACATATTTTTTATAAAAATAATTATAATTTTAAATTTATATAAAAAATTTAAGTTTAATTTTATATAAAAATAAAACGTTAAAGTATGTTAATAGGTTGTTAATTTAATATTTTCGATTTTAAATACCAGCAATTTTTCAGATTCCAGTTAAGACTTTATCTAGTATTGGAATCTCAGATTTTAATTTAAAAAATAAGTAATACAATTGGAAACACGAATTTTATTGTTTAAAAGAAAATATACAATTCAAATAATTATATAAAGGACCTGTGCGACGTAGCTAAATAAATTCTAAACTAAATAGAAATTGATTAACGGTTTTAAAATTTCTGTAAAAAATATTGGAAAAGTTTTTAAAACTTCATAGTTTAGATTTTATTTAGCCAGCACTAAACTCACACTAAATACAATATTTAAAAAGTAGATAAGGATAGGTGACGTGTACATCAACCTTTAATTACTCCTTTTTAGAAAAGTTAGAAGAAAATAAAAGGTGTTACATAAAATAAAAAGCCAATTTACCGGGTTTTAATTAGAGGTGGGCACGAGACACGAAATTTCGTTATTCAAGTGAAGCACGCGTGAACCAAAATTTAAATTACTCACGTGAGTGGTAAAAAAAATTTCGTGCGTGAGTCGATTTTCTGTCGTGATTTTTCGTGATTATTCCTTTTGTTTGGTTTTTTATTTTAATTTTTTTTTATGTTATATTTTTTTGATTCGATGTTTTTACATGTAATGTATGTTAGCAAGACTGTCTATTTCTTTATAAATTAAGTATGGCAATACTTTATTTAAGTGGTTCAAGTGATAAAATATATTATTTTATGTTTAATGTTTAAAAATATTTTAAAGTTCCAGGTAATAAGTATTCCAGCTCAAGGTCTATTTTATACAAAATTATTTATTTTTATCCAATATTTGATTTTTTAAAAAATTCGTTTAAAATTAAAAAACAAAAATCCCTGAAGAAGCTATCCATTGAGATAGCGAAATATTGGATGAAAAATAAATAATTTTGTATAAAATAGACCTTGAGCTTGAATACTTATTACCTGGAATTTGTATTAAAAAGGTCGAAGAAATTGAACTGAATAATATTTTGAAGTGTGAGTATTTCTTGAGCGTGAGCAAACATTTAAATTAATCACGTGATCGTGCGTGAGCATGGCTAGAAAAAAATCGTCGTGCGTGATTGTAATTTTTGGTTTGTGATCATGCGTGAGCGTGAGTCAAAAATCACTCACGTGCCCATCTGTAATTTTGACCACTTGAAAGTGTATGTTTGGTTGCTTTTACCCAAATAATATTATGAGGGTGGAAATAATATTTTAGGTATCGTCCTTGAGGAAGGATATACATATAGAGATTTTATCGTAAGCATTGATTAAATAAAATTTTGTACAGATTACAAAGGTTTGGTCACTATGAAAAAATTAAAAAATTTCCCTAATTTTAAAGCAAATTTTTCCCCTTTCTGCACATATTTGTGCAAATTTTGCTAGAATCTGCTAAAATCCAATTGGACTTGCAAAAAAAGTAATTGGTCTTGCAAAGAAAATCAATTGGAATTCCAAAAAACATATTGTATATATACTGAATTTTTTTTTATTCCGGGGGGCGCAGGAAGTCCCAGGCCCCACCTAGGCACGCCACTGTATGTGGTTTTATATATTATTTAAATAATTTTATATAATTATATGTAATCATATATTACGAAATGAGAAAAAATGTGGAGAAAAATTATAATATTTAAATATTTGTGGAGATTCCCCCTTTTTGTCCCTCCCAGTACTCTCAAAAATTCCGCCTTACCATTTATAGTGTGGGCTTACACACTCAAAATATATTTTGCGTTGCCGACTTTAGTTTATTTAAAAAGAATAAAAATAAAATTCATAGGATTATATTTTTTAACTATTTGAATCAGTCATTCAAAAAGCAAACTATAAAAATTTGTAGACATTTGGTAGGAGTTGATATTTTCTGTTAAATGTAAAATTTTATGTTTTCTGTTTCTAAAAATAGAAATTCATAAAATTCCTTCTTGTTATTTTTACCAAAATAGTTTGTTTATTTATAAAATTATTTCAATAAAAATTAAAAGAAATTAGTCAAATATACATACTCACAAAGCCAATAAAAATATATACATCTGTGTGTGTTGCATTCTGTTTTGTAATTACATACAAATAAAAATACTTTCAATTTGAAAAATAAACCTCAAAAGTAGTTTTTATCTAACTTTTTGACAGTAAAAAATTGATGGTTATTTTAAACGACTTTCTATTATTTTTACTACTTTTGTCGATTATTAAAATTAAACAATGATTGAAAATAAACTACAAAATGGTTTCTTTTTGAATGTATTTTCGATTAATTCAATATTATTTAAAGTTGTTTTTAACGAAAAAATATTGTGAGTGCATTGGTGAAAAGGACAAGTTAAAAGTATTAAAATAAAAATATACTAGTTTCAAAAAAATATTTTTTATTTTTTTAATTATAAAACTAATTAGATCAAATCTTATCAAGTTCTATATAATTTTATCAAATTATATATAATTTGATTAAATTAGATTAGTGTGACAGCAAAAATTTTCTTATGACATAAAATGAGATGAGTTTATTTATATTTACTTTGTTTTAAATAACTTTAATTATAGTTTAAGTTATAACTTTTCCCCAAAAACACCTTTTTAAAATATGCAGTTAATTGCTAGAAAACTGATAAATTAAAATAAAAATAATATTGAAAAATTGTTACTTTTTGTTAGAAAAATAGAGAAAATAAGTTAAATGTATCGAAAGTTTTTAAATTTTTGTTGTTAGCTAAATCATATTTTTTCCCGAAAAGACACATGAATTAAAATTTAACCAACAGATAATTTAAAATTTTATGTGGCAAATAACACAAATGTTTCAGTTAAACTTTCAGTTAATAGATAACGAGACCGGATTTTGTTTGAAATTGCCCCATAAGCAAGCAGTTTTTTAACATATTGTTGAACAAATTCTCCGTCAGCTTATATTTCGCGAAATGGATTCCGGGCTTGCTCCATCGAATTAGTTATTGTTAAGCCAGTTCTGAAAAATATGTGTTTAGGAACCCTGTTATAGGATAACATATGTATATAATATATCTTATTATATAAAGCATATCAAATTTTATAAAAAAAATCAATAGATAATAGTTTTGAAAAATGCTTGTAATACATAATTATATATGGTAATGCATTCCATGTATATTATTTGATAAAATTACATATGATTTTATATGTACATAAACTTTTTTACTCGGGAACTTACTTATAACAAATCAAGAGTGCACAAGGGTGGAATTTTTGTTTGACTCGTAAAGTTGTGACATTAAAATTTAATTTAGTAAGTATGACCGAATGTTTTCAATTTCACATAATTTATTTATATTTTATTTTTTTTACTTTTATTGTCATCTACTCTGTAGTTTTTAAACAAATTTGTAAATTGATATTGATTTAGTGAATACAGTATCAGTGATAGTATGTTGTTCAAATATTTACAGGCTGTGATTTACAAAATATTATATTTGAAGGACATTCAGAGATATTTAGAGACTTTAAAATAATAGAACAGAGAATAATAAAACAGGCGTTTCTTTAGACACATTTAAAATTACCTACAAAAATCCTATTATACTACTCTTATATGTTTTGGCCCCTGCATATCAAAAATATTGCATATTTTATACAAGTTGCAAAATATATTTTTTTTGTATTTAAAATGATTCAACACCAATAAGTGAATATTTTTTGAATATACTGTACCAAATTATGGTTTATCTTTAAATATTGTGAACTTATTTCATATATTCCGTCATATTTTACTCTCTCATATTATAGATTGAAAGAGGCATACTCCTCCATCTGGGTATGAAATATAGGATTTTGGTGTAGTTTTTAATAATGACGATCTTA
The DNA here is from genome assembly GCA_949748255.1 of Eustalomyia histrio. NCBI lineage: Eukaryota > Metazoa > Arthropoda > Insecta > Diptera > Anthomyiidae > Eustalomyia > Eustalomyia histrio. The sequence continues at coordinate 192,386,600 of OX456523.1, forward strand.
ACATTACAATACCTAAAGCTTTTACATATCGAAAATATGGTTATCTTTTAGTCTTTTTTTTTTTAAATCTTATTTGCTTCTTGACTTGAATATGCATCATATGTTTCATTTTAGACTGAGGAAATTCAATGTAATTTGTTAATACTATTTTTAAGTTCTGAAATATTACATTTAGTTAAAATACTTATTCAGTATGTTCCTCCTAGATCTTTCAGGATTATAGATTAATTATTTTATATTGATATATTTATAAAACTAATTATGCTTGAAATAAAACTCTTAATAAAGCTTTGCCATTATTTAATAACACTGCACAACAATTTCAAACTTTTTCCAAAGGAGACCAAAAAAAAAAATAAACGTGTGTTGGCGTTTTGATAGTTTACATCGGGATTTCATTTTAGAAGCGGTTTAAGTTTCCCAGCTCTGGCCTGTTCTTGCAGCATATCGGTATATAAAACTATGTTTTCTTTACATCTGAGGTGTAGGGTATGTTCATCAATTTTGTGGATAACGGTATGCCAAATATTTTTGTAGAACATATTAACCATCTAACTCCCCTCACAACGGCATTTTTTTGGCTAAATTGTAACAAATTGTAAAATCACCCCGAAAAAGTGGAAGGACGGGGATGAAATGTTCTACAAAAATGTTGGCCATTAAATTCTACTACATATGTCAGAACACACCAAAACCCTAAACTTAACACAAACACCAAAAATCAGAGAAATTCAAGATTGCTCATCAAATTTCTAGTCAGATTTTGGGATGACCTAAATATTATGTAGGTGATCCCAAAATCTGACTTATAATATGTTGGTCATGATGAGCAATCTTGAATTTGTCTGATTTTTGGTGTTTGTGTTAAGTTTACGGTTTTGGTGTGTTCTGACATATGTAGTAGAATTTAATGGCCAACATTTTTGTAGAACATTTCATCCTCGCCCTTCCCCTTTTTCGGATGTTTTTTACAATTTGTTAAAATAAAGCCAAAAAATGCCGTTATGAGGGGAGTTAGAGGGTCAATATGTTCTACAAAAATATTTGGCATACCGTTATCTACAAAATTGCTGAACATCCCCTACACCTCAGATGTAAAGAAAACATAGTTTTATATACCGATATGCTGCGAGAACAGGGCAGAGCTGGGAAACTTAAACCGCCTCCAAAATAAAATCCCGATGTAAACTATCAAAACGCCGATACACGTTTATTTTTGTTGGTCTCCTTAACAAGAGTCAATCGTCGGAACCCCGTAATTTTTTTGTGTTGAACTGTGTAATTACTGTAATCAATTAGATACAAGTGTTCCTTATTGTCAATTTAAAGTTTTATTAAATAAGATACTTTAATTTATTCATTATTGTTATGAATTGCTGGTCGGTAAGGATAATTATTGTATTTACAGACTAAAATAAATAAATAACAAAAATGGATATCTTAGATTTTGTCCAACATTTTTTAACCGACACTGTATATGGGTAGCAAAAAAAATACAATAAATTGTCATTAAATTAAAATATTTAGAAAATGTTCTCTGAATTGGAATTATTTAAATTTAAGTGATGCTAAATTTTTTTCTCTTTTATAAAAATATAATTAAATAAATTTAAAATTTTTTTCTAGTGAGGGTGTATTTGTTTGAAATTCTATTGCAGAAATTGTTCAACCTCTGCTTTTTACTTCACACATAACACAGTGAAACATTTTTTATAAATACAAATAACTATAAAAAACATATTCTTTTATTAAATCACTGCAATTTCAAACTACTTGTTTATATTATTGCTGGGATTTCCTTAGGCTTATATATGTATTAGTGTTGAATACATGGGTCGTATTTGTGTGTATGTGGTAGACCCTTTTTTCCACGTCATGTACGTTGTGTGTACATGTGAATACAACATACATTACAATTTAAAAAAAAATTTTTTTTTTTTGTTTTTATTTTCCAACTGAAATAAATACACAAACGTTCAGTTGGTTTAACCGTTAATGCTAATTAAAACTCACTGACCGTGTTTAAAATGCTTAAACAACCATTGAGCGCCGTAATATGAATGAGTGAGAGTTTTGTATTAAATCAGCATAAGTTGAATAGATTTTTACAAAATATGCTGATTTTGTGCTTTTATACATAAAACCTATTGAGATTTAAAATGCATTATGTAAGTAGTATATTTAAATTTGTAAATGTTCAACTGATATCTGTGGCTTTCCATAATCACCTGCTTCATTCCGTTAGTTGCGCTACATGATGGGAAAACTTTTTCAACTTTTCCAAAAAGTGAGCGAAAAATGGTTAGTTGACTAATTTATCGCAAAATTTTATTATATTATTTATTTGGTTAGTTTGAATCAGGGGAATGAAAAGTGAAAATACTCTTCAACACTAACTCATGTCCAAAAATAGATTACCCCTTGTAAGCATCAAAAAAAGTCAAAAAGCTACTCCGTTTTGAAGGTCAATACCACCCGTAACACTACAAGTACAACAAACACTACACAGACCAAGTCTTCGGTCTGAATATTTCTAAAGTCCTTGGTTCTGCAGTGCCGGGAAATCTCAGAGATGATGAGCTACCATCTCCTCCTCATCCGGTATGCCATAGCTACGGTATTGCACATTGACCAGTGACTAGTCAGCACGGCTGTCAGTCTCAAAACATCTCTCCTGCTTCTACCCAGATCGTGGTCATGCCACATGAGTCGCTGAGTCCTTCGAGTGTCCAGTACATGTCACTAGCATGATCAGGTCACCTGAAGGAGCTTTGTATATCGCAATTACCAAATAAAACTCCAGCTGTTGCATCCCTCTTTTCCAATACATTTCTAAAAAGGAAAGCTGACCCGAAGAGGTTTATCGAATTTAATCCTATGAGTAGAGTAGTCTAAGCTGTAGAGGCAGCTGGTTGAGAACTCTAGCATGTACTTGTGGTCCTACCTTTCATGAACCCGTAGCAGCAAGTCGCGCAGCAATGCTAGCAGAAGTCTATACAGCACCTGTAACTCCAACACTATACAGTTGCTTTGTAACCACCTGCTTGCTTATTGCCGCCCAACTAATAATAGAGGCGTAAGTAAGTATTGGGAATACACTGGCCTTGTATACATACACAACAACAGTTTATGAACTCAAATCTATAGGAATAGAAAGCCAAAATAAACCTAAGCACGTTCATGTCGCAATAATTTCCGTCCCTTACTATTTCAGAAACTCCATCCTGTTGACAAATTCCTCAGTCCCCTACATCCCGTTCTACGAAAATCATCTAAAGTTGGAATTTTGGCTCCAGATAGTTATTAATAAGGCAATTATAAGATCTTCTCATCCCTCCTTATTGAGTTCGCAAGGTCCATTCTGAATAGGTGTGTCATCAGCGTTAAACACTCCGTGAGAATACTTACCATTCTACTAAGATTCCTTTTACTGAGTTTTTGAAGACCTCAAGGTTCCTCGCTTATCCGAACCACCGCATAGAATTCTAGTGGTCTTACTTGTGTCCCATCACAGTAGTTCAACCCTAAAAGTTTTTAAAGGTTTCGCCTTTCCATATTGGTCAGAGAAGAACCTTTTCTGACCCAATGACCCGAAACCCATATAATCTTAATACAACACCTGGTTTAGTAGTTATTAATTTCCTCCTTGAGAGGATATTATCTTAACCTACAGAGTTCGAAGATGTTGTCTGACAACCTCCTGGCTATCCGTTAGGATAACCTCTTCTGATGATCCATTTAATATTAATAAACTTAATGCATTCCATAATTGTCCTGAAATCCGCCTGAATGACGATATTATGATCCAGAAGGCGGAAGCAATTTCCAACTATAGGAGCCACACCCAGTTATTCTATCTATTTTCGAACCATCTGTGTACAAGTAAATGCCTGAATTGCTCCGCAAAATCTACTTTATGAGCAGGATTTTCTGCTCGGGATTCGTGTACTACAACTTGTAATTTCTGACATTCCAGAGATCATATCACAATTATATTATGTGATGTTGTATCCTGGTTACTCGTCTACGATCAACTGGTAAATGTATTTCCGAATGCCAAAAATTCATTCATCAGTTTTATTCAGCCAAGGCATAACCAAGACAGTCTCATAAGTTTGAATTTGCTTCCAATGCCACCGCTGATGCCTAAGCAATATAAGCGGTGTATTTTCTGAAGTGGTTTAACGTTCTATTTTGTTCCCATTGATGTCTTATCTTAAAATCCGCTCTATAGATGTTCTTCTATAGATTTAGAAAGCTTCAACGTACTCCTCAATTTCATTGTGGAGAAAATATTCACTTTATATCGTCTATACCAAATAATCCATCACAAATCAGATATTTGTTCTATAATCAATTAGTATGATAAATACGACACGTATGATAAACGTTTGTATAATTGAGGTAGACAAAGTTCAACGAATATTTCGCTAAAACGAAACCGATTTAAACGCTAACACTTTCTGAAATGTTAGAAAAACATCTGAACTTTTTTTTTATAGATAATATGTACTGTAAGTTTTACATTGATAAAATATACGTTTTGTTTAGTCGAACAGTTGGTATGGAAAGTCTCATATATACGAAACAACTTAACTAGTTTTATATGTATTTTTATCCAATTAGAGTTGTTTATTATTTTTGTTTCACTAAAAAATCAATCCTATGATGAATTTTTAAATTTCAGAATCAATTAATTCAGAGACACTGTTCAATAATAAATGTACGGCATAAAAAAACATAAATCTATTTTAACTATATAAAGTTAAATGACTTACTGCAAATTAGCTTTTCAGCTACAGTTCCAATTGATATTTTTTGAACGAAGTGATTACAGTCGGCCAATCAAAATATTATAATTAGTGGCACCCTATTCCAGTAGAGGACCAGTAACATGGTGTCAAAAGTACCTAAAATGTTTAAATTTTTAAAAGAGAGCCCTAAAAAATCCCGCTCCAATCATACCACACTCATATAAGGATCCTTTAATTTAAATACCTTAGAAAGTTGAAACAAAAGCTTTTGAATTTCTTTTTACCCCATTTCTTTTTAAGTCCATGCAGTGTTGTGTAATCACGGGCGGCACACAGTGGAATAGGTGGGACTTTAAGCTTTAATTTGAATTTTCAATTATTAAAATCAAATTATGAACGGTTAAAAATACAATTTTTATTTTTTTTTTTAATTTTTGTATAACGGCAACCTTTGGCCTGTCGACTTTTAAGCTTCAATATTTACAAGGGCATTTGTTTAAAAACATGTTCAGCTGCAGTAGAGTTAAAATAAAATTTGATTGGTAGCAAATGTAAGATACTTAAAAAAATGCTTTCGAAGTTTAAAGTTTAGAACTTTTATTTTGGTGATTATTTGAACAAGTTTTTGGTACAAAATAGTTTGATAATTATTATTTACAATGAAATAAATTATTTATTTTATATGTTTTTGGTTTTTTATAAGTTATTATATGGTGTATTCTATATTATAAGCAAATGTAAGTATTTGTATATGTAATATTAAAAAATAAATTATAAAAATTTGTATTTATGGTAAAGAATAAATTATAAATAAAATGTTAGTTTAGAAATGTATTAAGTTACGATCATTGTATTAAGAATCACAATTTTTGCATCAGAATCACTTATAAAATGTGGAAACATCAAAAGTTTAAAAATGCCTTAATGAAAATCTTTTATATGTTTTACGGGTGGTTTTTAATGCTCGACACATTAAAACATCTTTATTAGTGGCAGATCCTGAACACTTTCGAGAATGCTGCAAGCGGTATCGTTTGTAATACTTCCCAGCTAAATTAAATGGATGTTATTCTTTTCGAATCTTTTTTCCAGAATATTCAAAGAAGTTAATAATGCAAATTTTTCGATTTGTAAGAAGTTAAGATCAACAAAATGTTGATCTTAACCCCTGCTTATGAAGACATAAGAATACAAATTTTTGTAACAATTCCATTGAAAAGCATAGACATTTTTTATTTTTAATATTTTTTTATAACAATTTATAATTATAGTACAAAAAAAAAATCGATAAGTAGTTAATTCCTGCAATCATTTAATGCCTTATTGAAAACATATTTTGCTTACCAGTGATATCCAGTTTGTCCTGGTCGGAATAAAAATTCTTGGCATGTTAAAAATCACATTTTTAACTTTAAAACAAAGCCACTCCCTATATTTAGCAGTTCCGAAAGTTGCCCAATAGGCAATACTGCAAATTGAGTTATTATACTTTCTCCATGTATTTAATACCAATTGTATTTTTTAACATATGATTTTGCCAATGCATAATCCCCTAATTTTTTAGGGTCTACGTAAAATCTTTCTATAAGTTAATTTAAAATTAGAAAAAAACCTTAAAATTATTCATTTTTAAATCCGTTGATTTTTGTAAAAAACCAAATCGTTTATACCGATTATAAAGAGTTTTTGTTTGACAAATCACGTAAATTATTTTCTTGCTTATTAAGAAACGCAAAACTGACAAGATAATTAAATTTCCATTTTTTTTTTAATTTCTGAGTCGCTCAACATTTTTGCATGCCATTTGCTTTTAGACAGGAAAAGGCAGCTAGATTCGATATATCTTTTAGATAATAAGTTAAACTTTAATTCGATATTAAAACTAGATAGTTAAAATCATATTCAAAGTTGCATAGGAAAGCCAAAAAACATTATAAATTTCAAATGAATAAATTTCTAATCTGATAACAATATGTACAAGACTCATTAAAGAACTAGAATCTGGACAATATACGCTTTCCAAAAAGGTATAACAATCATTAAAAAAATAATTATAAATATTAAAAATTTGCCCTTGAATATGGTATAATTTTATTTCCCCAAATCTTTAAAGTCGAAAGTAGTGTGTTCTAACACCATTTTCCAATACTTCTGTTGACATAATAACTATAATTATGCTAATAATTGACATCTTAACTATACGATATAACTTGTTTAATGGTTAATTTCAAACATTTGCAAAAATCAATTATAAGATGCATCCACCTTATATTATCCACTGTTAAAAAAAGACATGAACTAAAATGTCATCAGAAATTTCCTTCAAAATTGTTTATAAACTGTCATCAATTTAAGTAAAATTTTATTAAAACTTAGAAAAATTTTCTTAATAAGAATAAAAATTCCTAAGTTTGAGGAAAAACGAAATAGTTTATATACTCAGAAATAGTTAATATTTTTCAATTAAATAAACATTTATTAATTTTAAGAAAAAAACATCTTAGTTTTAAGAAATTTGCATACTCAAATGTAATAAAATTAAGTTAAAAAAATGTGTCTTACTTAAATCGAGAAAGTACTTGAACTTAATGTGTGTTCATTTTTTGTTCGCGAGTAGTAAAATTAACTACGTTTTAGAAAGCCATTTCCAAATTCAGTTTTTAAGAATACCACTTTCTAATTTTGAAGAATTGTTTTTTAGTTCAGACAATTAAAAACAAAAAGTAATAAATTTTTTCCTATGTTATAATAAAAATTTACTTGATTTTAGAAACTGATGAACTATTTCTATGGAAAATTTTCATGCAACTTAGTTCAGATAAATTTTAAAAATTTTAATAAAATATTTTTTTTTTCAAGTAAAAGTTTTGTAATTTTTAAAAAATGAAAAATTTTGGTATAGGATTTTTTTTTGTTGGAAAACGTTCAATATTCTATTCCAAAAAACAATAAATTAAAACTAGGAAACAAATCAAAGTAAAAAAAATGGCTCACATGTCCATCTTTAGTCTTAACAGTCTTTAACATTAAACTTAAAGTAGCTTAAAATATTTTTTTTAAATTTTGTTAGCAAAAGGTTAGAAATTTCGAATTTACGCTTTTATGAAATAATCTTGTTTGCTGACAAAATATCGCAGGCACATTTTGTACATTACGGCATAATGGCTTCCTGTAATTGACGTAAACTTTATATTTATCGAACTATTTTTTTCACTTAATAACAAAAAAATTTAAATTTGTATATGTCAAATCAAGTTTAAACTAAAAATTACATAAAATAACCTTATAACCTTTTCCATTTTCCAATAATAACAAGAAATGTAACGGTTATATATTTTTTTTTGTAACAATTTCTTTCCTTTTTGTAGTTCTCTCAAGCAGAACCGTTAATTAACTACGAAAGTGAATTTAGTATGATTCAATTTGTTTTTAAGACAAAATTGTATAGCAAAAAGCTTGTTAAGAGCAGTGTCCTCACAATGCGGAAGTGCTATTTAACTTGATGTTAGAAAATATTATCTTATTTTTAGGGAGTTAAGTCTTAGTTTTTAGTAAAAGAAATTATCTAATGAATTTAAATAAAATAAAATTTTTCTTAAAACCAAGGAAACATTTCCTAACTAACAGTAAAATTTTAGATTATTTTTCTATAATTTAGAAATTTTGACCAAATTTTAAGTAAAATTTGTTTCCTAATTTCAAGGAAAATTTTATTAAATATAGGTAAAAAGTATCTTTGGCGCCGTTTTCATTTCAATTTTTCCTCTAACTAAGTTAATTTTTCTAAATTCTAGTTAATTTTTTTTTGAGTGTGTGGCAGTTCAAAGAATTACTACTGAAGAAGATCCTGCAGAATAGAAGGTTGGAAAGGCCGAATCTCCTAATGTTTAAACTTTTTTTATATTAAAGCTCGATACTTCGTTACTAGTTGTTTTAAATTTTAGAGTATACTAAGAAGAAATTTGAATTCCAATTTTAATGGATATTCCTCTTTAGCTAAATTGGTTGAAACTTTTTGTAGTGAATGTTACAAATTGGAAAATATTCGTAAAACTACAAATATATATGCACTATAAATATTACTTAAACTCAGGATCGCTCAATTCCATTTTGTTTATTGTGCGTAGTGTTTTAATTCCACTCAATACCCATTGAATTTTGTTGCCATTGTCTTATGTTTCAATTCCATTCATTTCCCTTTCCCATTTGTTCCATTTGTATAATGTCACAATTCCACTCATCCCCCGTTCCATGCTTTTTCATTGCCATTGTACAGTATTTCAAGTCAAATCGATCCCCTCTGCAATCCATTTAGCCCCCCTTATCTAGTGTTTTAATTACACTGCTTCTCTGTTTCATTCCATTTCCCAATTTTGGTGTTTCATTTTCACTCGATCTTCGAATTTCAAAAATAGAATTAACTTATGCTCATGGGAACACATATTTAAAATATCAGGTTTTAAGCCAAACGGTTTGGATTTACCGTTAAGGTGAAGACTTTTTCCCATATTAGTAACACATAATTTATATTTCAGATCTCCAGCTAATCAGCATTGGGCAGGCCACAAAGGGGGAGACTTTTCTCCTTTTTGTCAAAATTTAACCTCCGGGGATCAGATGGAAGAAAGTTCGACGACCTCAAGGAAAAAAGTTCAACCCCGAGTACACCACCGCCACAGTAAAGCAGCACGGATGCGAAAATGTTGTGGTGGAGGGGTGTTTTCGGGTAGTGGAATTGGTTCAATTCACAGCACAACTGAGAAAATGACAGTCACAATATATATAGATTTTCTTAGGACAGTCATTCTTTGTTTTGTTGATTGGAACATTACAGCACGATAACTACTTCAAACATAAAGCAAGAATTGGCATGTCCGATCTCAACCCGATTGAGAACATGTGGATAATTGTAAAGTGCAATGTAGGCAATAAAGTATTCCGAAGTGGTGATTAGCTTTTCGTTGAATTTAAGAAGCAGTAGCCTCAACTAAGCATTTGAAGTTTTTTGTGTGTTTTTTTAATTCATTTGACAAATATTATTAATTAATTTAAAAAAATTTCGTTAATATTTTTGTTTTTCATTGTTTAAATTAATTATTATTTTATATTTGTTTGTAAAGGGTGGCTAAATTTTAAGGGCCGATGTTGAATGTGAACAACACCTAAACGTCAAGTTTTTTTTGTGCATTTCATTTGACACTTCTAAATTTCAGACTAATTCAATTTGAACCATGGAAAGATACACAATCGAGCAACGCGTTAAAGTTATTCAGGCTTATTATGAAAATGGGCGTCCAATCAAAATGCATTTCGTGCACTTCGTGATTTTTTTTGGTCAGCATAATCGACCAAATGTGTCCACATTCGGGAGAATTGTGGGCAAATTTCAGCAAACCGAGTCTGTGAAAACACCTGTGCATGGTCTCCCAGTTCGTGTGTCATAAGGTCGGCCAAGCATTTACCGTGCAAGGTGTTCGGTATCGCGAGATGATAACGAACTTATAGTGGCCAGGAATTGAGGATATGACCCTGGGCAATTTGTGGTTTCAACAAGACGGTGCCACTTGCCATACAGCTAACGAAACAATGGCCCTTTTATCCCACGTCGTGGCGATGTCAATTGGCCGCCAAGATCATGTGATTTGACACCGTTGGACTTCTTTCTTTGGGGTTATTTGAAAGAAAAGTGTACGTCGATAGGCCAGCAACAATTCAAGAGCTAAATGATGAGATAATTCGGCACACTTACGGTATAGAACCTCAATTATGCCTCAGCATCATCGAAAATTTGGACCATCGGATGGAGATGTGCCGCCAAGGTCGAGGCGGCAATTTGGCCGATATTTTGTTCCATACATAATTGAAAAATACCACAATATCATAATAAAAAGAAATAACAATAATTTCCTAAATACTTTGTGTTTTATTCAAACTCAACATCGGCCCCTAAAATTTAACCACCCTTTATAAGATAATAGCAATAAATTAATTTAAAAAAATATAAACTTGTGCCGAAAAACTTTTGATAATAAATGCAAATGTTTAGTTAATATGAGATTTCAGTTGCAAATGTTTCGACCACCACTGTATGTAATAAAAATAATTCAAAATAAAACAAGAATTCTCATATATCTTAAAATCAAACTTTTCTTGTTGTTTAAACAATACCAATAAAAACACATTGTGACAATTTGTGTAATTAATGTAAGCAATAGATTTTATTACTTTTAAGTAAAAATTTTTTTTTTTATTAAAAACCCATAGAAACATATTGGATAAATAAAAAAGTAATATCTTTTAAAATGAAAAGTTTTTTAGGTTAGAAGATCAATAACAAATACATTTTACACCACCTTGTAACCTATACACGGATAATAATTAATAAAAATATGAAAAAATGTTAAAATAAAAAAAAGAAATGTAAAATGTAAAATAAACGAAAAAAGGTTAACTTTAATAAAAAAATTGCCAAGCTCAAGGTCACGGCTTTTCATTAAATTTTTATTTTATCATTTATTTATTTTTCAATATTTATTTTTATCGATTAGATGAGATCTTCAGTAAAAAAGCAAACGAGTAACAATATTCAAATAGCAATTTGACTACTTAACACATTAACACATTCAAATGAAATTTCTAGTACAGGTCGAAGAAACATATAGTTAAAAAAAGTTAATTTAACGAAAGTTTTCGTTATGTTGACATTAATTTAGTAATTTTATGCATGGATTTTTAACAGAGTACTATGATTATTATGACAAAAAAAGTTTTTCAAAAATTTCAATATTTCTATGTTATCAGAATTTTTATTTTGCAGATAATCTCACGCATAAAATTAAGAAATTTACGTCAAAAGAACGAAAATCATTTCGTTTATTTTCCAATTTATTTTTGTTATTTGGACAATTTTTTGTATTTTTTGTATTTATTTATTTATTTATTTTATATTAATCATATATTTATATCCTAATACCCTAACCGAGCACTAGCAACAAAAGCCATCAGCTCGTTGTAGCGAAAACAGACCAGAGCTTCTGGTGGGAATCGAGCCCACTGATAAGCTAGCACGCTACCAACTAGCCTGCCGGGGTGCTTTTTAGTTTTAAATGCATGGATTATTATCTTTGTATATATTAAACAAATTACATTACTCATTTATAATATGACTTTTACCCCTACCCAATATCAGGCAAGCCAAAGCAACATCCGCTAGATATATTTCTTTTGTTTTACCAAAAAAATGGCCATAAGTTACAGAAGCAACAACAACAATAACAAAAAACCAACCAAAAGAAGAAAACAATTACGGTATTTAAAAGCTAAAAACATAACAAATGTAATGATTTGTCTTAAGTATGAAGCCAAGAGCATATGTTGGTTGGTACTTTCGGTATTTGAAATTATCTACAATGGTATGTGGTGTAACACACATTCATACACGCAAACATACACACATTTGTTGTTGTAAATTTAGGATGTTCAAGAACATTAAAAATATATGTTAATGTATATATGCTTAGACACATGTGTAGTTAAACGTACATTATGTATGTGTTAATACTTTTAAAAGTATTTTTTAATGGATTTTTAGTACTATTTTTATACCCTTCACCATAGGTGGAAGGGTATATATAAGTTTGTCATTCCGTTTGTAATTTCTACAATATTGATCTTAGACCCTATAAAGTATATATATTCTGGGTCCATATGAAGAGCGAAGTTGATTTAACGATGTCCGTCTGTCCGTCTGTCCGTCTGTCCGTCTGTCCGTCTGTCCGTCTGTCCGTCTGTCCGTCTGTCCGTCTGTGTGTTGAAATGGGTTTTCCGAAGAACCCAGACATGATGAGGACTTGATTCTTTTTTATTTCTGTTGCATGTGATCCATTTCTGTTTGCTATTAAAAATCAGACAGATCGGTTAATAAATGGCTGAGATATTAGCAAAAAACCAGGACTACCTCTAATTTTTCCAGTAAAATCCCTTTGTTTAATAAGAGTGTGTACGTAGGTTAAATACGTTTCACAACTATTGTGAATGATATAAATAAAAAATAAATAGTAGTGTCGCCAACTTTTTTTTGCCTAGAAAATGCCAAATTTGACAAGAAAAGCGCTGAAACATATGGAAAAATATAAATTTGAGATTTTACATGACATATTATTTTGGATTAAAATTTTTGGACATTTAAGAAAAAATAAATGGGGATACCGCTTGTTTGTGGAGAGCTATGAGGTAGTAGATTCCAACGATGTATTCATCTCCTTCAGAATACCATGGTGAAGGGTATATAAGATTCGGCATAGCCGAATTTAGCCGCTCTTACTTGTTTTTTTTATTATTTTCTTAAGACTTTTTTTTTGCTTATTTTTGGTTTTTTTTAACATTTAATAATTAATTTATATAAAATTTTATATTAATAATTAAATAATCCATAAATAGGCTAAAAACATCAACATTTTTATAAAAACCCTCTGATACAAACAAAATACAAACGTTTTTATACCTTTCACCACAGGTGGAAGGGTCGCGGGTTCGTTAAGATTTTTTTTTTTGTTTATTTTTTGTTTTTTTTTTACATTTAATAATTAATTTAAATAAAATTTTATATTAATAATTAAATAATCCATAAATAGGCTAAAAACATCAAAATTTGTATAAAAACCCTCTGATACAAACAAAATACAAACGGTTTTATTTCTACTTTTTTGCACCGATTTAAAAGAATTTATAAAAAGATTTTTAAACCATTTTATTTCTCACATATTAAGAAAATTTTATACATAATTTACCTTTGAGTGCAACTATTTTAGGTCATAACTTATAATAATTTATAAAAAAAAATTATAAACTATTTTCCTTCAAATTTTTAAAATTAAGCTAAAGAAATTACAAATATTTCTAATAAAAAAGCGAAATAAAATCCTAAATGCAAATTTGCCAGCTAAATCAAACTATTTTGTAGAAATAAAACACATGCAGTTCTAGTGATTTCTTTTAACGATTTGTTGAAATTCTTTTCTTTCACCTCTTAACCTTTTATACACAAACAACAAACACTATTCTAGAGCTGTATTATGACCTATGGATACGTCTTATATAGCAAAAGATCGAAAATCTTTAGTATAACATATTTGCTGAAAAACTCGGAAATATCGGTTCAGATACAAAAAAGTTATGCCCAAAACATACATTTTTTTAAAATACATATTTTCTGGAACCATAAATCTTCCCGAGTCCAAGTTTTATCTCCAAACTAAATGGTTAATTTCCTCTTAAAGGCGTCCGTATATAAATCTGTCCATTTCATATATGTCCATATATAAACTTCAGTTTTTTCCCAACCATGGTGAAGGGTATATAAGATTCGGCATAGCCGAATTTAGCCGCTCTTACTTGTTTTTTTATTATTTTCTTAATATTTTTTTTTTGCTTATTTTTGGTTTTTTTTTAACATTTAATAATTAATTTATATAAAATTTTATATTAATAATTAAAATTATTTTCTTTCATCTCCACCTTTTATACACAAACAACACACATACAAAGATTTGTCATTTAAATAAAAACTAAACAAATCCCTAATGAACGAAGACTTTTATATATGTACATCTATTGACGATGATTTTGTGTGAGCTTCAATAGCTCAGTTGTCTAGACGCCATGTCACAAATACTTTTTTTCTCTAAGCACGCGGAGTTCGAGGTTCAAATCTCGATGAGGTCAATTCACTTTTTTTTTACATTTTTTTTATTATTTTCTTAAGACTTTTTTTTTTGCTTATTTTTGGTTTTTTTAACATTTAATAATTAATTTATATAAAATTTTATATTAATAATTAAATAATCCATAAATAGGCTAAAAACATCAACATTTTTATAAAAACCCTCTGATACAAACAAAATACAAACGATTTTATACCTTTCACCACAGGTGAAAGGGTCGCGGGTTCGTTAAGATTTTTTTTTGTTTATTTTTTGTTTTTTTTTACATTTAATAATTAATTTAAATAAAATTTTATATTAATAATTAAATAATCCATAAATAGGCTAAAAACATCAAAATTTGTATAAAAACCCTGATACTAACAAAATACAAACGGTTTTATTTCTATTTTTTGCTCCGATTTAAAAGAATTTATAAAAAGATTTTTAAACCATTTTATTTCTCACATATTAAGAAAATTTTATACATAATTTACCTTTGAGTGCAACTATTTTAGGTCATAACTTATAATAATTTATAAAAAAAATTATAAACTATTTTCCTTCAGATTTTTAAAATTAAGCTAAAAAAATTACAAATATTTCTAATAAAAAAGCGAAATAAAATCCTAAATGCAAATTTGCCAGCTAAATCAAACTATTTTGTAGAAATAAAACACATGCAGTTCTAGTGATTTCTTTTAACGATTTGTTGAAATTCTTTTCTTTCACCTCTTAACCTTTTATACACAAACAACAAACACTATTCTAGAGCTGTATTATGACCTATGGATACGTCTTATATAGCAAAAGATCGAAAATCTTTAGTATAACATATTTGCTGAAAAACTCGGAAATATCGGTTCAGATACAAAAAAGTTATGCCCAAAACATACATTTTTTTAAAATACATATTTTCTGGAACCATAAATCTTCCCGAGTCCAAGTTTTATCTCCAAACTAAATGGTTAATTTCCTCTTAAAGGCGTCCGTATATAAATCTGTCCATTTCATATATGTCCATATATAAACTTCAGTTTTTTCCCAACCATGGTGAAGGGTATATAAGATTCGGCATAGCCGAATTTAGCCGCTCTTACTTGTTTTTGTACATCTTGTTTTTTTATTTTCGTTAGAACTTGTAAGATGTATGGTAGATAAAACTGTAAAGTGTAAAACTATAAATTTTAAAAAAACTTGACAGATATTCTACTAATTTTAAGTGCCGTTTAATGGGTTTGTTATTTTATTTTATTTTATTCTTCGTTAGCAAAAAAAAAAAAGAAGTTTTATTTTTATACTGATAGGTTTAACTTAAAAATATTTAGACCATAACAATTTAGAGAAAATCATCGAGGGAAATTAACGAAATTTTAAAGCGAATAATATAAAAAAAGAACAAGAAACACTAATCAAATGATATATAAAATGTTAATAAGCCAGTTGTAAGGTTTTAAAATAACTCAATTTTAACTTCCATCAAAACTGGCAATGTGTTCGCCATTGCAATGGACATTTCTTGTTTACTTATGACGAGTTTAAAGTCTCCATATATTTACGAAAACAAAGTAAATTAACTATTTTTGCTACACTTAATGTTAATTGTAAATAAAACAAAAAGTTTTCAGAGAATTATCTTAATATTGTTATTATGATAGAAGGATCTATGACAATTAGGTGTGAAACAAAATATCGGTTAAATGCTCGCTACCGCTTCGGTGGCATACCTTTATCCGATGGTAAATATAATTTCACTTCTAAAGTTTTTTTTTTTTGTATCAAAAACAGTGAAAATATAGCATAAAAATTATTTTTTGCTAATTTTAGCAAATCGGTTTTCAAAAATTGGTAAGATGATTTCTGAAGTTAGCAACAAAAATTTGTAAATGTTCTGTAAAAATTCTGTAACTTGTAAAATGTAATTAGCAAACAAATTTATTAAATAATTTTTTTTTACCAAAAATCGTTTACAATATTTTCTACAAATTTTTTTTTCAAATTATCAATTTCATCAAATGAATTAACAACTCTACAGTTTATTAGTCAACGGTTCTTCAATAGTAGCCCAGGTAGCGCCGTCATATATTGGTGGCATAAAAAATGTATGCTTCCTACCAAATTGTACAAAAAATCTATTGTCATAGAAATTTCTTTAATACTACCCAGCAAAAATAAATGGAAGTGATTCTTAAGGAATCAATTTTTCACTGATTCCAAAGTATCATATAGTTCTGATTTTCCCATTCTAGAGCACTTATTTTTCACAACTTCCAAAATTGCGATTTTTAATGAAATTTAGCTCCTTTCAAATCTATGACGGGTAACTTATTTTAAAAATAATTAAAGTTAAACGATTGCAATAAATATTTTCATATTTATTTGATATTCATAACTATGGTTAAGTAGTAAACTTTAGTTGTTTTGAAAAAAGTTATCCGGTTTAAGTGATTTGTATCAATTTTTAACTTTGAATTTTGAATAAAATAATTCAAAAAATAAGGCTCGATTACTGAATGTAAATTAATGAAAGCTTTGGCAAACTGCCGAAATGCATGTTTTTTTACTTTGCACCTTTATTTGTCTATAAATATATTCAGTTGAACCCTGAGGGTCATAAGTTGCCAACTCCTATGTATCAAACAGTTTTACTTATGAAAAAGATGCCAAATGACTTTTATAAGAAGGAAAAATGGTTTAGTATGATAACTAAATTTGTCAGTTTGTTGCCTGTTACGAATTGCCAACTTCTGACCACTAATATAGAAAATTTTATATTGATCCTACAAAACTGTTTCTATATGTGTTAAAATTTAAATCAAAAATTCAAAATTTATTTGGGAACATCAAAAGATCTCATTTTGCACAAAGCCATAAGAAGTTCTTTAGATGCAATGAAAAAGGATCATAAAAGAAAACTTCCACCCTATGACACCCTTATGTAAAAATCATTGGTTCCGATCTAAATTTTCACAACAACGGAATCAAAATAACTGCTTCTTTTTCTCTTCTTTTGCTCCTTTTTTTTTGCTGGGTAGTATATTCTTTGACAGCTGGAAAAATATAGTGTTGTAATAGCTGGAAATAACTAGAATACCTGACTACTCATATATGTTAAATACGGGTACTTGGTGATGCAGCAGTTCAGTTTTAAATAAAACGCTAAAGTGTCAAGAACTAAAGTGTGACTAACGTTTAGTCTATTTACACCGTGTAAATAAAGTGTGCTATTAAAGTGTGTTTCTGTAATTTTAGAGCCTGTTGTAAATAAATAGTGCTTATTATTTGCAATATAGAAAGAATTCGATTTATTTAAAAGGTAAATAAATCAATGATTTTATAAAGGGTAAAATTGTAACACTATTTTATTTTAATATTTTGCTGTGTTATAGCAGATAGTTTTTATTTCCATGCCAATATAATATTCTTAAATACATATTAAGTCAATTTAAGTTTGTAGGTATATGTTTTAATTATAAGAAATAAAATTCCTTTCAATATCTACTTTTTTATTTCGTATTTCTTTTTGCTAAATTTAGCAATTCGGTTTTTAAAAATGATTTCCGAAATTAACAATAACAATATGTAAATATTCTGTAAAAAAAATCTTTAGTTTGTAATATGTAAATAGCAAAAAATTTACTAAATAATAATTTCTTTACTAAAAGTCAGTACAAAAATAGTAAAGTGGGATTGAAAACTGTTTACAAATTTTTCTAGTAACTTCTTTTCTGAGTGTATAAACAAAATTAAATATTTTAATTTAAGTTTTAATTTTCTGGCAAAAAATGTTGCCTTCTTTCTTTTTTACAAAATGTCTTTTTGTGCGTAGTAATAAAAAGTAAAAACGGACAAATAAGGTACCAAATTGAAGGTATTTAAGAGACCTATTTAAATGTGTATAAAATATGTTGATTTATGCCTTAAATTTCGTTTAATTTAATAACATGTTACATTTTGAATTTTATTAAAGAATTTAGCGAAAATAAAACATATGCTGTATGTAAGTTATTAAGATAATTTTTTTCTTATTTAATTTATAATTATTTTAATACATTTTTAGATTTTCTATTAAATCATATCGACAATGCGAAAGTCTTGATACACTTAAAAAGTTTGTAAGTTAAAATAACTGAAAATATAATTTAAAAGAAATGATATTTCATTTAAAACCCGGTCTACTTAATTTTCATTTAAATTAAATGCCATTTGTTATTTATTTTTAAATGTTGATTAATCAACTGACACATCCGTAAGAAACAAATGATATAATCAGTTAAAATAAATGTCAAAATTTAACCTACCAATCCTTAAAAAATAACTGTTTTTTTCATTTATTTGAAATTATTTCCGTTTTTGTATTTTTTGTTTTTTTTAATATACTCGTATAATACAAAATGTATGTATGCATATGAAGCTATTATCACTTTTTGTGTGAATGTTTTTGTGTATGTATGTGTGTTTATGAAGTTCTTGTAATTTGTATTGAAAAATTTTGTATATATACAACCAATTTAAATAAAAAAACAAATTGAAATTATTTGAACATTTTTTTTTGAAACAGACAGCAAACAAAATTTAAATTTGTAATAACTGTTACGGACACAAATAAACCACAAGTTTCCGTTTTGTGGGTAAATTTTTATTAAATTTCAAACAAATGAAAAAAATAAATGAAACTGAAAAAAAATGGTAAATGATAGTAAATTATTTCGAATAAATGTATAAAAAAGTTAATATAGATATTTCTTTGAAAAATAAATGTATGTTCCTTTATTTTAAAATGAAACGGAAAACTTTTTTATTAAACTACAAACAGTTAACTACATAATATTCTGAGTGTAGAATTCATTGCAGTAAAATAAACCTTTTGAGAAGTAAAGGTTAACGGTAAATACTATGCTGACTTTGTTAGGCATTTGTGACGTGATATGCTTAAGTTTTCATTTGTTCAATTAGTTTCATATTAGCGTTTATCCACGAAGATCTATTTTGGTCGATGTTGTTTTGAGATATATTAAAATGCGTTAACCGATTTTGAAAATTATTGTATCAGTAAATATTCTTGAATATTACTTTTAAAGAAAGCAAGTACACTTAAAAAAGTTTGTAAGTTAAAATAACTGAAAATATCATTTAAAAGAAATGATATTTCATTTAAAAACCGGTCTACTTAATTTTCATTTAAATTAAATGCCATTTGTTATTTATTTTTAAATGTTGATTAATCAACTGACACATCGGTAAGAAACAAATGATATAATCAGTTAAAATAAATGTCAAAATTTTACCTACCAATTCTTAAAAAATAAATGTTTTTGAAATTATTTCCATTTTTGTATTTTTTGTTTTAATATACTCGTACAATACAAAATGTATGTATGCATATGAACACAGGGTACACAGTGATGTCAAAAGTGACAGCTGTCAAACGAGTGTTCCAAAACCGTATGGTGAGGGTTGTTGTTGTATTTCATGTCCAAGGCGAGAAAGAGATTTAAAAACAATGTATACAAAAAAATTATGTGTAAAAGTGAACAACTACACAGCATGTTTTAAAACATATGATCGCCAAAAATATCAAAAAGATACCATAGAAGTGCAACATGACTGTATTTACTAAAATTGTTGTTTCATAAACTTAGTACAAACTCACAACAAATTTTATACTTGGGTTACATATTGTAATAACAAAAACTGTTTTATGTTTTTATAATATTTTTGCACATACTTAATGTATTTTTTTAATTTTATCTCAGTATTCAAAAGAACAAAACATACAACAAAGTTTCACATTTATATGATCTGTGAAATGTATAAGCAAATAAACACACTCACAAAACACATTTAATTAATCGTCAGCTTATTATTAGTTTGCCCAAAGATTTAAAAGAAAAACAATGAAAATGGTTTTCATTCTTAATTTTATATCAAAGTTGATATTAGTTATCTCAGTTATGATGCCAGATATCGAAAAAGGAGTTTCAGAATTAGAAAGAGGATATTGATATTATATGTAATCCATTCGCCTCTATTATTACAAAAATGGTGAGTGGGCCAAACCAATAATAAGCTGACGAATTGGAAAATCATACGAAAGAAAGAGATACAGAATTATTGTCATACAGTTGTTTCACCTACAGTTTTTCATAGCGCAGTTGCTTTTATAGTGTATTAAAATAGTAGTTTCCACGTAGTTTTCTAAAAGGCCAAAAAAAAGGCGCTCTAATCACCGTGTCTTCACTGTGTACGCTGTGCATATGAAGCTATAAACACTTTTTGTGTATGTATGTGTGTTTATGAATTTCTTGTAATTTGTATTGAAAAATTTTGTATATATACAACCAATTTAAATAAAAAACAAATTGAAATTTTTTAAATATTTTTTTTTTGAAACAGACAGCAAGCAAAATTTAAATTTGTAATAACTGTTACGGACACAACTAAACCACAAGTTTCCGTTTCCCCCAATTTTAATTAAATTTTAAACAAATGAAAAAAATAAATGAAACTGAAAAAAATGGTAAATGATAGTAAATTATTTCGAATAAATGTATAAAAAAGTTTATATAGATATTTCTTTGAAAAATAAATATATGTTTCTTTATTTTTAAATGGAACGGAAAACTTTTTTATTAAACTACAAACTTTTAACTACATAATATTCTGAGTGCAGGGTAATCTTTGATAATGATATTCAAATATTGTTTTTGATATAAAACTGAATAATAATATACACGGCGGGTATATATTAAATGTTTTAACTTTTTTCTCCTAAAGTTTTTAGATTAGAAATTCAACTGAAGGTTGGAATAAAAATAAAGAAAATGAAGAGATCTTATGCCGGATCGAAATACATGTATCAACCCAGCAAAATATCGTTAATATGCTTTGTTTCTGTAAATATATGGATATTAAAAGCTCGCTACATTGACATTTCAATTTATCAAAGACGTTTTCTGTAGCAGTTATAGGCGGGCCAATAAATATTACCCTATTGGAAAGTACTGCTATTTATGAAATGGCATCGTATGTCAGTTTAATTCTGATTTTCATGAATGAATCCTTATAATCTTCAAGAACGCGCGATAATTGTGGCAATGTTTGCACTGAATAATTCGTCAGTTGTTTAAAAGGCTCATTTATATCTCTCATTTATGTCTTTGCGGCCACTTCAAAATGGATTCGAGGATATGCACTTCCAACAGGTCGGACCTACTTGTCATACTGTAGGCGACACAATGCGTATTTTGAAGGATGCCTTCCTATCACGTGTAATATCGTATTTCGCTGATTTTGCTTTACCAGCCAGATCTTATGACTTAACTGGGGAAGAAGTTCTTCCCCTGTGGATATTGGTGGAGTTAAATAATAACATAATCAGTTAAAAACCAAATGAGTTTTGACTTTAACCCTTTGAATGTCCTCAAACAAAAAATTGTTTTATAGCGTACGTCCACGTATATAATGTAGTAAAAAGGACGTGTATCACATATGATATACGGATCAATATTTCTACTATTTATTATTGAAGCGTTCTATGCATCGCATACGATTCATGCCATTTTTATTCTTAACTATCTCTCTAATTGATTTTCGGTATTGTTTTAACTATATTATATAAGGTATAATGAAATTTTCTTAAGTTTTATTTTTATTATTATTTTTTTTATATTTTTAACGTTTTTCAACATGAATAAAGTTTATTTTCTTTGCAAAAAAATATTTTTGTCGCTATATATCCTGGAAATTTTCAGTTTTCTCCCATAAAAATATTCAGATCTTATATGAAAAAAAAAAACATTGTCTACACGCCCGTCTACAGTTTATACAAAACTTTGTTAAAGGAAATAAGACAAATTGGGTATCACATATGATGCGCAAGCGTATCAATCATGACGCCTGTGCATCATATGTGATACTCAAAGGGTTAAACAAAAGTTATAGAGAAATAAGATCAGATTTTGGTTTTTGCCACATCCTGTATGTACCATTTCACTGACAAATGCTGGATATGTCCGTGACTGATGACTCGGTGTAGTTTTTTTTTTCAGAATACACGTCGACAAGACATGGAACGAGAAAAATTCAACTATTTTCCTTTGTAGAATTTTCTGTCTAAATTTCTCATGAGCAAAAATACCCATTTTTATATGAACGGATACGCAATCAAACAAAATTTGCGCTTTTGGGTCAATGAGATCCCACGAATTATTTACGAACAGCCAGTACCCCCCCATTTAGACCGGAAGTGTCATTGGCTTAGTGAGCCATGGTGATCGATACAGAATCATGATCAACAAGTTTTAGTTAATTGGGAATGGAGGATATGTGGTTCCAACAGGATAGCGCAACTGCATATACGGCCCGCCGACACTAGACATTTGGAAGGATAGTGAAGGTTAATGTTTTGCAAAATCACCCGCTTTAAAGGCTCCAAAATTTTTTATTTCGGGTTTTTTGAAGTTACAATCCACAGACTCTTTAAAAGACAATATCCGATAAGATTACTGAACTTGTTGCCCGAAAATATCTCTAGGTCAGACAGAAATTCGGTTGCCCCACTGAATAATTCAGTTGCAACCATCAAGCTAATCGATTTCCTGTTCTTGTAGTAAAAACTGTATTTAGTTAGCGTAACTTCAAATAAATTTTTCTCATGAAAAGCGAAAATTTTCACTACCCATTATAGTTATTGCAAAGCAAACTATACGATTAAAAAATCTGTTAATAGATTTTTTCTTAAAAAAAAAACAATTAAAAATATAAATTTATAGAGTCTTTACCATATTCCACATACTGCAAACATATCGCGTAGTAGAGTAACCCTAAGGCTTCAACAATAGTCGTTGTTGTATTTTTGAATTCAAGATTAAACAACAAAGAAGAAAACACACACACACACACACTGAATCTAACAAGCAAAATCAACATGCATTTGAAAAATGCTGTCATCATAAGCTGCATAGAAAATACGCTTTGATAACTTTGTAGTTTTAAAATTGTTAAAATATTGTCTTGTAGCACTAGAGTTAATAAGGCAGCGTGTATTTTTCGACAATAGAATAAAAAATATCAAAATATTAAATTCGCATGAGTAAATACAAATTATATAAATTCCTCAAATAAGTCACATAATAGTTAAAATGTTAAATAACCTTCAGTATATAAAAAAATAAATTTTACCCTAATAGACTCATATAAATGTCGGTTCATGTTCACGTACTTTGCATATCTTACATATTCTTATGTACATAGTTTGTGTTCATATGTATTTTTTTTCTTCTTGATTTTAATATTTTCTGTTCAATATTTTTTCTTCCAAAGTTTGTGTCAATATAAAATCGAGAAGGAAAAAAAAGGAAAATTGTTTAAAAAAAATGCTTGTACTTTGGCAATGAAAACCCTTTAGCCAAGCTGTTGTTACATTATAAAAGAATGCAAACTCAGATTTTAGTTTTTAACATATACAATTTTTTATAAAATCAAGATAATTTAATGCTAAAGTTTGTATATGTGAAATGAAATTAATTTAAATTTGTATGAAAAAGTGATTTCAATTTATTAAAGTACCAACAGTGCGTATGAGTTATTTTTATTAGATATTAATAATGTTCATACGACTAGTGTAATTACCCAGCAAACAAAAAAATGGTAGTCATTCTGTGACTATAACTTCTTTCATTGCTTCCTAAACTTCAGTTGACATTCTTTTATAATTTTTTGGTGTTATTCTAAGGCACTTCCAAAAGCATTCATGTGTTCATATTTCAAATGCAGTGATCTGGATATAAACCCGATGCATATCTTAAAATATCACTCTTCATTACTTCTAATGCATAAGTTATAGTATATCGTATATTTTTTTTTGAGTCTTAAGCATTTATTCAAATTGAGAATATAGTTCTGATGAACTTTTTTAATTTTTTTATTAAATCATTTTTTATATTTTAGTTTAAAATTTCATGAGGGTTAGAATTTATGCAGTTTTGCAATTTTTATAAAAGTTTTGGAAAATCAAGAAAAACAGATTTTTTTTACCTTTAACTGAAACTAGCTGGCCTGTCATTTACATTTTCAGCCTCAAAAATTGATGACGACGCAATCTGTGCATTTTTGCATTATGTATTTTATTTAACACTACATCATTTCCAGTTTTAATTCAGAATTTACCAAAATTATTTTATAATTGTGTAAAAATTATTTCAAATGGCCCAAAAATGTTTTGCAAACATTATTTAAAATTATTCAAAAATATTTTAAAATTGTCTATAAATGTTTCAAAATTGTACAACCAGTTTTTAAATTATCCAAAAATATTTTAAAGTTTGTCTAAAAATTCATTAGAATTTTTGAAAAATGTTTCAAAAATGCTTTTTCACTAATGCAGAATTATTTATTTATTTATGCATAAATTTTATGCATAAATTTCGCTTCTTTAAACCTATTTTTCTGCATTCTTATGAATTAAATTTTCATCAAAGCTTAAATATTACAAAGTATATGAACTCAGAATATCTAATCATTGTATTATCATTACTTCCTTAGAGAAAAGTATGAGTAATGCTAGTACCTACATTTGAATGCTTCCATCCTATGACACGCTATTATTCAATTTATCGATGAAACCAACAGAAAAGAAGTGATGCCTCTGCCATAGTTGTGCTGCTTTTATTGCTTCTTTGGCAGCTTCATTTTTGCTGTGTATTATTAGAAGTATGAGTTAAGTTGATAAAAATAAAAATTCAAAAGTGAAAAAACAGCAAAAATTAAAAAAAAAAGATTAAAGAAATCAATTTAAAAAGAATTAGATTTAAACTTAATTGCAGTCAATGGCTGGTAATACGAATACGAAATACTATAATGTAAACGCGATATAACAAACGACCACCATTGAATGCTTCTGATAGATTGTAATGATTGTATGTGTGTTATATTTTCCCAACTAAACAGTGATACATTTGCAATTTTAATTTTATCTATATTCTGTTTATGGACTGCAAACATAATTAATATAAACATACAGTGTGTCACAAAAATTAAACTTTATATTTTAATAAAAACTAAGCCTTTTGAGTTTTTTAAACTGAAACAATTTAGTTTAATACAATAATATTAAGTGCAGTTTGAAATATAAACAACAACAATATAACTACATATTTTTGTAGTTGTGTAATTATATAAGATAAAACTTAAAATGTATAAAACTACGCACAAAAAAATTATAAAATCCTGTTTGTAATATTCAACATCGTCCATACCCAACAAACATTTACTGGTGATACTGAATAAATAACGATTTGATAACTAGTTTATTTCTCAAACTTTACACTTGAGAATAGTATTGAGAATTTTTATTCTCTACTTTAAAATCATAGCATTCTCCATAAAAACGGCTGTTAGAGCTCGAGTATATTTATCAAATTGATAAAGATTAGAGCAAAAGTTTTGAGATTGCCTTGATAACAACTGTATTTCTCAAATCAAGAAAAAGGCTATTTGTATATTCTATTTCAATTTTATTTCTCATATAAACCTCAATCTGATATTTAAGAATTTTAAATGTTGTTTTGGATTTTTTATATAATAATTTACACTTAAAAAAATAGTTAACATAATTAATATATGAGAATTGCAAAAGAATTAAGATACATTTTATTATCAAATTTGCAATATTGTTTTTCGGTTCCAACTGGGTGAAAACTACATTTTAAAAATTCAAGGATCTTTCATTAATTAAAAATTAAAGGATCTTTCATACTTGAGGGTTTCTACTCGATCTTGTGAAATTAAAGTTCTCAACAATAAAACTAAGACAATTCGTCTTAATCGCCTTGTGAAACAGCAACAAAATTCTGAACTTTATTAAATTTTCAAAAGAAATACCAACAAAATCTAATACAAAAGAGTGACGTGTTCCCTAATTCTTATCTATAAACATATCTTATGATAAGATTAAATGTAAGATGAAGGCGTCTAAGTAAAACACTATTAGTAGCCGTGAACACCTCCAAGGCGTATAATAATTGTGACATAAGAACCACTAGCAACACGTTTCCTCACATGTAGAGGCAAACATAAATCCAGAGACCACAATCGCCTTAAGCTAGCATTCACACGGGCACAAACGTAATCAATGTGCTTTGAAAAACGTAATTGATCATCCACTAAAACACCCAAACACTTAATTTCAGTGACGAAATTTATCCTAATACCTCCTAATGATACATTCAAATTACTGGAGTCAAAACCAAAACACATTGCCTTTGTTTTGCCAGGATTCATTTCCAACCCATTTGTATCCATCCACTGTGCAATCCTATTAAGGTAAAACATTATGTTCGCTTCCAAAACATCAAAAAATTGCCTTTCACCAGAAAATAAAATCTGTACATCATCCGCATATATAAATGCTTCAAAAGAGTAATAAAATCATTTAAATACATCATAAATAAAATGGGACCAATTACAGAACCCTGGGAACACCACTGGTAACCTTCAATAAACTAGATTTCCTGTCTCCTAATTGCCTTTTATTTCAGTTTGCATTTGATTTATAAAGGGTTTCGTCGTATTAATGTTTTATGGTCCCCTTACTATTCTGTTGTACCTTATGAATAAGAAATTTTTTGATACTTCATGTCTTCTCAAACTCTCCTGAAATTTTTAACTGAAAATTAAATGAAAAATTAAAAATAATTATTAATAATTCATGTTTATTTATTGTAGTGCTGTTTGCACGATAATGTGTTAAAAATCTCAGGGTTTTATGTGAATACAATTTTCAGAACAGTATTGTGATAATATTAAATTTTTTGGGATATTAAACAAAAAAAGCTAGTAAAAAAGGAAAAAAGGTCAATACTGTCTATTTGATCCTCACATCAATCTGAGTAAAAATCCACAAAAACCAGGGTCCGAAAGCTTAATGAGTTGAAAACGCTTGTGTCCAAATATGTCTAAAAAGTCTGATTAATGGATAAAAAAACAAAATTTCTTTGTAAAATTTTGACTTTTTTGGGTATTAGATGTATTTATGAGAAAATCTGTACCGATTTTACCAAAAACTATTATGGTTTACCAAATGGGTTGTTCCTATCGGTATACCACATTTTATTATTTCATTTGTATATGCTACAGTTTCCGTACAAATAGCATAAAATTCCACTTCGGTAGAACATTTGTATTTCAAAAAAGGGCTTGACTTATTCATTTATCCTTATATTTGAGACTTATAAAGTGCGAACAAGAATTCTATCGTAATATGTAAAAGTAAAAAATTTTTGCACTTACCTAAATCTTAACAAGGGAATTCTGCCATTTAAGTCCGTGTCTTTGTAATATTCTTTAAGTGCACATTAATTCCTTATAATATTGCATTTAAAACACCGACAATAATGGTCATCATAATCTAAAACCAAGAAAAAAATATTAATCAATGTTTATCTATAATTTACTATAAACCAGTTGCGTCCAACCCATATGCACAATGTGCAAGCTTTTACAAAAGAGCTTTTTCACCTACAGCGAGCTTCGACGAGAGCTTTTACATATATGAGAGCACAATACAAGGATGGAATTTTTGAATTTCGAAATGTTATAAGTTGTATAATTTATTTAAGCCAAAACACTTTAATACTTCTTTTGAAAGATCTTTAAAAAAAACCATCTTCAAATGGCTTGCAGTGCTTTGCTAAGGATAGAGCAACAACAAATGGAATCTTTTCTTTGATATTTTTTTATACCCTTCACCACAGGTGGAAGGGTATATATAAGTTTGTCATTCCGTTTGTAATTTCTACAATATTGATCTTAGACCCTATAAAGTATATATATTCTGGGTCCTTATGAAGAGCGAAGTTGATTTAACGATGTCCGTCTGTGTGTTGAAATGGGTTTTCCGAAGAACCCAGACATGATGAAGACTTGATTGTTTTTTATTTCTGTTACATGTGATCCATTTCTGTTTGCTATTAAAAATCAAACAGAACTTTTAATAAATGGCTAAGATATTAGCAAATCGGTAAATTCCCTTTGTTTAATATGTATGTAGAATATTAAGCATAACAAACACATCCATGTGTTAAAATTCTTTTCTTTCATCTCCACCTTTTATATACAAACAACACACATACAAAGATTTGTCATTTAAATAAAAACTAAACAAATCTCTAATGAACGAAGACTTTTATATATGTACCTCTATTGACGATGATTTTGTGTGAGCTTCAATAGCTCAGTTGTCTAGACGTTATGTCACAAATACTTTTTTCTCTAAGGCCGCGGGTTCGAATCCCGGTCAATTCACTTTTTTTTTGTACATTTTTTTTTATTTTTTTTATTTTTTTTAAGACTTTTTTGTTTTGTTTATTTTTGTTTTTTTTTTAACATTACATAATTAGTTTATATAAAATTTTATATTAATAATTAAATAATCCATAAATAGGCTAAAAACATAAAAATTTTTATAAAAACCCTCTAATACAAACAAAATATAAACGTTTTTATACACTTCACCACAGGTGGAAGGGTCGCGGGTTTGAATCCCGGTCAATTCACTTTTTTTTTTGTACATTTTTTTTATTTTCTTAAGATTTTTTTTTGTTTATTTTTTGTTTTTTAACATTTAATAATTAATTTAAATAAAATTTTATATTAATAATTAAATAATCCATAAATAGGCTAAAAACATCAAAATTTGTATATAAACCCTCTGATACAAACAAAATACAAACGGTTTTGTTTCTATTTTTTGCTCTGATTTAAAAGAACTTATAAACCGATTTTTAAACCATTTTATTTCTCATATATTAAGAAAATTTTATACATAGTTTCCCTTTGAGTGCAACTATTTTAGGTCATAACTTATAATAATTTATAAAAAAAAAAAATTATAAACTATTTTCCTTCAAATTTTTAAAATTAAGCTAAAGAAATTAAAAATATTTTTTAATAAAAAAGCGAAATAAAATCCCAAATGCAAATTTGCCAGCTAAATCAAACGTATTTGTAGAAATAAAACACATGCAGTTCTAGTGATTTCTTTTAACGATTTGTAAAAAAATATATTTTTGGTCGAAAAAAGCTTTTTTTAGAACTAAAAAGATTTTTGAAAAAAAATATGACAACACTGATTGGCATTATGATCGTGATTGTTGTTGTTTTTATATTATTTGTTAAACTTTTTGTCTTTCACCACCTCACCTTTTACCCACAAACAACAAATCCATACAAAGGTTTGTCATTTAAATAAAACCCAAACAAATATGTTTTAAACGAAAACTCTTTATTTACTTTTATTAACGACGTTTGCTTATGTCCTTCAAGGGCTTAGTGGTCTAAGCGCTTGTCACAAATACTTTTTTTCTTTTAGTCGCGCGATCGAGCCCCGTCTATTTAACTTTTTTTATTTTTATATTTTTTTAACACTTTTTTTTTATTTTCTTAAGACTTTTTGTTATTTTTTTTTTAACAAAACAAATGCGTCCAGCACAGTTGGCTTAACGATGTCGGTCAGCTTTTCTGTATAATTGGAGAACGGAAAGAGGAAAAGTTTTAAATAAGGTGCAAGCATCTTTGTTATCAATACACAACATCTGACCAAATGTGGGCGGGATCCTTGAATTGGGGGTGGCACAAAATAGATTAATTTATATCTTAAGAACGGTAAGACCGTAATTAAATACTCCATAAATGGGCTAAAAACATCAAAATTTTTATAAAAACTAAAATTTTAAAGCTTTAATATGACCTATGGATACGTCTTATATATCCAAAGATCGAAAATCTTTAGTAGAACATATTTGCTGAAAGTAGTTATGACCAAAACATACATTTTTTTAAATACCTATTGTCGGGAACCATAAATCTTTCAGAGTCCAAGTTTTATCACTAAACTAAATGGTGAATTTCCACTTAAAGATGTCCGTGTATATGTCCATTCCATATATGTCCATATATAAATTTCACTATTTTCCCAACCATGGTGAAGGGTACATAAGATTCGGCATAGCCGAATTTAACCGCTCTAACTTGTTCATATTGAAATTGGTCGATTGGCAAATTTTTCTTTTGAAACTTTAATTTCAGTTCATCTACTAATTTGGCCCTATCTAAATTTTTATTCAAATATCTCTTTTGACATGTATTATAATTCCTTTCAATGGTATGTTTGTGATTGCGTTTAGCATTATAACCACAAGCCAAGCATATAAGATCGGCGTCATTGTTTGGAATAAACAAAAACAACTGTTCCGACGCTTTATTAAATATATATCTTTTAGTGAACATAGACTGATCGTTGTGTGTTTGAAAATGTTTCTTTGAAAGTTATTTTCAAATTGATGGAAAAGTACTAACGTACTGAATTTTCCGTCCCTGAAAAAAAGCTCTTCACTACAAACGCAAATATCATAGTATTAGTGTTTGGACGCAACTGCTATAAACATATAATTATACCCTCCACCATATATGGTGAGGGTATATATCAGTTTATCATTCCGTTTGTAATATGTCGAAATATAGGTTTAAGACCCCATCAAGTATATATATTCCTTATGCAATTTTAAGTCGATTTAGCGATGTCCGTCTGTCTGTCTGTCTGTCTGTCTGTCTATCTGTTGAAATGGCGATCACGACCCGAAGAAGCAAGCGGGGGTGCAGTTTGGTATTTAAAATGAGCGAATTCGGTTTAGCGGTTCAAAAGTTATGAG
Source organism: Eustalomyia histrio (assembly GCA_949748255.1). Lineage (NCBI taxonomy): Eukaryota > Metazoa > Arthropoda > Insecta > Diptera > Anthomyiidae > Eustalomyia > Eustalomyia histrio. The sequence goes on from OX456523.1 coordinate 192,417,764, forward strand.
TGAAAATGTGAAGGTACCTCTAAATTTTCCATACAAATTGGTACAATTTTTCTGTATCTATTTTTATTTTCTGTTAAGTAAGTAAAAATGTTATTAAGTCTTCTTCTTGTTCGATTACATTTATTGTCTTACATACTATGAGAATAATAACATTCTTAGAGCTATGTGTGTGTTACTGTAAAAACTAAGTTAACGTAAAAAGCAACATTGTTAAAGTCGCTAGCAGAGCAGAACTCTGTAAATAACATTACTAAAACTAAATAAATAACATTACTTAAACTAAATAACAAAAGTTCTGTTACATAAATTGACAAAACATATTCATATTACTGTTCATCCAAAATTTAGTATATACGTATATCATATTCAGCCCCCATGATTGCTTTCATAGACGTAACTATTTAAAAATCGTTTTATGAAATTTTCATAATTTTTTCCGATGCATTTTCTTAGGATTTTCCATTTAAAATATCTCCAATTCTTTGGCTACTATAGGAGATATAGTAAGCCTGATTGGGTTTTTCTGTTAAGCTTTGTTGGTTTTTCGTTCCATTCCATAAAATGTTTTTTTTTTGTTTTTGTAACCAAAGATATTTATATCTAAAGAAAGAGCAAAATACATAATTGCTTTAGTGCCGCTACTTTTGAATAGGTAGAGCTGAATTAACTAAAACAATACCCTGCCCCATGGCTATTTCCAAAAAAATTGATATATAAAGAAAGAGCAAAATGCATAATTGCTTTAGTGCCGCTACTTTTGAATAGGTAGCACCTCATGGCGATATAGCCTTGGATTAGGCTTTCAATTAATTTATTTACCAAAAGTATTAAATAAACTACAAACGTCAAATTCTAATGCATTAAGATGTTACTAGTAGACTTATTACATAATTTTAAAGTCAAATTTTCAAATGTTTGACGTAATAAAATAGTATTTTTTTATTCCATTTGTATTTTTGAGAATTGAGGGATTAGCAAATGTATATTTATGTTAATGTTTTCTTTCATAAAAAAATGCACATGAATAAAGTGCAATTTTGTGCTCTTAAACATCTAAATGAATATTGATTTAAAAAATAAGGTATAATATGCACATAAAAGATATATTTTTCATAGTTTTTGGCAAATATTCATTTATGTTACGAAGTAAATAGAAAATCAATAATACTCTACTGCATATTGTAGCACAAAACGGCTAATGGAGACTAGCTCTGCAGCAAAAAATGCCTAATGGAGAGATGGGCCATCTATTGAGAAATAGTTACAACTCATGTTCTTTCTTTAAAAAATAAATTTCTTTGCTGTATTCTCTCCATTAAACAAACACACTTAAATTTTTTAAAGAAAGAATATTCGTTGCAATTATTTATCAATGCGTGGCGCATCAGAAAGCACATTCTCTACATCAGGCATATTCAGCTGCAGAGTTAGTTCCCATCAGCCGGAACAAAATTGAGTATTTGACAAAAACTATGCTTTAAAATGTTTTTTTTTTTGTGCAGTCTATGGTTAAAAAACCAGTGAAAATGTAAAGTTGCCCATACAAATTTAGTACAATTTCATAGTAGCGACTGGTACATAACATATTTGCTCATATTTTTTTCACCAGTCGCTTAGTAGTAAATATTTTATATTCACCTCAAACATTTTTTCACCACTAAAATTTTTTTCACAACAAAAAATTTTTTCACCTCAAAAATTTTTTACACCTCTAAATTTATTTTCTTCCAAAAAAGTTCTTTTCACATTTAAAAAGTTTTTCACCTCAAAAAATTTTTTTACCTACATAATTATACTTCAAAAGTTTTCTGATATTATTTGTTTCAAAAACAGTAGAGAACATCTTTTTAGGATATTGATGGAGGGTATTCAAAGATTCGGCACAGCCGAATTTAGCCCTTTTTTACTTGTTTTTATTGACTTTTTTTATTGATTTTAGTAAAATCTACAAATATTAAGGCACTAATTTGTAACAAAATTTTTGTTCTTACGATTTTAACGCGAAAATTAGATTTTTTCATGGAATTTTGATTGAAATACAATATATTTATTTTTCATATTTGTTTATTGTTATTAACATAAAGCTAGATAAATAAAATTATCTTAAACCAAGCTCATAGTTTGTTGTCAAATTACTTTTCAGTCACTTTCTCAAATTAAAAAAAAAAAACAATTTATTTATTTATAGAATATACTCGTATGTATATAACCTACGATTCGAAAAAGATTTGATATCAATACTAAATCTCGAATCATTATTTTATATTAAAAAATTATTTGAGAAATACATTTGAGACTAATTCCCAAATTTGAAACTTTTACGAACACTTTTTAATGTATTTCTCAAGTTGTTGTTGAATGGAATTCAAGGGCTAAATTATTTTTGTTGGGAATAACTTGAATTATACCTTTGATAGCAAATATAAATTTTAAAATTTCTCTAAAGCTTGAATCGATGTTTATTGGGTAGAATATTTTGTAAATACAAAAAATATATTTTTTAAAAAGGCACCAAGAATGGAATTTGTAAATAAAAAAAACTTTTTGTTATTTTTTTGCAACTTCAATTATTATTTTCAAAGAATTTTTATTCAACGTTATTACAAACGCTTTAGAGAAAAAATTGTACTGCTTTGCAGTGTCTTTAGATGTCAAACAGGCTTTCGACATAAGCTCAAAAAACACTTACCAGCTCCATTTAATTTATTCCTAAAATCTTACCTGCAGGAATGTAAAATGTACTGAAATTCCACAAAATAACAAAGTAAAATACTTGGCTATGTGTTTAGACAGAAGGTTAACCTGGAAAGAGCAAGTTAAAGCCAAAAGAACGCAAGTTGACAACAAACTGAAAAAAATGTACTGGTTGCTTGGTCGAAAATCAGAATTAAGTCTGGAAAATAAAATTATGCTTTATAAAACAGTTTTGAAGCCTGTATGGACTTACGGAATTCAACTTTGGGGAACAACGATTAACTCAAATATTGAAATTATTCAGAGATTTCAATCAAAAACTTTAACAATGATTGCGAATGCTCCTTGGTTTGTTACTAACAACACTATACACAATGACTTTGATATCCCAAACGTAAAAACTGAAATAAATAAATTTAGCAACCGATATCTGCAAAGATTAAGCGATCATGTTTATCCTTTAGCTATAACCTTATTAGATGAAAGCGAAGAAGTCAGAAGATTAAAGAGGCACCATGTGCTTGATTTACCATTCAGAAGTTGATTTTATTAAAATACATTTGTTGTATCAACATGTACATACTGTAAATACTTAGACAATAATCTAATTTTAGTAATATTAAGAAACTATGATCTCTATTGTTTAAAGTGTTATTGATCTTATTGTAGACTAAAAACTTATGTTGTTTTTTTTATTTTTATCTCCTTTGCAATATGTAAAATAGATTGCAAATAAAGAATGAAAAAAATGGTGTCCTACAGGGAAGCGTATTGGGTCCTGTACTGTACACATCTACGCTTCAAATATGCCTCATAGAGACCTTGAAATTGCTTTTGCTAAAGACGAGATAAACAGATTTACCTCTAAGTACATAGAAATACTAAGTAATCACTATAATGTGTTAGCAATTTTCTTGCACGAGTCTGATGAGACTAGAAGACTAAAAAGATTTCATGTTTTAAATTTGCCTTATAGAAAATAAATACAAAATTTCTAGTTAATTTAAATATTGTAAATATGATTTATTTTTTTCTAACAAAATATAAATAACTTTGTAAATAAAAGAAAATTGTTCTTTTAAGTTTATTAAGCTTGTTGAAGCTTAATGACCTATGTTAAGAACTTTTATAAATTTACAAACATTTAAACAAAAAATTATAAGAAATCGAATTTGAATTGTAACAAATATTTTAAATTACTTAAAATTTTGAAATACCTTTTCTGTGTAATATCACAAAAGATAATATGCACTATAAGGGTGCAACTTATTTGTGTGAGCCAATATTTGTTGTGAAAATTGTACCGTAACTCGCCCTAGAAATGCTTCTCTTAGTGTAAAAAGAAATAGCAAAAAATTACGCTGATTTTTTACTAATATTAATTAAAGTCTTCCGTGAGCTTTACTGTCCATTCTGCTGACTCATTAGCAACGTTCAATTTACTCGCTGTGCTCAAATCTACATTTAAAAAGGTGTTATTTTTTTCATTCTACTGAATCATTCTTTTGAAAATCCGTGGGAATGGAAAATCTTAAAAACGTAGAGTGTTCTTTTCGCAATAAAATCTTCTATTTTTTTAACGACAATAATGGCTTATGTGATGGGGAACATTGTCAATTTTTTGTCACTTTTATTGATCCTTAAGAAATTTTGTTTTATTTTTACTCCACCCCATATAAGTAAAAAGTTATTTATATGTAACAAAAATATTATAATTTTGAATTACATATTTTAATTAAAATTTACATGTAACAAAAATATATCGCGTTTTTTTTAAGAATGGCTTAATTAAAAAAATATTTTTTTTTCAACCAAAATTGAAAAAATTAGAATAAGAAAAAAAAAATTGGAATTCGATTCATCAAATTCCATTTCCTCGTGGAAACATAAATTCGCATATGTCAGCCTTGAAATGAAAATCAATTACGATCAATGGCAACCCTTCACTTCAACTAATGTTGTATTAGTGTCTTTTTTGGGAACTTCTGGTTGCAGAGACTATAACCCACTCGATATACAGCATTGCCGCATTTTGTGTCTTCCTTCTTCCTTCCTTCAAAATAGCAAGCAACACTCTCGACGTTTTCGGTATACAACTTCCACACATAGCTGCCAATTTCTAGTTATCCTCGCCTCACATATAAACACACGAGCAATGTGTCATATTAGTTCAGTTGGTAATAAAACACTGAAAAAGTAACATTGGTGATTAATTTAATAAATAGTGTAATATGTTAAATTATAACTTAATTGTTTTGTGTAAATAAAGAGTTGTTTATTATTTGCAATGTAAAAAGAACTTGATTTATTTAAAGATAATAATTCAACGATTTTAAACGGCCAAATCGTAACAGTCTATATATACGAGTATATCAAATTGATTTGTTGATATGAAAGTTTTTGTTATGCTTGAATATTAAAGCACTTAATTAGTTTGTGATGTGGTTGTTGTAGACTCAGATTTAAATTGCTCCACATGTACGCTCTTTTGAATGAATAGCCCTAACTCATCAAGATTTTTTTATCGAATTGTTTTATTATTTCTTATTTTTTTATCCTCCTTTATCTCTTTTTTGTATATTAATTTTTTTGTTAAATTGACGTTACAAAAAATATTTAATTCTTATAGTTGCCTTTTCATAATTTTATTAATTTCAGTAAGCCATTACACACCAGTCTATTACTTAAGTGCACAATTTTTGTTCTTTTCGTACGTATATAAAGTGTGTGTTAGTTTTATTTGTATTCATTTAACGTATGGCGTTTTTTAAAACATGTACATGAGCTGCTAATGTGGGCTAGAAGCTGCTTGAAACTTTACGCCAACATAAAACCATTCTCTTCGCCCCGCTTGTCCACAAGCTGTCATGTTATGCCAGCACAATTATTCTCGTGTGTGATACATTGGATATAATTATATTTCAATATATTATTGTTTAATATAATTTGAACAATTTAACTTAAGTTCACTAATCTTATATTTTTAATGGAAATTTTAGTTTTAACAAATATAAATTTTGCACAAAGTTGGAACATATTCTTGGATATGTATTCTTACTAAGTATTCATAAAAATATTATTCTTACAAAGACGCACAGTGGGAGAAGTTAAAAACCTCATTGTCTTAGAGAATTATGCCCAAAGTAATGTAAACACAGAATGTACAACAGATTGCCAAAGTACCTTCTAATTTTGGGGTATTTTAGGACTCTGTACTGCACCCAGTATATATTTGCCATGACTTTTAGGACAATTTTGTTGACTTGTTTCCCATAAATTTAATAAAGAGTGTATTAATAGCTTAGACCTAATTAACTTTTATATCACGGTACATTTTCCCACTGTCATAAGTGTATGTGCACTTTCTTGTTATATGAATAGTACAAAAAAAAATACGCCTTGAAATTTAGGTTTTAAAATGTAAAAGAAACATACTTGCAAAAACATTAAAAAGCTTTTATAAACAAGTATAATATGTTCGAGTATGTACTTTCATATGAACTAGTTACAGTTGAATGGCAGTTTGTGGCACATTTTGGTACTGGCGTAAACAGACGTGTTTTTTAATTCGCGAAAACAGTTTTTCCGACATAGAGAAATTTAGCATAAAAAATATTTCTCTGCGCAGAAAAAATCGTTCATTAAACAACAATTTTAAATATTTATTCAGAAAAGAGCGAAAAACAAAAGTATATTTCTTTTTTTTATTTGGGGCGCAAATCGAAAGTGCAGAAAATTCAGGTCGGATGTTAATATTCTGATCACATGTTTCATCATACAAACATATGACGCCGCTCATTATATGTAGCAAAGGGTATGAAGAAAAAATAAAGAAAGCAACAATCCTTAGAAAAAGTGTTACTCTTTTTTAACTTTGTAATGTTTGGTACTAAATGAATTTTTATGTATCCAAACAGCACGCGACTTTTTCACACGTTTAAAGCAAATAATGCAATAATATATACGCTATTTATGAATTTTAAAGAATACTTTAATTTCTTGTGTGTGTAGTAAAGGGAGGACAAGAAAAAATAAATAATGTAAATAAGTTGGTACGCGACTAAAAAATGGTTGAATTAAGATTTGGACTTACTTAACTGAAAAGAAGTTACATATCGAGAATTTGCAATTTCTTCAAAATAGTGGATAACTGTTTACTGATAATAGCTATGTAGCTGAAAAAAATGTCACAGAAAAAACGATACATTTTAGCCCTTTTTCTAATATTTGTCAATTCCCTATCAACCATAGGATTTAGTTTTTAATGCAATACCCTCTATGATACATTTTACGAAGTTTGTTTTTACAACTGTTTATATAACTGTATTAAACATATAATTGCTTGTTTATTAATCTGTCCCGTAAAATAAATAAGAAATAGCATTCCATGAATGGGTTTCGAGATGTAGATTATAAAATAATAACGAAAATTTTATTTTATTTTTATTTATTTATTTAATTTATATTAATCATATAATTATAAATTATATCCTAATGCCCTAACCGAGTACTAGCAACAAAGGCTATCGACTCGTTGTAGCGAAAACAGACCAGAGCCTCTGGTGGGAATTGAACCCACGACCCCCGCACTGATAGGCTAGCACGTTACCAACTAGCCTACCGGGGCGCTCAATAACGAAAATTTATTGGAGAGTATTTTAAAGAAAATATTCTTAATTCAGTGCACATGCTAAAATGGAACTCAAACTAAAAATCAATCATCATACTTTCCTATATTAGAGTAACAAACGAATCTCGAAAAATATACAAAATTAATGATACCGTAATCAATAAATCATTCGATGCAATTTATTTTAAAAACTACAATGATGCCAAACTTATTCGCCAAAAATGATCCAACAGCTGTGCAGTTAAGATCATTAAAGAATATCCCAAATTGTGATGTTAAATTTAAAGTGAATTTTGATTAAGCATACAATACCTTACCCAACCGGATAAAGTTAAAATATTAGTAAGATATGCAGCGATGTCCTACTCGAATCATCTTGTATACCATTTTTATTGTTTTGTTAGAAATATTTTTAAAAAAGTAACTCTAAGAAAATTCTTCGTACTAAGTATCTTGTTACTTTCCTTGGAAAGGGGATAGAGGAGAGATAAAATGTGGGATTCCTATATGGCAGCACCATAATGTCGCAAGCTGATAAATCTGAAAACAGTTGTCGCCCGCCATTTGATAAAGAGTTGGTGAAATTGTTGATTCTTTTTAGTTCATAGCCCCTCTATGTGGAGTTAAGTACTGCAGGAACACCGATGGAGGACGTTAAGATATATATGAGGGAGACAAAACTCACAATAATATTTTACCAAATTGATGTTGCCGTGGCTGGTGATCAAACACGCAAGCTCCTGTGTAACATAACAGCCCATGGCACTAACCATTAAACCACAACGCCTCCTCATATGGGAAAAAAGAAAACGTTAAAACTTTAATAAAATCGCAAATAATATAATTTTGTACTGTACCATATCATCTATCAGCCAAATATTTTTTTTTAATTTTCAATTGCAATACCCTCTATCAACCATAGTGCCGCAAATATCGCAAAATTTTATATTGTTCTATTGTAAGTTTTAAGCGAGTTTACATCATCCGTATATTTACAAATATAAGCGAATTAAAGATTTTTAGCTCGACTGATACATGATTTCGATTCGTCAATATATTTCATCAGAACCAGAAGTTTAAGACAAGCTAGAGCTTTTGAATGAGGGCTTTTTTTCCTTTTTTTTTGTGTCTTCTTAGCAATTAAACGCGTGGTTAAGTTGTTAGAGGGACAGTTGGAGTTACAGGGATAATGATGATACTAAAATTGAAAAAGACCAAAAATGTTCTATTTATATAAAAGAAAAATTTTTAGTTATACTTTGGCTTAAGTAATATATATTAGAGTTTTTTGTTTTGTAGTTTTTATATGCATCGGTGTTATTATTTTTATACGTATGTAGGATTCAATAGTTGTATTTTACAAGCATTGTAGAAGATAGACTAATTCACACTTTAAGAATTTCGGCATAAATCAGTTATATGCCGCACCTGAAAAAAAAAATGACTTTTGGTTCATAGAGGGTATTGAGCATAATATATTGATACACATAAATTTGTATATTTTAATAAAAATATTGATTATTGTAATACAGATCGTATAAGTAATATTAAATTATGTTAAACATAAGGGTTAAGTTTTTGCTGGAAATATATAAACTGTATGATCCAAGGTGATGTAATTTATTCTACCAAAAATACATCTCTTCTGAAATATTTATTTTAGTATATGAAATATGACATAATAAAATTGTCAAAAAAAAGCATTAAAAGATTAATTAATATTTATTGTTAATATTATCACTTATATTTTAAATGAACAATTTTGTTTTTCTTATACCTATCCCTTGTAAATTAACCTGTAATAATAACCAAACATTTAAATAAAGTTTCGGATATAAAAGTTTTTTTGTATATATTTTTTTATAATTTTTCTTGTTGTTATTCCCGTGTTTTGTATTAAGTATTTTATTTTATATATAGTTAAAGTAAGTGTATATAAAATAAGAAACAAAACAATATTGTATGCATTATAATGATAACAGTTTATTTTTTTCTTAGTTACAGGTATTTTCAAAAGCTTGTGGAAGAAAACAAACAACATTAATGGTAAATATGTGTACAGAAAAGGAAAGATTCCTCACCGGCATATGGAAAAAGTTAAAGGCGACAAATTTGAAAGATAACATACAAAGCAAAAATTAAAAGTTACTTTTTGAATCCTTCCCTTTTAAGTTGTATAAATTAAAATTCAAAAGTTAACACAAAACATAGACAGTTTTTGTTTTTGTAATAGTACAAATAAAAGGCACATGTGTATGCAAGTTACACACACATAACTTATATATTAAGGTATATCCTGTTAACATTGGTATACATTAAACAAAAATAAACTATTTTATAATCAAAGTAACAAATATTGTCATATAAGAGGATGCAACAAACTTTGAAGGAGAAAGAGTATTAAAGATTTTAATATGTTTTTACTAGAGCACTACATTACACGGTTTTATAGTCGGTCGATACTTTGTACTGTACCGGTTCGTTTGGGGTTAGAATATTCAAAAAACCGGCCTTGTGAAAAAACCGGTATCGGGTTTCTTCAAAAAATCGAATTTTAAAAAAACCGGTCAACCGGTTTTTTCGGTTTTTTTTTATTTTAATTTTAATTTGTTAATTGTTTTAATTACAAACAAAAAAAATTTAATATATAAAGTAATAAAAATAAAAAAATACATTCTTTGAAAAAAAAATATTTTATAATATTTTTTTATTGTATTTCATTTCAACATTTTATTTATTGGTTTAAATATTTTTTAATATAATATCTTAAAAATTAATATTATAAAACTATATTCATATCAAATGAATAGAGATCATTAAATTTGTAAATTGGTAAAATTATTTACGTTAGTAATTTGAACGTTTTAATCGTTTGACATTAAATAAGTTTTTTTAATATTACATTTTAAATATGTAAAAAGAAAATCTATTTTTTCACTTCCAAAATAATATTTTAGAAATAATATATGTACAATTTAAATGTTTCGTTTTAAGACGATTTTTGTGTTTGCTTTTGATAAAGCTAGAAGTGGAATATACTCTTTCACAAATAGTAGATGTTGGACAAATAGTCAAAAGGCAATTATATAAATTTTCCAACTTTTCAGTTCTTTTGTCGCATTTATCAAGATATATGAAATCATCATATAATGATGAATGATTTTGTACAGTCTCTTTTTTAGGATTTTGAATACTGTTTATTGTGTTATTTAGATCAGAAATTAAAATTTTTGAATTTGGAATATCCAAAGTTAAGTCTTCATCGGAATATATTGGACTTACATCTAAATCTTCATAACCAAACGATTATAAAAGTGTTCGGGAAAAATAAAAGAGACCAAGTAACCCAGTTGGTGATGTACTTAAAAAAACCGGTTAACCGAACAAAAAAGACCGGTTTTCGGTTTTCTTCGAATTTACAAAATATTCGAAACCGATCGGTTTTTAAAAATAAAGAAACCTGTTGACCGGTTTTCGGTTTCGGTTTTTGAATACTCTATTTGAGGTGTTACATATCACTGGTAGTGGTATTGCAACATCCATCACTTAACCAAATATGACTCTGTATCTGTGTGTCATGAGTAGTTGGAGATACAACTCTGGGCTTGGGTAGTAGATAGAACAAAGGCTGCGACTGCCGGTGGCAGGGCGATTTTGGAACAAATAAGGGTAAGAAACATGTATTTTTTTGTGCTAGAACTTTCGATAGTTATTGGTATAAGGTTTCGAGGGAAAAATACCCACGTAGGGAAATGAAAATACTTCAATTAAGCAATCAAAATCGATATTTGGGTCATGAATCAATTCGGTTTTTTTAATTCGCGAGTAGATTTTGGAAGCTTTTTAGCGGTTATAAATTCGGTTAAATTTTTGATTCACATTCAAATGTGAAATGTGTCAATACTAACTGCATATTTCAAATGTTGCGAATGTGGCCACAAGTGGAGCACATGTAATTTTTTTTAAGATTTTAATGGCGTTATAATTTTTGTTTTGAAATGTGTTTTTCTGAAAAAAATTTAATATTTAGGAAATATTTAACATTTTTGGACAAAAAATAATTTTTGAAATGAAAATTTATTTTTTTTTTATAAATTTTCAAAAAAGTAAAATTTTTTTTAAAAAATGGAACGTTTTCTAAAAAATGAAACATTTTTAGTAATTTTTGTATGAAAAATACTTTTTTCGAAAAAGTACAACTTTTAGAAAAAAGTTCGATATTTTGAAAAAGTAAAAAAAATACATTTTTTAAAAAAAGGACTATTTTTCAAAAAAAGTATAATTTTTCTAAAAAGTATTTTTTTTTCAAAAAAAGTATTGTACCATTTTTTTTAAAGTAGTATGTACTTTTAAAAAAATTAGTTTTCAGAAAAAATTAATTATATTTTTCAAGAAAAATTAGAATTTTTCAAAAATATAGCACGCATTCTATAAATTCCGAAACGCAAATTTTTGTCTCGCACTATCTGGCTTAGTTTTCGAGATATGTTAAGAGAATATGATTTTAAATTTTTTTTGTGGTAGATTGTCTATAGTGACTTCAATAGGCCAAAACCGTTGTCAGTTTTCATTTATTTTACCCAGTTTTCAAGATACGTTCGATGTTCCAAAAAAAACTCCTTTCGTTCTAGGAGACTTAGTTTTCGACAAAAACGTGATTTTAAAATACAATAATTTTTTGGTCAATCAAGGCAAGGTATTTATGTTTTTGGGGGTGTATTAATACCCAAAGGGCAAAAATTTCGTCCATCTCGCTTAGTTATCGAGATATTATTAAAAAATTAAGATTTCTAAACTTTTTGTCGTAGAATGTTTATAATGACTTCATATGTCAAATCCGTTGTCCATTTTCATTTATTTTACTTATTTTTCGAGATACGTCCAATGTTCCAAATAAAACTCCTTTAATAAAACTCCACATGTGATGTGCCGGCTATATTTTCACACGGCACATTTTAAATGTGGATGTGCCCAACTATTGGCACATGGCACATGTGACTGACGTGCACATCAAAACACATCACTTTTTCACAAGTGGATGTGTTTACATGAGTGTGCTAAAACTCGAAGGTTCGAAACGAATTCGAGATCCATACCGAAACGTGAAACGTTGCATTTTAAGCGTAAACAACCCGTAAACACGAATACTTTCGTACCCTCGGTTTTCAAGGCACCGGTCTAAGTCAAAGATTAGTTTAAATCGAACTTGAATGAAGAACGTGAAATTAAGTTAGAATCCGTTGAAGGAGGCTCTACAGTCGTAAGTTCCTATTTGGATAAATTATTATAAATTTTCAGACATAACTTTTAAAACGATTTGTCGTTGTATGGAACGGTTTGATTTAGCAAAAATAAGGTAAAGCTTTTGTAATTCGAAACCAAATTTTTAAAATAAATTAAATCCTTTCTAAGAAAACAAAATGTTTTCTTCTTATTGTGAAAAACCTACTTTCTTTTTGATTAGCGATAAACCAACATTCGTTTAACCAATAGATTGGGTTATTCGTTTGAGGGATCAAACAGGTTGCTTAATTGGAAAAACGTTCATCGGAAGTCAACATCAAGTCGCCAACGCAGGTGTCCTGTCGCAGAAAGTTTGATTCGTCCGATATTACCTTATAACCAGCAACAGTGCAGCCGTAGTAGAAGAGAATAGCCAGAACACCGACTACAGACAAAACTACAACTTCATTATACAATCGTTATCAGTACGATAAGTTTAAGAAGAACATAGTAAATTCTTTTAGTTATCTTCGATCTTCTTGATTTGTGTAATATTTTTTATTGAGCTAATTATCTTTTATTTATAATTAATTATTTATAAATACAAGATTTTTGGCTCAATAAAAAACATATTACACAAAAACATTCTAGTACAAATAAATAAGCTCTTTTCACGTATTGACATTTTATGTTAAGCAGATTTATGTGTGAGCAGATTTTGAAACTTCACCATGATTTAGATAAAGAGCTTTCAAAGCAGAGCTTTAAAGAATTAAATCGTTTTTCTGAACGAAATCGACATAAATCGAATTCCTTTTCAATTTATAGTAACGTTTTAGTTTAGTTTTAACTGTCTGGCTGGCACACACTCCAAATTTCAATATTGTCTAAATTGATTCGGACTAACCTGTCGGTTTAAGTTAACCACTAGTTGGGTTCTATTTGTTCAGATCCCCTAAGTACTTGAGTTTGCGTGTGTTTACACTCAGAAAAAAAAGTTAGTAGAAAGATTTGTAAACGTTTTTCAATCGCACTCTACTATTTTTGTACTCATTTTTAGTAAAAAATTATTATTTAGCAAATCTTTTTGCTATTTACATTTTACAAATTACAGAATTTTTACAGAATATTTACAAATTTTTGTTGCTAATTTCAGAAATCATTTTACAAATTTTTGAGAACCGATTTGCTAAAATTAGCAAAAAATATTACTAATTTTAAAAAAGTGGATATTGAAGGAAATGTTATTTCTAATTAAAACTTAGACCTACAAACTTAAATTTCCTTAAAATGTTACATATATTAAAAAAGGGATCGGAAGTGAAGATACCGACTCATGTCTAAAAAGAGGACATCCACTTAAAATAGCACTAAAAAGGTTTTTTAGTTCTAAAAATTCGCCCTAATAACAATTCATATTTAACCTTAAAAGTAAAAAAAAAAATTGACCAAAATATTTTTGTAAACCGAAATTACCAAATTAAAACAAAATGATTAATTCTTTTTTTAAAAAATATAATCAAAATTTTTGATGCTTTAATAATATTTAGTAATATTTTTTGCTGATTTTAGCAAACAGATTTTAAATTCCACTTTACAAAAAGTCTACTAAAATTTAGTAGCGGCTACTAATTTTTCTACTAATTTCATTGTACTACACGTCAGCAGACGTGTGTTGCTAAGATTAGCAAAAAATACCGCTGGGCTCAAATTAGCAGAATTTCCCGTAATAACAGCAAAATTTTCAGTTGCCATTACAGACTTTTTTTGGTGAGTATAGTCGGGTTTGGACAGAATCGGAGCGACGTTGGGGGCTCCCAAACTTTGGCATGATACCGTATTTCGGGGCAAGGATTGGTGGGAAGCGACCAGTGGTCCCAGTGGGTGACCTAAACGCGGTTTCCACACAGAGACAACAGAAATATTTTGCTTTAATATAAATTCTGTTGCATTAAAAGAATTTCTGTTGTGTTAACCGAATGTTACCACAAACAAACATTAGGAGTTCAGCTAGTAAGTTATGCAGTAAGAAAATAACTAGAATTGTTTAAACTAACAATACAATTGTACTAAATTTGATAACTAAATGTGAATGATCAGGTTTATTAATGATGTAAGGGCAGAGTAGGCATTGCAGGTCGCAAAGGTTGGTATCGGTTGTTGAAGCGCGTAAGGGGTAACCTAGAGATGTAATAGGCTTACCATGGGAGGGATAGATAGCCGGTAACATCCACGTCTATCACGAATGACAAGTGAGTTTTTCTTGCTGCACTGGCATATTTTGTTTGGTCATTTCCTAATTTGATCAAATTATATAAAATTTGATAGTAGAATTTTGTAAATTGGGGAGAGAGATTCTTGGTCCACATATTACAAAATTTTTTTAAAAATAAAATAGAAAATAGGTAATAGTGAATTTGTAGAATCACATTATTTTGAATCATGTTCACCTGCAATTGTTGGACTTCTTTCTTTAGGGAAATTTAAAAGAAAAAGTGTACGTCAATAAGCCAAGAACAATTCAAGAGCTAAAGGATGAGATAATTCGGCACATTAACGACATTTAACCTCAATTATGTCGCAGAGTCATTCAAAATATGGCTTTTGTTATTTCTTTTTAAATGTTGTTTAAACAACTGACACATCCGTAAGAAACAAATGATTTAATCATTTAAAATAAATGATTTTATCATTTATTTGAAATTGTTTCCGGTTTTGTATTTTTTGTTTGTTTTTTAATTTACAAAATGAATGTATGGATGCATATAGACATTTTTTATGTGAATGCGTTTGAGTATGTATGTGTGTTTATGAAGTTCTTATAATTTGATTTGAAATAATTTTGTATATAGGCAAACAATTTGAATAAAAAATAAATTGTAATTTTCCAAATATATTTTTTTTTAAACAGACAGCAAACAAAATTTAATTTTGTAATAACTTTAACGGCACAAGGAAACCAAAAATTTCCGTTTTGTGGGTAAATTTTTATTAAATTTAAAACAAATAGAAAAAATTAATGAAAGCGAAAAAATTGGTAAATTGTTTCGAACAAATATATAAAAAACTTATACCCAAATTTTGTAAACCTTCTGCGTTCAACGCCTCACCTACACTTCACTTTATAGCCCCAACCCAAGTGTAAAAAATCGATTTTTTTAAATCACTACGTCATTGCGTTGGACTTTTACGTTATCACTTTAATTGTCAAATTCAAATAATTTCAGTGTTACCTACATTTATGCATATATGGAATTTATGTTTAACCCATATCGTCCCAAAGATTTTTTTATAACTTTATAAAACTTGGTAGTGTAGGTAGTTTGGGGTTAAAAACACGAGTATGAAGTCAGACTCTGATTTTTGTTTTTGAGAAAAATGGTTTTCGATTTCTTGAACACTGTATTTTGAAGGCATATTACAACAGTACAAACAAAAAACTAAACCATTTGTTTTCTATTGTTGAAAGTTTAATCGTTTGTTAATGTAAATACATTTTTACTTTTTGTTTTTATTTTTATACATAGTTTTCAGTTTTTAAAATTATTCTAAATTATGCTAAATTATGCTAAAACAAATTAATGTTATCTTCTTCTTTGTTATAAGAGGGGCAGTGAAGTGGGTAAAAACTTTTATATATACATTTAAAGCTAACCCCTTATACTATCTAATTACATAAAAAAAAAATAGTTCAGAATCTTAATTAAAACACGAAAAAAAAATTATGAAAACGAGTGTTCGAATAATCGAACACTGTAACGATATGAGTTCATTTGTTACATTTATCCCTACTTTTATGCTATTGGCAACACCAATATTAACAGCTGATTGAAAATCATTTTTTTTTCTATGTAAATATTTTGGTCTCCTGAAACCCGAACCCGCAAAAAAAGTTTATGCAGCAGTTTTTTATTTTCTTTTATTTTTAAGAAAAAAAAAAAAAAAATGCAAAAACTGCTTAATAAAAATAAAATTTATTGCAAATTTATTACAAATTGTCTGTTTTTTTAATAGTTTGAAAAAATTTCAAACCAACGCTCAAACAATTCAAGTGATAATTTTGACATCTCAAGTGATTATTTTTTCAGCGCAGTGATTTATAAAATTCTAATTTGTATATATAAAATATCAAATAACGTAACGAACAGCTGTTTAAACGCAAGCAATCAGCTACTTAATTCAATGCTGTAAATATTGATTTTTTTAAATAATAATTTGAAATGAGGCGATGGGTTTTGCAAAATGAGGGCATTAATATAGATATGTCTTTGAAAAACAAATGTTAAGTGAAACGGAAAACTTTTTTATTAAACTACTACAAACAGTAAACTACATAATATTCTGAGTGTTCATTTATAATAACATTTATTAAACAAATTAAATAAAACAACATTTTTGTTATTACTTAAACAATAACAACGTACATTTAATAAACTAATAATTAATCGCGGAGTTGATAGTGTCCTTACACGTTCATAACAATTTTTCAACAAATTTTACTGTTTAAGCTGCCGTTATTTGTTTATTAAGTTGTTGGGACTACCAAAACAAAATTGAAAACAAGAATTTAATCCCATAAGCTGGATCATAAATCTCTTCACGAACCACTTGAGCAAAAAACGGTATTAGCGGCCCATATTGCGATAACTGGCCAAAAACAAAATTTTAATGAAGTTGCCACTTTAAAAGAAGATACTATCTAGAGAGATACACTCTTGAAATGCTACACATTTTTAATGTAAAACCTAATCAAAGATTCAATTACAAAACTGATACAGATAACTGTGCAGTTAATTGGATCACAAAACTATGCTAAAAAAATAAATGTATTTCATTTTTAAAATCTTTGTTTACAGAAAACCGAATATTTTTTTTTTATCGATTAAACTGTTTTGACGAGAAGTCTTCTCCCTAAGTTCTTCTCCTAATTATTTCGAAATATTTATTTTAAATGATTATTTATTTTCTTCGGAAATCTATAAGAATATATTATGATTTCACACTTCTCACGAATACGATCATCGCTAAAATTTTGATATCATTATTTGTTGTGTCATTTTGTACACTCAGAATAATATGTAGTTAACTGTTTGTAGTTTAATAAAAAAGTTTTCCGTTCCATTTAAAAATAAAGGAAGATACATTTATTTTTCAAAGAAACATCTATATTAACTTTTTTATACATTTATTTGAAAAAATTTACTATCATTTACCGATTTTTTTCAGTTTCATTTATTTTTTTCATTTGTTTGAAATTTACCCACAAAACGGAAACTTGTGGTTTATTTGTGTCCGTAACAGTTATTACAAATTTAAATTTTGTTTGCTGTCTGTTTCAAAAAAAAAATATTCAAAAAATTTCAATTTGTTTTTTTATTTAAATTGGTTGTATATATACAAAATTTTTCAATACAATTTACAAGAACTTCATAAACACACGTACATATACCAATACATTCACACAAAAAGTATTTATAGCTTCATATGCATACATACATTTTGTATTGTACGAGTATATTAAAAAAAAACAAAAAATACAAAAACGGAAATAATTTCAAATAAATGAAAAAAACATTTATTTTTTAAGGATTGGTGGGTAAAATTTTGACATTTATTTTAACTGATTATATCAGTTGTTTCTTACGGATGTGTCAGTTGATTAATCAACATTTAAAAATAAATAACAAATGGCATTTAATTTAAATGAAAATTAAGTAGACCGGTTTTTAAATGAAATATCATTTCTTTTAAATGATATTTTCAGTTATTTTAACTTACAAACTTTTTTAAGTGTAAGATTAGCCATAAATACATTTTTTTCTGTATTTTTTTAATTATACATAACGAAGACTCCAGAAAGTACTTCATTAACGATTTAGCCAATATTCCATAGAATACTTATTTAAAATTTTAGGTTTCTAAACAAAGCGATATAGGCAGGCCATTAAGGGGCAGACTTTTACCCATTTGAACCATCATTTTAAGCAGGTCCCTAACGGAAATTCAAAAAAGTACTTTTTGTTAGGGAATTAGCCAGTTCTGTATGGAGAATGTCCACGCCATGGAAGGAAATTATATAACAGCTTTGTAGCTCCCGCGATTTGGACTCAGCGATATTATGTCAATGTCTTTTATATAGAGAGATTTTGTGCAAAAAATGCATGACAAATTTTCTACGATCCACTCTGTGAGTTTTTGGAGGGTTTTAGTGTATAAAAAATATGCATATTAAAAGTAAACAATGAATCAATGTTGCTCTGTAATGAACTACTTAAGTAAGAAAAATCTACTATTGTATTAAAAGTAAAATAGAAAAATAAATAAATATTTTCAATTAATATTTTTTTTCAACTTTATAAGAAAAGGCTTCTTTGTATGTTAACTTCATAAAAAGTAAAATTTTGTTAAACTAAGTATTCAAATTGTATACTTAACAAGCTCTTTTCACTGGAGATAAAAAAAATTGAAAGAAAAAAGTATACAGGTTGCATGATAATTATTGAGACTTACAATGCTAGTGATGAGAAAGTATTTTTTTTAAGAAAGTTTGAATAAAATTTTACACTTTAGGTCGAAATTAATCACAATAAAAATCATTATCCAGCAAAATTATCAGATGCAGGAAACCGGTTGTAGAAGAAATTGTTGTAGTATTCAACACGTTCTACTTAATTTTCTATCATTAATGATTTTTGTCCAAGTTTGTTCCAAAACCAACAGGTTCTCTTATACGCAAAGCTAGAACATATATCTGTTCCTTGGAAACTATTCTGAAACCAGTTATTTCATTAGCGAAATTTACATAGAAATTAAAAAAAGAATAGGTTGCTCAAAGCTTTGGAATAAACATATATTACTTTTGCGAACCCAAAAATGACTTTATCCTTGCGATATAACATTTTAGCATCTGACATCGTGTTGAATGCAAATTTTACTGCTATTAAATGTCGAAAGTTTTGGTATATAATATATTATTGAAAAATTGTTAATGCATATTTTTGACATTAACGTAACAGAATAATAAACTGAAAAATTATAATTTAAAATTTGCCCAGTGGCAAATTTCTCAATATACGCAAGCTGTCCTTCGTTGAACGTGCAAAAAATACGTCAGTCTGGCAGCATGCAAAAAAGGAGACACGAGGAGATTAGAAGATAAGCAACAAAATCTAATAATAAAATGTGTGTGTGTCTATGTTGGTCACTTCTGAATCAAAACCAAAAACAAAAGAAGCTGAATAGAAACAAACTGCGAGTTAGTTAGGTTAGGTGAGATGGTTAAGCAGTCTTCTTACCTCAGCATAGTTACGCTTGTAATGTAGACGACGAGTTCGATTCCTACACCCGACGCACAGTGCTTTGTTCCAATAAAGTGAACCGGCAAAATTAGAGGAGCTATCGGAGAAAAATTAAATTTGGTGTGCTGGTTTAATGAAAAAATTTGAAATTTCGGGCAAATCGGTGCAAGGACATGACTACCTACCAAAAATCCTTAAAATTTAAAAATTTAATTTTACTTTTAATTTTAAACAGAATAAAGCAAACATTGTATATTATATATTTCAGATCTCTGGAAAATTTCACTTCATTCGATACAAGGACATGACTATCTCCCATATATCCTTTTTCTCACAAACTAAATTTTAGCTAAATTTATGATTAAAATGCAAATAATTTAATATTCAATTTAAAATGGGCCATAAATAAATTTATTTCTAAATTTGCTCCACAAATAATATAATTTATTTTAAATGTAATTTATAATGTTGTATTTCAAAATGTATTTCTCAATTTCTTTGAATTCATCATTCTTTTTATGTGTTTTGTAGACCTAAGTGACGATAGTTCCGGATCCGAAATTAATAACAAATTAGCCATTAAATCTTTATTTGTATTAGTTTTTATTTTTTTAGTTTTAAAGTTTAACTTTTTAAGAGTAAAAAGAATGTCAATATACAACTTACATTGCCTGGATCGAAAAATTTCCAATTCAACCACTTAGAATACTTTTTTTTTTATCGAAGAATCGTCAGTTGGATTTTCTCTCCATCTAAAATTTTTGAATTTTATGGTCAAACAATCTAATTTTTCTTAATAACACTTCTTTTTCAAGACTTGAAACCCCAATTTTACCTTTTATGAATTTATATACTTCTAGGATCTTATTTTTTGAAGACACAGATAACCAAAACTCAACTATATCGGAATTTATAATAAAATTTGTCATTATCGAAAACTATAACAATTAACAATTATTAAATAAATTTAACAAAATAGTTTTATTATGCATATATATATAGAGAGATGAACCAATGAGACTAATTACATCACGAGGGCTCACTGTTTGATTACAATGACTACACTAAAAAAAAAATGAACTAGAATTTAGAAAAATTAACTTATTTAGAGGAAAAATTTAAATGAAAACGGCGCCAAAAAAACTTTTCCTTGAAATTAAGAAACAAATTTTACCTAAAATTTGGTAAAAATTTCTAAATTATAGAAAAATTTTACTACTGAGAAGAAAATTTTTATTATGAAAATTATCCTTAAATTTTCAATAAAATTTTCTAATAAATATGTTTTAAAGTACTTCACACTCATTGTGTAAGTATTTTCCCACTTTCAGAGGACTTTTGCTTTGTGAGGACACTGCTCTTAACAAACTTTTTGCCATACATATTTGTCTTTAAATTAAATGTATTTAAAATATAAATTAAATTTCATTAGCAAAAAGGTAAACATATTAAAAAAATTTACTGCAGGATATCCTGAAACGTAATAAATTTTGACAAAGTCAGATCCTTTCGTAGTTAATTAACGGTTCTGCTTGAGCGAACTACAAAAATGGACTCCCTACGTGACACACTGCATCTATGGCTAAGGAACACTGGGAGTCCTTTGTCTTCTTAAATAAACTAATTTAAGGAAATTGTTGCAAAAATATAAAATATCACAGTTACATTTCTTGTTATTATTGGAAAATGGAAATGTGTCATAAATTTATTTTATGGGATTTTTAGCTTTAACTTTATTTAACATATACAAATTTAAACTTTTTTATTATTAAGTGAAAAAAATAGTAGAATAAATATAAAGTTTAATAAGCGCTATGTCAATTGTAGGAAAGCCATTATGACGTAATGTATAAAAATGTGCCTGCGATATTTTGTATTGTAGTCAACAAACAAATTTGTTATATAAAAGCGCAAATTCGAAATTTTTACCCTTTGCTAAGAAAATTTTAAAATATATTTTTTAAGCTACTTTAAGTTCAATATTTAAGACTGCTAAGATTAGAGATGGGCACGTGAGGGATTTTTGGCTCACGCTCACGCACGATCACGAACCAAAAATTACAATCATGCACTATAGTTTTTTTTTTAAACGTTTACTTTAATTTCTTTTATTTAATAATGTTTTTTCTTGAAAATTAGGAAAACTAACTGGTTTGTTTTTATTTAGAAAACTTTTACTTGAAAAAAAGGATATTTTATTAAAATTTTTAAAATTCATCTGAACTAAGTTGCATGAAAATTTTTCCTTAGAAATAGTTTCTAAAATCAAGAAAATTTTTATAATTACATATTATAATTACAATTATCTGAACTTATTTTTAGTTAATTTTACTACTCGCGAACAAAAAATGAACACACATTAAGTTCAAGTACTTTCTCGATTTAAGTTAGACACATTTTTTGAACTAAATGGGAGTAAATTATGTCCTATTTTTTTTTAAACTTAATTTTATTACATTTGCAATTTTCTTAAAACTGAGATGTTTTTTCTTAAAATTAATACATTTATATTTAATTGATTTGTTTTTTTTTCCTAAAATCAAAAAATATTACTTAGGAAAATTATAAACTATTTCTGAGTATATAAACTATTTCCTCAAACTTAGGAATTTTTGTTCTTTTTACGAAAATTTTTCTAAGTTTTAATAAAATTTTACTAAAATTTAGGACAATTTATAAACTATTTTAAGGGAAATTTTTTATAACATTTTATTTCATGTCTTTTTTTTGAGTGTACTGCAGCAAAAGGTTATTTCAATATTGACTTAATATTAATTTTTTAGTGATTTAGATATTATTGATAAAAAAATGGTGTAAACTTTAAAACTTTAAATCGGTAAACTGAAATAAACACGCTCTCATATCTTCCCAGCTATTTACTCGCTTAATTACTTTTGTTCGCGATGTCCAAAAAGTAATGGGTACTCATTACTTTTTGGCTGTTTGTAAGCGAGAATATAATGACCACTCATTACTTTTTGGACATCGCGAACAAAAGTAATTAAGCGAATAAATATCCTGGTAAGTATTTGATGCCATTTTTTTGCTGGGTTGTTCAATTAAAAAAAATAACGGAAAATAGCAGTGTAAATAACAAGGCATATCGTTAGCTTGTTATTAGATTGAACATATTTGAAAAAAAAAATAAGATAGGTATGGATTATATATAGTGTAAATATCCTCTTTTTGGTTTCGAAACCCATTTTTGATATCACGTATTGTATCGTATTTGCTCTTTATAAACCTTCATTATCGATTCTTTGCATATGCGCAAAACCAATAATAAGCTGACGATATAAATTTGGTTTTGCATTTTTGACATCAACTAAATTATCAATTTTATGGGCCCCACAGACGCGCAATATTATTGCTCAATTTTTACAAGTTTTTTATGGTGCAATATTATTTTATTCAAGAAGAATCTTCTATATGACGCACACACAGTCAATAAAATTGCACAACTTGCAAAAATTGAATTAAACATTCTAAGTCTTTGGAGCCCTTTACTTGAAAAACTTATATAACCATATTTTTTGTTTTCTTACTGATGGTTAGACTTGTTAACAAAGTCTCTTTATTTATATATTTTTAAATTTTGTGAAACTTTGTAAAATTTTAGTGTTTTCGCCAGAATTCAATTTTTAGGTTAGATTTTATCGCTGTTTAATAAAAAATATATACTACATCAAAACTTGATTCAGTTTTTGAAAGTAATAATAAAAAAAATTGTATAACTTAATTTTTTTAAATTTTGGAAGTACCATAAACTTAGGTCATTGTAACTTTTTCTGAAACTTAGGAAATATGTCTTAAAAAATGCATATCATTTTTACATTTCCGGCAGAAAAATCTTGAATTTCTTTACAGATTCTAATAAAGCACTTCAAAATGTACTAAAATCACAAATGAAAAATTACTAATTCTTAAAAAAAAAAAAATATTTCACTCTATCAGGCTTTAGCATTTTGGGAATTTTGTCACAAATAACTTTTTCATTAAAAATATTTACTAAAAATTATTTTTGTGGTTTTGCATATTTAAGAGTTTTACCTCAAAAGTTTTCTGACTTTAGCGCCCTCTACTGTTAACAAAAAGACGAGATGATAAATTCTACTTCCAAATCTATTTAAGGTACTTTGTTAGCTTTATAAAAATGTATATTACTTAAATATTCTAAGCACTTTCTTTTATTTTAATTTTGCCTATGGGACAAAGCACTGTGCGATGGGTTGTTGAAAAAATTATCATATAGAGACAATTTTAACACAAAATAATTAAAACAATTTAATAGAAAATCACTGATCACGCCTGTCCAAAAAAAAAGGAGAGACTAGCTAGTCTAATTGAAGATTAATAGTGTTTACAATTTTTAGAGAAAAACGTTTATTCTTCTTCTTAACCTCAAAACCATTATTAATGCTTTTTGCTTGTTTTTATTTTACGAAATCAAAAAGTAAACTATAGATTATTACGTAGAACCAGTTCCACAATATGTTCTGCAACAGGTCCTGTTTGTTTGGAACCCTTAGTAGAATGCGGGTTGTTAACAGAGAACCTGTTCTAGAACAAGTAGCGATAGCTGGGTAAATATGTCATGGTTATGTAATGTTCAGTTAGTGTTATATTGGGTTTAATTTAAACGAAGTTACTCCGCCTGTTGACTATAAAACTTTACTAAAAATTAGTTATCGGCAAACGT
Organism: Eustalomyia histrio; assembly: GCA_949748255.1. NCBI lineage: Eukaryota > Metazoa > Arthropoda > Insecta > Diptera > Anthomyiidae > Eustalomyia > Eustalomyia histrio. The sequence continues at coordinate 192,442,308 of OX456523.1, forward strand.
TAGATGAAAGATGAAAAAAAATATATTTTCCATAGTTAGGTTTAATAATTCCCAATATAACCCTCCTACATTTAAAAATACTTAACGAACAATTTTGCTGCTTTTATTTTAGTTAAATTTTATATATTTTGCATAAATTTTCAACTTTCTTGTGTTTTAAACTTTTTTTAAGTAATTTCTCATACTTCATCTTTACAGTTTGTAAAATCAGCAATAACAAAATTATATTTTGAACACAAAAAAACTACTGTTGAAATGAAGAAGATGAAACAGAACCGGATGTTGCTCATACACCAATGCAGTGATTTAAGAAAATACATATATATGTATGTACGCATGAATGTATAATATTGTAACTTATACTCAATTTCTTTTTTACTTCTTTTTCAATTCGACCAAAAAAAAACGCAAAGAAAAAAGTCTAAGCTTTATAAGTTAAATGTAGATATTTTTTTTTGTTGATCTTCCCAACATACCAAATGACTTGAAAAAAATATTATTATAAGCTTACAAACACAAGCCTTTAGCTTGAAAAAGACTGAGAATATATTGAAAAAGGCTATCGTAACAATTGTAGAAAAATCAAAACGGAACCCTCGTGAAAATATTATGTGTGTATGATTACTATAAGCTTATTCTTGCAATTGTAGAATAAGCTTACAAAAATACTATATTATTAATAGTTGAAAAAGAGAAATCATAATTATTTTCTTTAATTTCATTTATTTTTTATTTTAATTTTAAAAATAAATAATAATGATTCATTTTAAATATAAAAAATAATAATTCATTTTAAATATAAATAATAATAATTAATTTTAACCATAAATAAATATAATTAAATTTAATATGCAATTGCACGTTCACTATATAAAATTTACAACTAAATGTACACGCAAAACACGTTTGACAAATTTAAAGAAAAAGTTATGGCACTTGTTGTATGCATTATAAGCGCACAACAAAGACAACAAGACTAGAATATATTGAACAATATTTCTATTTCAATCGTCATATTGCGTTGTTCAATATGTGTATGTTATTTATAAGCATACTTTAGAAGAATATGTATAATAATCTTTTCTCAAGCATTGTTAAATACTGCTTGTGAATTCACATTTTATAAACATTATAATAAGCGAAATTATGAAATGCTTAAAACACACTATTTATATAAGCTTATTCTCAAGTTGTATTGCAGTTTGATTGCTATATGGTGTATTGGGTTACTACATTGTTTTTCTAAGAATATATGTATTATGTAAAAGTGTGAATGGTTACACTCACCAAAAAAAAGTCTGTTATGGTAACTGAAAAATTTGCTATTATTACGGGAAATTTGGCTAATTTGAGCCCAGCGGTATATTTTGCTAATCTTAGCAACACATGTCTGCTGACGTGTAGTACAATGAAATTAGTAGAAAAATTAGTAGCCGCTACTAAATTTTAGTAGACTTTTTGTAAAGTGGAGTTTAAAATCTGTTTGCTAAAATCAGCAAAAAAATTACTAAATATCGATGGCTTAATATAAAAAGGCCCTAACTCGATTTTTTGTTACTTGACAGGAGAAGGAAAAAACTTAATAAAATACGTAAAATTTTAGATACAAAAAAAGTTTAAATGCAATTTTTAATAAAAAGAGGCAACACATTTTTGGAAATTGCATTAAAACTTTTTTTGTATATAAAATTTTACGGATTTTATTAAGTTTTTTCCTTCTCCTGTCAAGTAACAAAAAAATCGAGTTAGGGCCTTTTTATATTAAGCCATCGGTATTATTAATATTAGTACAAAATTTTAAATTTATTTTTTTTAGTAAATTTTCTTTTTACTTTTAAGGTCAAAATTTAATTGTTTTTAGGGCTGATTTTTAGAACTAAAAAAACTTTTTAGTGCTTTTTTAAGTGGATGTCCTATTTTAATCCATGTAACATTTTAAGGCACTTTAAAGTTTGTAGGTGTAAGTTTTAATTAGAAATAACATTTCCTTCAATATCCACTTTTATAAAATTAGTAATTTTTTTTGCTAATTTTAGCAAATCGGTTTTCAAAAATTTGTAAAATGATTTCTGAAATTAGCAACAAAAATTTGTAAATATGCTGTAAAAACTCAGTAATTTGTAAAATGTAAATAGCAAAAAGATTTGCTAAATAATATTTTTTTACTAAAAATGAGTACAAAAATAGTAGAGTGCGATTGAAAACCGTTTACAAATTTTTCTACTAACTTTTTTTTCTGAGTGTACGTTATCTACACACACCCCATACATACACGTATATACAACCCACACTGATAAGTACAAGAGGAAGAAGTCATATTACAAATCCTTGTTGAGCATACATATTTTTGTGTAAGTACAAGTTTTACAAATACTTACATTTAAAGTATCAATTCAGTTGTACCGAAAAGAAATTTCTTTTGCAACAAGCAGTTATGATAAAGTGTATCATATGCATTAGTACAACAGACAAAATATCAAACTAGACTTTTTAAAATAACTTCCGATGCACGTTTGGAAAAATATTTGAAGCAAAAGAGTTATATAAGCTTGTGCAAAACGGAAATTACTTTATATTTACATGATGACTTGTCAAAAAGATTCAAAATTAAAAATGTTATGCAGAAAAAGACAAATAACACAATGCAACAAACTGAAGATCATGTCTTCGTAGGCGGACTTTCCAGGTAGCTTTGCAATGATGGAATGAAAGGCAGATTATTCCGATTCCCGTTCAGCGGGGATCTCTCCTAAGATGGTCTGAGCGATTAAAGGTTGAGCCGGCTGGAGTTATTTCAGCGGAACTGCAACACGTCTGTGATCTTGATTAGGATTTACACTGGCTGCAACGATAGACCAACACTCAGGAGATGGCCCTATTAATGCAATGCATTGTGTTGGAATTAGGAAAATAGGTTATGACAGTTTGAGTAGTGTTTGTGTACATTTGGCTAGAATTTCTCTATATATTAGGTAAGAGGGAAGAAATCTGTATCTTCCATACACATCTAATAAACAAATCTTTCCTATAAACCGTTGTGCGATTTATTGGGGAGTCGACTCTACTAGATCAGGTGCTCTACTAGATCAGGGAGTAGGGATCAATGGAATTGGATACCCTACTATCATTTATGAGTCCCGACACACTCTTTTGTACACAATCCGAAAGCACACAATCGAAAATTGACTTTGAAGCTCCTCATCATGTATAGCAGATGTATTTCATCTTCAGTTGGATGTACGTGGTGTAAATAAAAAGACATCGAATGGAGTCAAATATTTCTTTCTCTGTTTTGGAAAACTAAGACACTTAAATGCTTCTTTCGACACTTTAAACACCATGCCCAAAACATCAAGATTCTTTGATACTGAACCATAATTACTTATGACATTGGCGATCCCAAACCCCTATGGGTCAACATACAATATTGGGTCTTGATTGCATTGCAATTAACTCTATTACAAGACCCCACTCGGAGATTGCTCAAAGGTCACAATTGAGTATGGCGTTCATAATCTGCTTTTTGTCCCCAACCTCCAAGAGGCTTGTGCTACAATCGAAGAAAAATGAGTGATAAATGTTGCTGTCATCAGCGAAATAATAGATAGGGTTGTAAGTTTGATCAAGTAGATAATTAATACAGATAAGGAAAAGAGAGGAAGAGGGAGAAAGAACCGAACTTTGTGGTACCTCTGAATTATGCATTATGGGATGAAATCCCATCTATAACAACACGTACACGGCTTTTTTCAGTCAAGTCAATATTTCCAAAATTAAATTCATAGATCCATAGTTCACACTCTTGCTTACTTGCACCACAACTATTTAAACATTTGAATATTTTATTTTAATTAAAAAAAATATTTTTTTTAATTGTTTGCCTTTTGCAGGATTTGAACTCGGAAATTCGGAGTACCTCTCTACCTTCTACACCACAAACTCTTATACATTTTAGTGGCTAATTTTGAGTTTAAATAATTTGTTAGGAAAACAAATATAGTATAAAAATTGTTTACCAATACCAATCATTAGTGGCGTCTATAATCAATAGAATTCACAATTCGGTTGCTTCTAAAGAAACCCTAATTAAATAATATATACAATATTTTTAGTTATCACTTTTAAATATCGACAATTTCTTAATAAATTTGATAGATTGTACTAATTTTCTACTACATTCACTAAATAAATGGTTGCCTCTACTGTACGCAGTTACTGACCGAATTTTATTTTTGAAGTTGATTGGAAATAACAATAATTGGATAATAGTATTGCTTTTTAGTTCCTTTTTCTTATTTTTAATTCCCTACAATATCTTTGCTTTATTATTGGACTATTGGATAAGTCAAAATAAAAAAACGTGATAACAAATAAATTATAAGGGTTTTGATTGAATTGCAACCAATCTTTTCTCTGGGTGTAGTCTTAAACCAAGTTGGCGGTGTTAATACTAGATTGGTTTTTATTCCCAAATCCGGGAAGTTATCACATACGGCTCCTAATGGCTTCAGACCCAGCAGTCTATAATCGTTTTTGTTGAAAACACTGGAAGGAATAATTGTATCTTACTTGCAGGAAACCAAGCAGCTGTCTGCAAAAAAAAAATGCATACAGTAAGGGATGGTCAACGGAGACGGAGGCTTTTAAAAATATTGTGCCGGATTAGACTTGTGGCATTATCTATTCTGGGGTTGGTTACAGCGCTACCACACTGGTCGAAAGATTGCTGATTAATAGATGGTTTGCAATCCCATGATCCAATTGGTGAACAGAGAGTTGCCTCTGAGGGGACGTCAATTCTCAACTTTTGGAGAATTTTGGATTTATTTGTGTACTTTTTCCTTTGGAGGAGACGGTATAAATGTGATGACCCACGCTGTTGACGTGGTCGTAGTAGTAAGTCTCCGTAGTGGAAGTCTCCATCCACCTTAAGAGATATTATGCAGATGGGGAAGGGCCTATGGACTCGAGATCAATTCTAAGAAAACGGAGGAATAACGATCCCTTGGTGTTATTCTGGATAGAAAGCTGTTCAGGGCAAAAATGTGCCGAGTGCTCTGTACTCTTGTAGGAGGGCTATCGGGGGAGGCCGAGGGCTGGGTTTCCAAAACGTTTGATGGGTTTACTCGGCGCAAGCATGCCATATTATTTTGTTTGCAATCGCTTTTTGGTCGCCGATACTAGTTAAGGTGACCTATCTTAAATATATGCACATGCTTATGTAAATAGCACTATGCTAACTATGCTAAACATCCATAACTCCTGCGCATCCTTAAATAATATGGCTAAGCAGTTTGATAATCGACTTTTATGTGTCGCAAAGTACAGATGTATACCAGGCAACTGTAAAGCTGATGAACTTGCAAGGCTGAAAACAAGCATACATGTTTCTGTGGAATTAGGAGAGGGTAACTTATCTCATATGTGACGAATTGACTTCTATGAATACAAGGCATATTTGGCCGGCTCTTTTTTCGGGGCGCACCAGGAGGTATCTTTCTGGTTTGGTTGCAGTAATAACGGGCCACCGCAGGAGCTGCATAAATGAGGAGGTGGAAAGCAGCGAACACTTTCACTGCTGGTGAGGCGTAAGATGGATGTCAGAAACAGTGATTTCTCTATTGCTGACATCTCCCACCTCTTAAATTTCTTGCTGACCTCCAACTGGTTTAACGGTGGACAGCAAGCTGACTTTTTAGTGCTTTATGCTTTGCCTGAAGTAAAGTATATTTAAAGCACTAGCACATGTAAATTTAACAAATAATCAAAAAAATTCAAATTTGATTTTGTGTACTTTTTCTGTCGTTTGATGTAACAAATATTGTATTAAACCCTTTACTTTATGAAACTCCAGAAATTAATGAAAGTTTAATATTTTGCTAGGTAATTTAAAATATGTAGACACTTATTTTGGCGTTTTTTTCTTCTCTAAATTAAAACTTTCAACAATTTTATTAACAAAAAGCTAAATTATTTATCGGAAATTTAAATTTAAGTTTTGCTTGTTTTTAATTACTAAATAAATATTTTTCCTAATTCCATACAGCTTTTGTATTAATCTTAAAAAGTTTTCATTATTTTTGTTCAAACAGCTTTAAACATAGTAAAGACAATTACAAAATCAGTATTCTTCTTACTATTGCTTCTTTACCAACTACATAGTATCTCGTATATTTAATGTACTATAATCATTGTATTTTAACCTTAAGAAAATTATCTTTAAACTCTTTATAACTTTAACATTTTCTTTGTGGTTAATATTAAAGCAGGATATCGAGAATTTTTTCCTTTCCTTGTGAAAAATCTTTTATTAGTTTATCACCTTGATAGAATCTTGTGTAGTGGGAAAGATGCAAAAATCAGTAAAGAAAAAAATTGTAAGAAAACTGTATCCGTTTTTTAACTTAACAGGAAACAGGTAGTAGTGACAGTAAGTATATTAAATAGATGGCATCAAATAAACATAAACACAGGTACACGGTTACAGGTGTAGGAACGTAGTAGAATACCAATCCATATCGTACCACACCAACCAAATACAATTTCAATGAGATTACCTTTGTAGATGGCTTATTTATGATGACCCTCAGTTGTTTTTGTTGTTGTTGTTGCTACCGTTTACGTTTAACGTATAATAAGGAGGGAAATTTATAATGTTGGTAAATAAACAAACTAAGGATAATAAGATTTGTTAACTAAATTAAATTGTTGGAAATTTAAAAAAAAAGTGACAAAATAATGTAATGAATTTTGAATAAAATATTCAGTGTGAATGTAATATAAAGTAATTTCAAGAAGCAGGTGCAAAACCTTAGCGACACTTTAATATATTAATTCAAAATTTATAATTGCATTTATCTTAGGGTACAGATGAAAATATATTTTAAAACTATGGAATTTTATACAAATATTAATGTGTTGTAAATGGTATGTTGGGCTTTTAAATAAAAAAAAATATTAAATCGTTTACTGAGAATCGGAATATAAAAGGTGTTTTTTTAAGACCGATATAACGAACTGTCAGCATGAATAGATTGACGCTTGAACAACACGATCAAATTATCCAGATTCACTTTGAAGATCAGTCATTAATTCGCGCAATTTATAGACGACGAGATTGCATTCAGCGATAAGGTTCATTTTTTAGCCACACATGGAGTGAAACCAATCCACAACAGACCCTACAGTATCCTTTATATCCAGCGGTTATATCATACGGTTTACACGCTGGTGGCATCATTGGATTTTATTTATGTAAAAATGAAGCTGGAGCTCGCATTACGGTTAATGGAGATCGTTGTGATTTTTTCTTGAAAATATGGATGACATTAATCAGGGCAAGATCCTCTTGATTATTTTCTGTGAGGCCACGTGAAGTCAGTGGTTTATGCTGATAAGCCAGCAACAATTGACGCATTGGATGCCAACATTGTATGTGTTATTCGTGACATACAGCCAGCCTAAAATTGGACGTCCAGAACGCGCTTCGTCCAGAACAGCCGCGGTGACCATTTGCCCGAAATCATTTTCAAATGTTAATGCCATGTATCTGTCGGGCTTAAAAGACACCCTTTATAATAATCCCGATATAAATATTTATATAGTAATAACGTGACTGGCTGCCTCACGTTCTTTGAATCGCCCATCCCAAACTACTGGAGCTAGTAAGTTAAAATTTGGCAGATACACTCATAATAATTCATAGTTACTTTGACATAACAAAAAATTTTGTAATATATAAAAATTAAATTTCGTATATAGTACCAAATTTTTATTTGTATATTTTTTGCAATTTAATATTGTAAAAATACAAAGACTATTTGTAAAAGTATAAATATTTTGTTCGTTTTCTATGGCAATCATTTCCAGATTAGATAAAATTTTTTAATTATTTTTTATTATTATTTACTAAATGACCTTTCATCACTTGCTGAGGTCACTGGAATTCTGCAATTGAATGCGACTTCCGTAAAGTCGCATTTCAATTGCGCAAAAATTTGCAATAATTTTTTGAAAAACTTGATGCATATTATATAGTCTACATTTCAAACATTTTGGCCTCAGTACGTTAATCCTTGTTTGTACTTTTTAACGTTATTTAAAACAGTACTTTTAATATGTCAAAAAACGAATTTTAATTGCAGAGATCGTGGAAATATTACTTGACCAAGAGCGGCCAATATACTACCAAGAATGGTCAGCATGGCTTGATAGCTACGTGTATTTGTTTTTGTAATGACCGTCAAACAACGCTATATGTTGTGCAGCATGGATATGTTGTACATCATGATTGATTGTCTAAGACCACTTTAACATTATTTGATTATTAATATATTGAAATCAATTATTCAGTTCAATTTCTTCGACCTTTTTAATACAAATTCCAGGTAATAAGTTTTCATCCAATATTTCGCTATCTTAATGGATAGCTTCTTCAGGGATTTTATGTTTTTTAATTTTAAAAAAATTTAAAACAAGAAATAAAAATGTAATAGAATCATTTTTGTTTCCTGTGTATAATTTTTAATATTTTTTTAAATTGAAAAAGTTGTTGTTTAATTAATTTTGATTTTTTAAAAAATTGGTTTAAAATTAAAAAACAAAAATCCCTGAAGAAGCTATCCATTGAGATAGCGAAATATTGGATGAAAAATAAATAATTTTGTATAAAATAGACCTTGAGCTTGAAAACTTATTACCTGGAATATATTGAAATCCTTAAAGAAATTGTATGCAAATAATTTTCTTATTCCAACGTACAATTTTTTATACATTTAAAAAATACATAAAACAAAAAAAAAAAAAATATTTACTACTCTCAACAAAAGGCCCCTATCAGCCATGGGCCCTTGTGCAGTGCACCACCCAGCGACCATGATCTGACGCCACTGCTCCGGATGTCCATATTTAATAAATTGCACAGCGTTCTTCGGACTGTCTGTTCCACACAGCGGCTTCGGCTGCCTGTTCCACACAGCGGCCTCCGGGCTGTCTGTTTCAGTGATGTATATTGAGATTTTTTTTATTTTGGGTCAAATTGACGATTAAAAAGGGCCAAAATATCTTTGAAACAAGACAGATTTGCAAATAAAAGTAAATAGTTTTTCTTTGACAAACAAAACATTCTTGTAAATAAAAGTAGTCTCCGAAAGAGGGAGAAAATTACATTGAAAAATGTACTGCAGGTTTTGTAGTAATTGAATTTTAACCTGAAAGGGCCAAAATAGATTAGAAAGTACAACAGGGCTATCAAGCATTCAAAAGCGCAACAAATGGCCCAATTGTGCCACATTTTGCATCACTGGTCTGTTCCACACAGCGGCCTCCGGACTGTCTGTTCCGCCAACCGACATCTGCCGATTTTAACGCTGTGGCCCGATAACTGCCGATCGGAGCGGGCGAACACTGTCGAACTTTGCCGAGTGTGTTGTACCGATCGCTGTTATTCCGACAACTGCCGACTGCTGTTTTGCCGAACGCTGCCGACCTGAAGACAATCAATTGGGTTGCCGAATCCCCGAGAAGTCCAACGAAACACGTCTGCCGAATACACCATCCCGATCTTCCACGAAATAGACACCACAGCATGCGAATCCTGCCGAAATCAGCAAAGCCGACTCCTCCCGAAGTCTAACGAACTGTTCATGCCGAAAGTCATGCGATTGCCGTCCTGTTTCGTACAGCCAGCGAGATCTTTTGAGTAGTAAAGAAAGCCCGAACGAATCCGAGTGAAGAAGAGGGCGTATTGCCAGGCGTATTTAAAAGAAATAATTGTAACAAATATTTTGAAAACTGAATAAAGACATATATATTTGTTTCACCTCCTGAAAGTGTAAAATAACTGTGTTTTCTCTGCTTAAGGTTTTGAGGGTCCTTACGTACACCCTGGACACGACTGACCTACCTCAGCCATCATAAAACAAGAAACATGTAGAAAGCACTGGTCAAGGGAACAAAATGGAATGAGGAACGATTAGAAATGAAGCATTAGACAAGAGAAACGAAATGGAACGGAATACGAGTGTAATTGAAAAAATAGACAAGTAGAACAAAAAGGATGGATTCTTAGTGTACAGAGTGTTTCAAATACAGGTATCTTTTTAATCATATGTTATTTTGACACTGACAGAAGTATTGATTATCAGTATGTATCATACCTCCGCGGACCAAAATGAGTCGTTTGAACAACTTTGGGAATTAGTACATTCTTATTCCCAAAGTCAGTGCTGTGTTGCTCAAATCGTGCGTTTGTTGAAAATAAGTTTTGACCCAAATAAGGCACCCACCGCGCGTGCTGTACGCAAGTTTGTGCAAAACGTTCGTAAAACTAACTTGCTAGCGGACAACACTCATGGTCCCCGTCGTCGTGACGTGTGTACCCATGAGAATGTGGCTGATGTGGCCGAAATTATGCAACTTATTCCAAGAATGATGAGAATATTGCACAAAGATTTCGGATTAATCGCTTACAGGGTTCAATTCGTTACACCTTCTCAGTTTCAACCTTACTGAAGCTCCAAACGGACATCGAATTTGGCTAAAACATCCTTTTTTGGCGAGGAAGATTTTCATCTCGACGACTATGCCAACAAACAAAATTGCACCATCTAGGGATCGGAAACCCCGCACACCATTTTCAAGAAGCCAATGATTCCAGAGAGAGTGGCAGTTTGGTGTGTTTGTTAGAGTGGTGTCATTATTGGCACATTTTTTTTGAAAATGCTTTTAAAAACGCCATTTTAGTCAACTGAGAGTGCTACAGAGCCATTATTGTCGACTTTTTATAGGCTAAAATGGAATATATGAACTTGGATAATTTTTGCAGAATGGAGCACCATATCATACAGCTAATCAAACAATCGATCTTTTTCAAATTAAATTCTATAATCGTATTTTAAACCGTTTTGGCGATGTCAAATGGACGCCTCTGAGCTAAGATTTGACCCATTAGGCTCTTTTTTGTGGTGTACTGTTAAAGACCGTTGCTCTGCGAATAATCCAGAGACGATCTACACTCTTAAGCCTAATATTGTCCGAAACCGTCAACAAAAGCTAATGCGCGGCTGCCAAATGAATAAAATCATGTTCCATAAATAATAAGGATACTTTTTATTTCCACACACAGACAACGAATCTCTTATGACAACCGAATTTGTTGCCAACAAAATTCTGCTAGTTACATGAATTATCACATTATTCGATTGAAGATGTAAATGTTCTCAGTTACGTACTATATTTTCGAATATGCCCCAACCGAATATATTTGGTAATCGGTAGATCCCACCGTATGTATTTTTAAAGTTGTTGCAAATTAAATATAAATTTTTTTAAGATTTAACAAAATTTAATATTAAAGAAATGCTCAGATTCTCTTTTCTTTTTCCTACAGATTTAAAGGAATTTTTCCTCTTAAAAATATCCTGATTCTGAATACATTATCCTATAGAAATACCATCATATTTCTAGGTATTTCTCCAGAGGAAAAATACTCAGAATCTAATTTCTTTTAATGGAAAATTTAAATTCTAAGGTATTTTTCCTTTAAGAAATTTTCCAGAATCCACTTTTTCCTATTAAATAAAAAAAAACAATGATCATCTAAGGCGGTTTTCCTTTAGAAAAACAACGACCTTAGGATTTTTTCCTAAAGAAAAACTTTTAACGATTTGAGGACTCTTTCCTACAATACAAAAATACAAAGGTTCTTAGGACCATTTACTATAAAGAGACACTATCATTTCATAAGGCATAGCACATTTTCTATAGAAAAAAGTCCTCAACATCTGTATTTAAAAAGTTATTAGGATCTAAGACTTTTTAAATTTTTTTACAAAAAAATTCTCCGAATTGGATAACTAACCAACTAAGCTGCGTCAATCAATATAACATAATTACTTAAACCGTCAATCATGTGTCAACATCAGAGTAGTTATTTTGCTAACTACAGATTATTTAAAAATTTGTGTTTTTTAAAAATTTATTTTTTTTTACCTTAAATTAAATAGATATCTTAAATTAAACAATTTAATTTTTTATTAAAAAAAAAAACATAAAAAACTTTATACATATTATTTGAAAATAAAAAGAGCAAAAAAATCCAATCTCATGTTTTTCTTCATGTCTACACAATGTTTTCTTGAGGTTTTGTACAACATAATTTTTTGTAAAACAACCTTAGCAAACATACATACATACACAGTCTTATGCCCATATATTTGTACAAATACATACACACACACACACTAACAAAACCATATAAAGTAAACCTGTAAATTATACCTATTAAAGTTGCCAACGTTTATGACCTTAAACATGACAACAAACATTATTTTCATTTTCTCACTCTCGGAACACATTTTTTTTTTAAATTTAAAATAATGTTCTTTTCTTCGTCTTAGGTTTAACAGGATAGAAAAACAAAAAGGATTTTTTTTTCAAAATTGTGACACATCATTTGACACTATGTCAAATAATTTCTTATAAAGAAATCCTATAAAATTTAAAACAATAAGAATTTTCCAAAATATCTATTTAAGATTGTTTTTATGTGTATTTTAAGCAGAAAACCTTCAATCCAATACAGACACACATACATTTGCTTTCAACACATAGACATATTTTTCTTTTCTATTTCCATCTACATATTTATTACTTAAGTAAAGTTCCAATAAGTTTAGTTTCGTAAGTATAAGTGTAGGGGGTAAGTCAATGAATGTGTTTGTGCTTTATAATGATAATATTTTGTAAGAAATTTTATTAAAGTTTTAAGAAAATTTTCTGCTCTATTGTTGCTGTTTTGTTGGTTTCTTTCCTGTCTCTATGCAAGACCACTTTGTTGTTAATACATAAGAAGTTGATTATTTTACTTCCTTCAGGTACATATCAAGAGTTAAGTTGTGAATGGATAAAGTTTATTTTACTACTTTTCCCCACTACATCCAGTATTCTGACAGTGTATGTAGAAAAGGTTCCAAGGGTGTTATTTTTTGCATTTTTTATTATAAACTTTTTATAGTTTTATATGAATTTCAAGAAAGATTTTTATGAGTTTTTATAAGATATTTTAAAATGTTTTTAAATATTAAAACACACGTATGATGAAATATTTAAATTTTATGCAACATAAATTTTATAATTAAAAAAAATTGAAAAGTTATTTGCTGTCATAAACATTTTTTAAATAAAAAATTATTATTTTAGTATGGTAGAGGTCATTATATTTTGTATTACCGGGTTTTATGGTAGACCTGTCTATATGGTCAGACCGGTTTTGAAACTGGTCTACTGGACTCTACTGTCTACCTGGTCTCCATTGTGAGCCAAGTCAATAAACGCCGTAGATGGGACCGAAAAATGCCGTGGCATTTTCATATAAATGTATGAAAGCTCCAGGATTTTATAAATTTTTGAGCCAGTTTCGGAATATCTTTGATACACGATTTTAAAAAAATTTCACGGTTTTAAGTCTAACTAACTATGTCTAGATTCTTTCTGCGAAGTTTTAACACACTATGATCCACGGCATAAAAACACCGTACATGGGACCTTGATAGACGGTGCTTATTTCATACAAATGTATGAAAACTGATGGACTTTATGAATTTAAGTCACATTTTTTAAATTTCAGAACCGATAGACTGTTATTTCTGAGCACACTTTAAAACATTTTTTGCTTTACTTGGTACTCTTTTACTTAAAAAAAAATTGTATTAACTTAGTAAATAATTTAATAATTCTGAATTTATGCTATTTTTTTAAACTGTGGAGAGATGAATATATGATGAAGCTTTGTTTTACCTCAGAATATTTTTTTTTAATTATTTTAATTTTAAACTTTTTAGTATTGAAATGTTCTTATAAATATCTACGAATATTTTATTTATTATATTTTTATATACATATATCAACTTTAAATAATTATATTTAATAACTTGTGTTTAAAAATTTTTTGACAAAAGTTTTTTTCCTCTTTTGAAACAATCTTCTCTTAAAATGCTTTTACCGCAATATAGTTTAGTGATAAAATAATACATATAAAGTTATTTTATCATAACTTAAAATCATGGTTGTTACAACATCATACTCAATGTATAACTAACTAGGTACTACACGCTGAAAAAACCAGTCCTGATGTTTCTACTCTGTGGGAAAAGGACGTATCCCAGAACACGTCACGTTACCGGTTTATTGCGATAGAGACCTGTCACGGGATTGGGTTTTTTTATATGAAAAGGACCGGTCACTTTAAAATGTGCTTGTCCTAGGAGGGGTCAATCGCCCTCTGTGACATATTAGAGGACTGGTCTAAAAGAACATGTCACACAACTAACTCCAAAGAACATATCACAGAACCAACACAGAAAAACATGTCATGACTTTTAAAGCGGTCACGTGGTAGGTAATTTAGAAACCAGTCCTCTTATTACGTACCACGTGACATTTATTTGCGGAACCGGTCCAGTTTCCACCTATCACGAAACAGTTCCCAATCCCCAACAAATCCCATTTTCCCGCAGGGTTACTAAATATGTTTGCCTGTAAATATATAAATATATGTATATAAATCAGCCAAATGCATCATGTTTATCATTATTATATTTGCATACTAAAAGTATTATAATAGTAAAATTACAATTGAAAATATATCTCTGTTTAACATACGTAGAAAAATACAAACATTACTATATTTGCCTGGTAGAATATATAAAGGTTGATTTTTTTGCAATTTGGGTTTTCAGTTCAAATTTTGTCAGTGTAAAAAAAAGATTCGTGACAATGCCCAAAATGCTCAGTATGGTTTGCCATTTCACCATGAATAGACTAACAAACAAACAATGCTTGCAAATTATTCAATTTTATTATAAAATCGTGCGGTGTGAGAAATGTGTTTCGTCAATTATGATCGTAATGGTCGTTATAATCGATCCACTGGACAGGCTATTCAAGCTGTTGTGACGAAATTTCGCACCAGTTTTACTTTATTGGACATTTATCTAATCAATTCGTCGCTGTTGTCAAGAATTGGACTTGTGTGGTCGAATAAGAAGATTTTACGTAAGGACCTCGGTATGAAAGCATACAAAATACAGCTGCTGCAAGAACTGAAGTCAGGTGATGTAACACAACGTCGTTTGTTTGGTGAATGGGCCTTAAGAAAGTTAGATGAATATCCATTTTTCAATCGAAAAGATTGTGTTCAGTGACAAAGCTCATTTTAAGCTTAATGGGTACATCAACACACAGAATTGCAGATTTTGGTGTGAAGAGCAGCCAAAGGCAGTTCACGAGCTGCCAATTTACACTGAAAGATGAACTGTTTGGTGCCATTTGTGGGCCGGCGTCATCATTGGACCATACGTCTTCAAGAACGATGGAAATTGCAGCGATACAGTCAATGAGGCAAAGTACCGTACTTTTTTTTTGCCCAAAATGAAAGAATTGGACTTGGTTATCATGCGGTTTCAACAAGACGAGTTTGGTAAGCAAATAATATCACGTTTTGGATCAGTCCGTTGGCTGCAAAAATCATGCGATATGACCCCACTAAGACTATTTTTTGTCGGAGAGGAACAGACACAAGCTATCCACAACTTCAGCCCTGGAAGGCAAAATTACAGCTGACATTGGTAATATACCGGCCGAAATGCTAGAAAAGTATGCCAGGGTTGGAGCTTACTGATGGACCACCTACGGCTTAACCGCAGGCAACATTTACATGAAATAATCTTTCAAAAGTAAATGGCAGGCATTGATTTATTGCCCCAAATAAATATTTCATTAACTTTAGCAAATTTGATGTATTTTTTTCAATTTTCATAACCCAAACGATTAAAAAAACACCCTTTATATATGAAAACTATAAAGCATATTTCAAACATTTATATGGTAGTTTCTGAACAAATATATAATTGCCTGTTAAAATTTTCAATAATGTCTTTTTTTCTGCGTGTATGTCTATAGTATAATGGTGCACTATTGCTGATAGTATGATGGTTATGTAGGATGCTGAATATTATGACGACTATGATGATGATGAAAAGTGGTTATGTGGCCAACACGCAAAAATATGACACAACATTAGCATGAAGTTTTTCACAGTTAACCCCTTACCAGAAAATATTAGCTTCTGTAGTATCTGTACACATACATACATATATATAAAATTTCAAACGACCAACGATGCCACGACAACCAACAACTATTAGAATAGAAGCAACACCACCACTATAGCCACGACTACAACCAAAACTTACAAAGTGACAAAGTTTGGTAATACCAATGCCATAATGTCAAATACTCTTTTATACTTCATTGCCCTGAGAGATGAGCAAGCATAATTAAAAAAAAAAATTGTTTAAATTTACCACTTGACACATGACCCCTTTATTGTACCTGCCCTCCAAAATAATACGATACTAGCAGGGGACTCCACCCAACGTTTATGCGACGATTTCATTGAAACTCGGATATGTGATAGAGAATTAAAATTTGAAATTGAACGGTTTTTTTTGCTTATGTGCCATCTTGATGTTTTTAAGTTTAAAAAGAGAAATCTTATGGATTTATATGGTAGTTTTTCTTTGAGAACCGTTGGCAAATGTGATATCGATGGAAAATGATTTTGGGAATGCTTTCGCTGATAGGTTGTTTTTGTAAAATTTTGTGGTTGTAGTTGTGAAAAATGTACTATGGGGGCTCCCCATATAAAGTACCTCCAAATTACTACATTTTCTACAACAACCACAAAAAATCGAAATCAGCAAATGCAACTCCAAAATTCCTTTCCATCTATCGGGTGATTTTTTAGCAACTTTCTTTTTGCAACACTGTTTTTGGCAGCTCAGCTATTTTCGTATAACATGTTACTGTCAAACATGTTTAGTTTGGTCTATAATTTAACCATGAATCAACTTATAAACGAACAGCGCTTGCAGATCAGTTTGGGCGACCTTTTGAGGCGGATATTCGGAATCTTGTGACTAAATTTTGCACCAAATTTACATTATTGGACATTAAACCACCGGCAAGCATACGTAGAGTGCGGATAGAGAAAAATATCGCCAGTCTTGAATTATCGATTCGGCGATACCGTGCGATGATTAAAAACTTGGACTTGGCTGTCATGTGGTTTCAACAAGTCGGTGCCACATGCCACACAGCACGCGAAACAATGGCCCAACAGAGAAGCGAGTTCGGTGAACAGTTCATTTCACGTTTGAAGCCTGTCAATTGGCCGCCTAGATCGTGCGACTTAATGCCTTTAGATTACTTTTTGTGGGGCTATGTTAAGGCTCATGTCTATAGGGACAAGCCCACAACCACAACGGTTGACGCACTGGAAGCCAATATTGAAGAATTTATTCGTGATATACCGGCCGATATGTTGGAGAGAGTATGCCAAAACTTGACCCATGAAATCATCTTTAAACATTGAGCTATATAAAGACCGTTCTATAGACTCAAAAAAAGATTTCATACATTTTCCCCTGTTTTTTTTTTTAAAGAAATGACATAAAAATAAAAATGCGTAATATCTTTAAAATTTAAGAAAAAATATGCTAAAAATCCAAAAAACAAAATAATGGTTAAACTTATGATTCCACTTTTTAATCATTAAACCTTCGAGTTAGCACATAAAAACCGCTCAATCTTAGATTTTGATTCTCCATCACATATGCGAGTTTTATTTAAATCGGCGTATAAGTGTTGGGCAAATTCCTTTGTAAGTGTAAAAATTCCCTATTATTTGCTCTAATAATTATGACCACATTTTGTTCAAACGTCAAAAGAAACATCAATTATACTACGGTACATCAAGACAATAAAAATGAAAGTCGCCAGAGTACGTTACTATCTCAGCACAATTACGTAGGTACAAAAGAAAAAAAAAACTATAGCACGAATGTTGAACTTGCATTGCAAGATAAATTTCGCAAACTGACTTTTATTCAATTTCTTTTGCAATTGCTTGCATGTCAAACGAAAGGTACTTGATGCCTAAATTATAAAAATACCAACAAATAAGTGCTTGAATCGGTAATTGTGATTATCTGAATATCCGCTTTAGTATCACATTTTTTTAACTACTCAGTTTATTGCTGTTAAAATGAAACATGAATATTATACTTATTTGTTAAATTTTGCTGAATAATGTTGAGGGAATGATTTCATTTGGACGAAACTTTCTTGTGTGAGTTCCAATCCAAACAATAAAAAACGTAATTCCTAAAAAAGGTTCAGTTAAGAATTGGGACCTGTCCCTTTATAGGTGAAAAGAGAACTGGTTCACATCACGTGACCGGTTTAAAAGTCATGACATGTTCTTTTGCGTTGTGACATGTTCTTTTAAGCCAGTCCTGTGACATGTCACAAAGGCCCATGTTAAAGTGACCAGTCCTTTTCATGTCAAAAAAAAAAAACGGTACCGTGACCGGTCCCTATCACAAAGAACCGATGTCGTGACGTGTCCTAGGATAGGTCCTTTTCCCGCAGGGTATTTCTGACATCATAGAGACTATAAGGGTAATTTGGAAAAATCAGCCAGTGCAAGAAAAGTCATAAAAAATTAGTTTTTAAATAAAAAAAATTTATATTATAAAATATATGTTTTAAAAAATATATTCGAATAGCTTAAAAGACCGATACTTCGTTACCGGCAGTTTTGAAGATTGGACTATATGAAAATAGTTTCTAAAGAATTCAATCCTTCATTCGGTTTGAAATTAATTCTATTTGGTCTTAGGCCCAATATTATAACGTGCCTTTAAGGTGCGTGTTAGTTAAAGGTAACTTTAGCTAAAGTGAGGAATAAAGTCCCCTTTAACTTTTTTGGTTATTACAACTTCCTTATAACATAAAATCAAGTTTTTTAAAAATATGGCATTACTAGAGCAAAAACCTATTACTTTTGACAAATTAAAATGGTTCTTTTATATACGTAGTGGCAACGACGTACTTTTATTTATTTATTTACTTACAACAAACAAAATATACAAACGAAAAACAAAATTTCTTCGAATTGTGTAAAAGATCAAAATGTTTGTTATATAAAATTTACATTGTCGACGGTGAACACAGAAAAAAACCAAACAGCAAAAAACTACACGGCAACTACACTGCAGAGCAGAAAATGTGACAACTTCAAATGCTTAAACCTTACGTTAAAAGTTAATGGTAAGATGAACTTACCTTTAGCTTATCGGTCACTTTTAGGTTAAAGTATACTTATAATAACGAAAAACTAATAATCTTTCCGTTAACATCCTAACTTTAGCTATCGGCAAGTTATAATAATCGGCCTTAATCGATTTGGTTTAAAAAGACTTAATTCGTTTTTCATCATTTGACTTGTCGTTAATCACATAATTCAATCGTTGGGAATTCAGTCCACTTTTACAATCGATTTGCAAATTTGGGAGTTATTGTTCCTTCGATTGAGTAATTTGGGAATGACATTCAGCTTTCTTCATTAAACTATAAAATTTTTAAAATAATTAACTACGTTATTAGTTTTACTTAAAGGTAATTGAAGAGTTTTTACAAATACAAGAAAAATAAAATTAAAAAGAAATCAAAATTACAAAAAAACACCAAAAATCGCTAAAATTTACTTGGAACAAATCACCAAAATTAACGATTTACCAAAATAAAAAAATTCCCAAATATTAAAAAACCTCTAAAATTCGAAAAATCGTTAAAATTGAAAAAATCTATTAACATTTTAAAAGCCGCCAAATTGGAAAATGTCACTTGAATTATTAAAAAATATATTTAAAAACAATTGAATTTAAAAAATCGCCAATATTAAAGAAATATTTATATTTGAAAAATATTTCAAAATTTAAAAATCACAGAAATAAAAAAATAATAGAATTGAATCCATTTTATATTAAACGCGTTACGGAAAAACTTTTTTTCGCAAGTTTTGAGTTACTTGGGAGTATTTTAAATCGCGTGTATCTCGAGGTCTCTTCATTGTAGGAAGAGAAAGTACTACGTTAGCGATATAAAATCTTTTATATTTTTGTTTTATCTTTACATTTTAATTTTTTAATTTTGGCGATTTATTTTTCCAATTTTTTGATTTTTAACTGTAAATTCAATAATTGATTTTTGTTGTTTCTTCTTGTATTTGTAAGAAATCGTTAAAAATAACATGATTTTTTCATTTTTTTTTAATCGAATGTAGAAAAACGCATGTGATTTGAGTAAAAATCTATTGAATTCGCAGCAAATGATTGATAGAATTCGCAAATTGGAAATCGAATGAGTAAGAAATTTAAAGAATTTCTAATGAGATAATTTGATTGAATTCCTTAGATGTGAATTCGACTAAATGAATTCCAAAGAATGAAGTCTCGCTAATGTTTAAAAAGCAATTCATTTAATTAAAAAGTAAGTCGAATTCGATTTCATTTGGAGTTCATACAAAATGGAATTCAATCTTCGATGCCCTTTATATAAAGAAGGGGAATAAGTCTTTATGCTAAATTTATAGTTTCCGTGGTTTATGCTAGAAGATTAAAAGCACCGTTTTATTTTTAACCCCAAATTGATAACGTTCTTAAGGAAAATTCCAAAGAGAACAACTTCAGTAAATTAGTAGCGGTTGGGGAAGGCCATTTTGAAAGTGTCCAAAAGTGTCTTGTCAATAAATTACCTCAAGCATTTTAAATTTATAGTTTTATCCAAATTGGCTTGGGCGGGCCGTTAAAAGGTAGAGTAATTCTCTACTCAAGCCTCTGTTTTGCCACGCTTCTGCCGATTGAGCCTATATATCAGGGCACCCCCATATTTGACAAGTTCCGGTTCCGAAAATTTATCAGTGAATTGCTCATACATATTTTAAATTTTGGATCCCCCGCCGAAAGGGCTTGGATAGGATGTCAAGAAGAGAATTTTTTCCTTTTGGCAGTTTTTCGTAAAT
The DNA here is from genome assembly GCA_949748255.1 of Eustalomyia histrio. Lineage (NCBI taxonomy): Eukaryota > Metazoa > Arthropoda > Insecta > Diptera > Anthomyiidae > Eustalomyia > Eustalomyia histrio. The sequence continues at coordinate 192,463,234 of OX456523.1, forward strand.
GTTTTAGAAAACCTCGTGTTGCAAGACATCCAGCTGGGATTTTATAAGTCAAGTTTAAAGTTTCTAGGTCCTGTGAATTGGGCTGGGTGATTAAAAGGAGACTTTTTCTCTTTTAACCCCATTTGTACCACTTTCTATTGGAATTTCCAAAAAGTTATTACAATTGATTCAAATTTCAATACCATTAATAATACACCAATTAAAAAAATATAACAAGATAAGAATTTAAAAGAAGTAAAAATTAAAAGAAACGTAAAAATGTCTAGAGTTTCAATTTCACTCATCCCCGATTCATTATATTTTTCTTGGTCTATTCTTTCAAAAAAAAAAAAAATTAATGAGTGGAATTATTAAATTTTTTTTTAGCTTTAAGTTTAGAATTCGAATTTAATATGCTCTCAGTATCACTTTTAACGATTTTCTAATATATGGTCTTTGGTGCATTAGGGTGGTATTAAATACGCATTTGTTATCCGCCACTACTTATGTAATTCGTAGCTTCCAGTGAAGGCACTTCAGCTGTGCTTCCCAATAAGATTTTATATGTCAGATCTTTGATTGATTCAAGTGGACAAGATATAGTATCCCAAAGGAATATTATATTTTATCTTAAAGTTCCCATTATATAAAAATGCAAGCTTTCCATAAATTTTACCCTAATGTTCATAATTGTACATTAAGCTAGCAGATGTCTCATATAAACTATTCAATTTTTGACTTTCAAAATTAAAATGTATATTCCCCATCACGTGTTTATGTGTGTTTTATTGTACGAAATTAGCGTGTCGACTATCATTGTTGGTATTGTCGTTTAGGCATTATTCGTGCGCAGCATTTTGATGTTTGTCTGTCATTTTGATGTCACCGATAGTAGAATTTAAATATGTGGCGAGGCAAAATGAGATACAAACTACTATGTATTGACAATTTGCAAATGTCCATCAAACTAGAGGTGAGCTAGACAAAATAACGATGTACATTTTTATACAAAATTTTCAAAACGACTAAAGAGTGACTAAAGTTTCAAAAAAACTAGGATAAAACTTTAAATTTAGTTGAACGTTAAAATTCATTGAATTCGAAATTTTTAGTTACATTTTTTTATGAAGCTCCAACTTGTTTTTCTTTAATGATTCTTCTTTAACTTAGTATATTAATTTAAATAAATAAAATCTCCTTTTAAAAAATAACTTTTCTTATACTTAAGGTTCGCGAAAAGCTATAGATAAATTCATTTACATACATATTGTACAATAATGTTATTTTAAAATTTTAACAACTCCAATAAATTTTCAATGAAATTTTGTATATAAAATGAATAAAACTTTGCATACTAGATTTTTTTGAACGATATTTTTTTTTTTTAGGTTGGCATGGCAGCATTCTTTTAAGTGATAAAGTGAGTGAAAAATACAACTTTTTAATACTTTTATTAACATACACACACGCACACAAACTCACACTTTCAGACGACAACGTTCAATATGCATGAACACCAAAGACTAAACAGTGAGACAATTGAATAAGGAAATACATAATTTGTTGTTCAAATATTTTTGTGAGAATCCGTGTGAGGAGAACCAGTTTTTTGGCAGCCTCATTCCGAACCACCCCAGCGACAACAACTCACGGTACGATATACAAAATCACTTTTTTATTGCATTTATTACCCGAAAAATTTGTTGAATGTGTTTATGGTCAGCGGCCGAACTAAAACAAATAACAGTCTCGGGTAATTGGTCTCTGGTTATTTATGGGCTGCGGTATTAGCTGTGTTTTTTACCATTTTCAAAAAATGCTCAGTATATAAAATTCATACATATAAATAGGTAAAATATTTATATATATAAAATACAACAAAAAGCTTGGCTTAAATTAAAAGTTCGACATGACTCTTGATGGTAAAAAGTTAAATGATTCACATTTTTTGCATTTTTTTTTTGGTTTATTTTTAAATATTTCAATATAAAGTTTTAAATCAATATACAGTATGTATAAAAAGAGAATAGCTGGTACCTATGTGGCTATTGTTTAAAAGTAAAAGTGACTTAAATACATTTAACAAAATTTCGTTAAGATACATTTTCAATATGAACTTCAATAACATTATTTGAAATATACATAAGCGGAAGAGTTTATTAACCGAAGAATTGAAAAACAAAATGTATTATCTGTAATCATTGCAATGGTTTTATATCGGTCTATTTGAAATTAATTTTACAAATCTGTGTACGTATGATACCCTACATTAAGTATTATTTAGGTAAAACTTTGTATGTATAGGGCGGAAACTTTTTATGAATAGGGCGGAAAATATAGAAATAAAAATTCTAAACAAAATTGCCGAAAAGTTTTTAAATAAAATATCGGAAAGATGCGCTTTTATATAATATCATTTACAAATTTCAACCACATGTCTACGGTTTTGTGTGTCCAAGTACGATTTAGGACGAATTCAAAAATTCCCTTTCTGTTGTATTGTATTCGAATTGAACAGGGTTCGTACTTGCGTCAATTAAAAACTATGTGTTAATAACTATCTTCATATTTGAGATCGTATTAGTTTGATTGTAGTAAATTTAAGCAAATACCGGCGTCTATTGGGAATAGGTCTAAATATGAACGGATTCTACTTTTTGATCCCATAAAAGATTTACAACACTAATTTCAAATAGATATTGGCGAGGCATAAAGGAAAAAATTAAAAAAAGAAACAAAAACTACAATATTTGCAACTGCCGTATTTCGGATCAAATTTTATTTTTACAATTTAAACATAAATTTTATTAAGTTTTTTTCAGCTGCATCTGCAACACCAAGCCGCAAGTATAGAACCCGAACAATGTGACGGACATTACGAGACACTCTGAAATTATACTCAGGTGTAAATACCTCATCGAGCCAGTCCCATCTTAGAGTATAGAAGGTGCACGTCTACGGGTTGAGCTTAAGCCTGTAAAATCTTTGTTTGTTAGGGAGGACTAGTTTCCCCTAATAAATGTTTACCCTACATTTAAGAAAACAAACATTTTACGCTAAAGCTAACAATTTTAAGAACGTTTTATTTAAATACACTCTAAAAAATGCTTTTAAAATTACTACAATGGAGTGTGTAATTTTTTTATGGAAATATACAGAAAGTATTTAAATAAAAGCAAATTATGCTTAAAAATATTATTTAAACGTTGATATCAGCAGAAATACGCACATAAAACTATTATCAAACATCTTTATTTTACTAATACTAATATTGTGTGTAAATTTTTATATTAGGCACAAAGTGTTTAATTATATGTACTTTATAGAAAAATTGTCAAAATATAAAAAAAGAAAATAGGAAAATTTTCAATAAATTTTAAATAAAAGTTTTAAAGAAAAACAGCGTATTTAAGCGCTAATAATTTTAAAAATTTAATAAAGAAGAGATGAATGTACGAATGGGTGGTGGGTAAATGAATTCTGCAATAAAATTGTATGTCCTAATTATTTATGTATTTTTTCAGATATTAAAACATAAAGATAGTTAAGCTCGCAGTATTTCCGAAATCCCCATAAAAAAACATCCACAACAAGACATGTTCCTGACATCCGTATTGAGGGCGGTAGCGTTTTTGAAAATTACAAGCTCTGGGCGTGAAAAGAGTAAACTTATACGATACAGTTATACGTATTTTGTAACACATTTATACCAAATGGAGTATTCGATTGAACAGCCATATGACCGATAACTTTTAATGAAAGAAATTGTCATTTTATATGGATGAAAATGAACCCCGAGCTGATCTAGAACATATCACTACCCCCTAGCTCAGTGACATATCAAAGAACTTTCATAGAAAATGACACAAAACTACTCCTAATTGGATATTTCACTGACACGTATTGGGTTAGTTATGTGATATGCTACAATAGATCAATTTCCCATTCTATGACAACGCCATGTTAAAGTGTCAGGTCGACTAAATTCTCCGAAATGTGTTTAATAATTTCATTAATAACTACAAAATGTCGAATGAGCTGTGTTCCACCACATGAGATTTTAAGATATTGTATGTCTTTTTATACATATTTATTAAAAGTGATATTTAATAACTAAATCACTATTTTGTATTTTTTGTTAATTGCTTCATTTTATACTTAATACATTAATTATTCACTTTTTTGTACTTTTTGTTAATCAATTATATTGTTGATAACACAGTCCTAATGTTATTAATAACTTAATTTTAATTTCAATTTGTTAACAACTTATATGCTATTAAAATTGCAAAATCAAACATTTGTTCGTTTCCTTATTTTAATTAATAGAAATAAATTTCAAAGGAATATTAAAGCAATACCATTTGTTTATAAACAATACAAATGTATCCGTATTCCAAAAAATTTTATATTTACACACATGAAGTGTGTTTCTGAAATAATTTAAAATGTATTTATACAAATTTTGTGTCTACAATTTTTAGACACAATGTGTCTACATATTTCAATTTTACACACTAACAGTCTAATTCATAAATGATTATTAGCAGTTTAATAACATATTAATAGTGAAAAATCGCTAAATGTGAATTCATAAACGCTTAATAGCCTATTAAAGCGTTATAAAGTCTCTGTAGAATATAAAAACTTTATTGTTGCCAATTCCCTAGTTTAAGCGATTGATAAAGTGACATTTTACTATTAAGTTCATTTTTTCGTCTCAATTGTTGTAAAAATTTTAATTAATAAAAGTGTTTAAATAAAAATGGATGTATTAAATTTGGTTTGCAGAATACGTAAGTAAAATTAATTAGTGCAAAGAAATTTTATTTAATTGAAAATTATTATAGATACGATCGCCGAAATATCAGCTCCCCGTACTCGAAAAACTTTTAGAAAGAGGGTCAATCCGTTCGAAATGTCGGATGATAACTTCAAAGCCAGATACAGGTTCAATAAATCCACCGTTAAAAAAATTATTAAAATGGTTAGGCCCGAAATTCAACTAGACTCAAGAGGTTGTGGTACCTCTGTCGATTTGCAGGTTTTTGTGTCATTACGATGCTGGGGTCGAAGAGAGGTATATGTGTAATACTCGTTGTGTCTAACTTATTATTATGCACAATTTGAAATTTAAGGTTCAAGATGATACAGCCGATCTTCACGGATTATCCCAGGCAACAGTATGCAGAATTTCTTCAAGAGTCGCTCGCGCCTTAGCACGTTTTGGCAGCAGTAAAATTAAAATGCCACCATCTCGATCAGAGGAAATTCAAACAATGATGGAATTTAAAACAATTAAAAACTTTCCTGGGGTAATAGGAGCCATTGATGGGACTCACGTTCGCATAAAGAAAACCGGCGGTGGTTTAGCCCAATATTATATAAATAGGAGGGCTACTACTCCTAAAATGTGCAGGTAATTGTAAAATTTCATTGATCTGTCAAATGTCTTTATGCATTCACGCATGTGTTTTAGGTTATTTGCGATGCAAAGTTAAAAATAAGGGATGTAGTCGCAAGGTGAAGAGGTAGCACTCACGACTGCCGTATTTTCAACGAATCAGCAATAAAACAACGATTCGAAAACGGAGAGTTCAAAGGCCGATTCACCCCACTTAGTAAACCACAAAATGAAAAAGAGCTTAAATATAATACTGCACACATAAGCACTAGGAACACTGTCGAACGCTGCTTTGGCGTTTGGAAACAACGTTTCCGCTGCTTATTGGACGGTTTGACAGTAAATCTATCAAATGGAAAAATATTAATTGTAGCCTTAGCGGTACTCCACAACATTGCTATTGAGGAAAACGACCATGTTCCAGGTAAGTATTTAGATTTTTTCACACCGAACCTATTGCTTTACCTTATTAAAAGTCAAATAAAATTTTGAAAATGAGTTGCTTTCCTCTATGATAGTACGTACAAATGCATATTTTTCTTGACTACTTACATACGTTACTATAAAGCTTAATAAAAACACAAAAATTTCAACATATAACATATTTTATTTTTATTAAGGCACAAATGTTCTAGTTTTCCAGTAAAAAAAAACAATACAAAACAAAACAAAAAAACTAAATAATATTCGTTTTTATAATTTCTTTTTTTAAGCAATAAGGTAAATTTTAATAATACTTATAAAAATGTTTTATATATTTACATATATACTCAAATACGATATTTCACTATTTCAATGGATAGCTTCTCCAGCGATATTACAATTTTTAAATTTAATTTTTAATGAATTTAAAAATTGTAATATCCCTGAAAAAGCTATCCATTGAAATAGCGAAATATCGTATTTGAATATATATGTAAATATATAAAACATGTTTATATGTACAATTAAAATTGACCTTATTGCTTAAAAAAATAAATTATAAAATATTAAAAAAGGTCGAATAAACAAACTAAATAATATTCTTTTTTTAAAAAATTTGAATTAGCAAAATTCAGAATTCTTAAAAATATTCAGGTAACATAAAATATAAATACTGATGTAATAAAATTTCAGATGGCGATTCCATGGCACATTACATAGAAGAAACTGAAATGGAAGAAAACACTGATTTAAATACACATCTGCATGGAAGATCAGCAGCAGTTGTTTTAAAAAATTTTATAGAAAAACATTTTTAAGTATCAGCACATCACTTTTGTCATCAATACATATATGTACATACATACATATATTTAGTTTTATACAAACATTGTACGTATATATCTACATATATTTACCTTTATAAAAATAAACAATTTGAATTTGAATAACAATTACATACCTTCAGCTTTTTTATTTAAAATTTCTAATTTTTTGTTTAACACCTGTAACTCAACGTCAAGGTTTCTTGATTTTTTTTCTGCATTTAAAACATGCAGTTTGTGCAGTTCTTCTGAACAAAATTAGTACATACATAAATTATACACACGAAAATAAAAGAAAAAAATATTCAAACAAAAATAAGTATTTACACACCTTTTTCTTTTTAGGAATTAAAAATTTTTGATTTGTCGCTGTCTCGATTTCTTCTTCTACAATTATTTCTTCGAAGGTAGAGTCTTTGGTTAATGGTGGGATCTACGAAAATACAAACGTTTCAAAATTTTGCTAAAAAAAAACAATTTTCACTTTAATCTTACCTCGATCACAGCATCGGAATCGAATTCATTCGAATCCACAACAAATTCGTTTGGAAGCCAAACAGAAATGTCATCAGCAGAGGGTTCAGTGCTTACTGGTTGAGTTCCTCCACCAGTTTTGTAAAGCTCTCTACGATGAGCGGCAACTCCTTTTTTTGCCTTAACTTTGGTTATGGTCCACTGCGACTTCAGCTGCTGCAAATTTCTCTTGCTTCCGTGGCACGTATTATTAAAACTATAACAACAAACTATTTTTATGAAATGTAACAGTAATAAAACACTTTACCCACACTTCTTCAAGCTCCAGCCATGCCTTTTTCTTCCTGTTGTTAGTGTTTGTGTTGGTATTTTTATTTTCTATGGCTGACACTCTCTCCTTGATCAGCTCCTTCAGCAACAACTGCAAAAAGACAAGTGTATGTATGTATATTAATGCAAATAAGTAAAACGACAAATATACTTACTTTATCTTCTTCCAACCAGTTGGTGGCTCTTATTCTTTTTTTAATTTTAGCCTCCGTCTTGCTGTCCATGTTTATTTGCTTGAATTCCGCCATTAAATGAGTTGATGTTATTAGTGATGCACAAACAAATGTTAACAGTTGAGTATTCAAATACTTGTCGAACTTCAAGAACAACAAACATAAGTTCTAAGTACAATTTTTCGCTCATTATTAATTTATTTTCAATAATTAGCACAAAAGCTTTGTTTTTTGTTCTTTACTTAGCAATTTGATGAAATTTTTTAAGATTTTTTTTGTCTTTAAACCCATTACTTACAAAATAGAATCATTCTGTGTACATCGCTAAACAAAATATGACAGGTTATTTACAACAAGGTTGCCAACAGAAAAGAAAAAAGAGTAAATAGTTATTCTAGCGTTATTAAACGTTTATGAATAAACATTTTTATTACACGCTTATAACTCAAAATTCGTTTAATAACTATTTCATAGCTTAACACTGAAATAAGAAAATTTTATGAATTAGACTGTAAAAGGTTTTAAAGGTAGGCGTAAAGTTACCTACCATTTTCGTAGTAACTTTAAATAAAAATTTATTAGAGTGTATGTGTACGTACATATCGACCTTAAGACACGTAGACAGACGGACAAACCTTATTTTTGTAACCAGGAGCCTATAGGCATCTGTGTAATTATCTGCCAGGTGATGCTTGTGAACCAGCCAATCTATTGAGATTATTTAATTTTTCTAAAGTATCTATCTCATACTTACCTGAATTTATAATAATTTAAAAATTTAAGAAAAAGGAATATTTAAATATTTTTTTTTATTATTAAAATTCGATATTAATCACTAATTATAAATTTAGTTGTGGACATAATTGGTACGCATGAATTTTGTATTCCGAATTTGAATTTTATTTTTCCCAAAAATCCGGAATAATATTTATTATATGTTTATAGTGTTCTCTGTTTACCCTTAAAGTCAAATTGTTAGCTTAACAGAACCTTCTCTTAGTATTTTTGGCTTCTTTGCTTGGAGCTATAGAGATGTTGGTATATTATGCTAACAATCACTACATGTTTAACTCGCCACAAGTAAGGTACGTTTTTTCGTAAATAAAATTTCTAATCCGATTTTATTTTCTTAATTTTCGGAGGATATTTTACGGCAAAAACATTATAATTTAAAAAATGAAGTGGTAGTTGAGAAGGCAAAAGGAAAGCGGGGTAAGTATGTTTAGGATATCCAAATTATACGCGCTGGATGTCATGGTAAAGTTGAAATGGATTTGAAGTGGGAGGGACACCGGCTTGGATCCGCAACGGAACATATTTTGTTTTTTTTGTGTTCATTTCGTACGTTCGTGGGTCTGTATTTCTTTTGCTTATAAGTAGAGTCGTAGCCCTTAGCTACTAGAACTCTTTCCCTCTTTTTATATAATATTATTTATTGTATTATATAATTCTAATAAAATAAAAAAATAAAAATTTTTCTTTTGGTTTTATGTTTCGGGTACCTATAATTTTTTCTATGTAATTCAATATTTTTCTAAAGTCTGGCAAACAATTTTTTTGGACTTAAATGGTCCTTACATACACAACATCTAAGCACCATTTAATTCCAATTCAGAAAGAACTTTTCAATGACAGGTGGGTCTAAATATCGACCGATTCTTACCGATTTAATAGGTTTCGTACTTAAAAAATTATGTACCAAATTTCATTTAAATATCTTTATATTGGAGGCCTGTGGTTTAATTAAAATATTTACAAACATCGCGAAATCAACTCCTAAAGTAATTCTGGATTTTAGTCCTAAACTCATTATACTCAGACCACGTAGTTGTGTAGGGTATATGTACAAATTAATTTTTAGCAAAACAATGTAAAATTTCAGTGTACAAAAATAGAAAAAAAAATCTTTAAATTTAAAACTTTTTTCTGACATTTGCCTATTTAATGAAAAGTTCGGTAAACGCCTGGTATTTTGATCCTTATTTATGAAGATATATATGACTATTAGGGCCTCGAAGCTTGTATGGAGGAAGAAAATGAAAGTCATTTATTTGAATGTTAATGGACGTCTTGCAATAAATTACTATAATCGGACATTGGGAAGAGGCCTTAAAGTTTGAAAAAGGAATAACAAAACTTTTTTATTGATTTTCTCAAAAATTTGTATATTCAAAAACGAGTTTGAATTAAAATGATAAAATAATTGTAATTAAAAGTTAAATTTATTTCTGATAAGGCAATAAAAACAAAAATGGGTTAAAAAACAGGCAATTTATTAAAACTTTCCCGTGCAATTCATGCGTCACAGACCACTTGATGAACAAATTCGATCAAAATTCTTAAAATTCATTGAAATTATATACTACAACAGCATTTTTGTACTTGGGATTAAGGAGAAGTAGTTTTCATCTTGTGTTTTGCTAACTTGATTTAAGTTAAATCCATATAGATCAGAATTTTAAAACACTGGTCTTAAATCTCCAAATTTGAATTTTAAAATTTTTTTTAAAGAAATTTCAAAAATCAACTTTTGGACACATATAAGGCATTAAAAATGGCAAAAGTTGTAGGTATTATTTTTTTGTTCGGAGAGGGCATCGTTTTAATTTCAGCGGATTTCGAGAAAACATTGCCTTTTTGTATTTTTGTCAATTCTTTTGCTTTTAAGCAAGTAATCCATTTGTTTTTGCAAATTCCATAGGTTTTTCACCGGAATATTTCAAAACAATATAAAATACATCAATCTTTTAAAATATGGCGCAATAATTTAAAATATGAAGATATACTAAATTGCCACAGTTTAAGGTCAAAGGTTAAATTTTATAACAGATATTTCTGAAGCGATATTGATGAAACTGCTTGATATTATTTTCCTAGGTCCTAGAATAATATTCTTATTTTATTTAAGAAAATTAACCCTTAAGTGCTCTTGGGGTCTATAGACCCCAAACGAGATAATGTCAGTATATTTTCATCATATAACAGAACTTAAGGTTTAATTTTGTGAAATAAAATAACAATATTATTTTAAGAATATTTTATTTAATTGTTCCAGCGATACAATTTGATGTATTTGAGAACAATTTCATAGTGGCGACTGGTGAATTAAATATTTTGTCTTATTTTTGCACCAGTTGTATATTTTATATTCACCTCAAATATATTTTTGCCTCACAAGTTTTTTCACCTCAAACATTTTTTGCACCTTAATTTTTTTTTACACAAAAATATTTTTTCACCTCAAAAATTGTTTCCACCACAAAAATTGTTTTACATTCAAAAAAGTTTTCACCTCTAACAATTTTTTTCACCTCTCCTAATTTCATTTCTATAGTTCTTTACATTATTTGTATCAAAAACACTATACAGGACTGAATGATAAAGTTTGTACTTACGTAATTTTGTGGTACTATTAAAGTCTTAAACACACAATGGTACTCCTTTGACTCATTTGGCATTTATTACATTTTTGTAATATAATTTATTTTAAAATAGTTGCTAGAAATTATTTTTTTCGGGGATGATAATCACAGCATTGACAGCAATATCCCTTCAGGAATAACTGTTATTGTTATTTTGTATAGGAAGCTATGATTTTCAGTCTTAAATATAGCCATAGGATAATCACAACTCGTCACTAGTAGGAATTGGCAAGTTAACAATTTATTTGCTGTGAACTTCGATTGCGGTTTTTGTTTGTTTTTTTAGTTAAGAAAACAAATTGAAGAAATATTTCACTTTGTTTAAAAATTTTAGATTTTTAGATGAAATTTCAGGTTGAAGATCAATTCTTATTTGGCTGAACCGTTAAACAATTATTTTTTTACTTATACACAATATGTCTGTCTACCCCTGCCGAAATTTATATAAAAACTGAAATCGATCCATCCTAAGGCTCATACGTTAAAAGGTTAAATAATGAAAAAGTGTTTGATACTTTTGGAAAAAAAAATTGTTAAAGTGAGATTAAAACAAACTCTCTCGACAAAGTTTACAGGTGCCTCTTAATATATACTATGTATAATATACCTTCATTTACTTTTATAACTTGTTTTGATACACAAACATATATACATTATTAGTCTGCCTCAATTTCTATTATGTGACATCTTTAATAACACAATAATTCTAAATTTTTTTCGGCTGTAGTTCGATTCCGAGCGACGGCAAACATCAATTTAGATAAATAATATGTATGAGTTTTATATATCTCATACATATCGCAGCGCCCTCCCTCGGTGTTTCCATATCACGAAATAACATAACATAACAGGGCTATGATCTAAAAAGCTTCAATCTCCATCAGACTGCGAACACCAAGATTTATCATCTCGAGCTATTGCAGTGCTGCCATATTTGAAGCCCTTCATCTTTCACCATGTTAGTTGTTCCCAAAACCAAAATTTGAAATTTCTAAAAGTTTTCTTAAACAAAATGAAAAATTTTAGAAGTCACGCTTAAGGGTTTGTTAAATATATCTGACTTATTAAATAATAGATATTACAGCCATCCCTCATTTCATTTGGCGGCGGCAGCGATTTGACTTTAGCGAATTTCGAGAAAAATGTGATTTTTAAGAAAAAATGTTGTTATTAGGGTACAATTTGGTTATTATTTATACATTATAAAGAGTCTTGGCCTGAAAATTTTGGCATTGGAAAATTGCAAATTTAAAAAAAAAAACCAAGAACATTTGCCTGTCCCCTCTTCGAGTTCAGATATACAATTTTTTGCAAAATATTAAAGATTTTGCATGATTTAACAAATATTTTGGCAACCACCATTAAATAAATTATTAATATTGCAGAAATTCACATCTACTTGAGGCGGTATACATAACACATGAGTTGCTGCTGTATGAAAAAAAATTATATTTATGTGGTACCCACGTATTCACAACAAGAAAAAATAGGATACCGTTTTTTTTTTTTTTTTGATTCAACAATTTTATAAAAGTTTGAGAAATTGATTTATGTGGTTTTTACCAGTTTTCTTAATTATTTTCTCATTTTTTTTTTGGTTGGGTTTTTTCCTTTCGCTGGGTGGCAAACAATGTGTGTGTAACAAAAATTAATGAGAATAGGTGGTATTTTGGGGCTGCTGAAGTTTCATGTTATATGTTGTGCATTATTAATTGGAGGCAAGTTATCGTCGGTTGTAGTTAACTGACGTACAAAAAAATTATTGGCAAACCATGTATAAGAGCAGTGGGGGGTTGAATGTTTTTTTTTAGAAATTTAAATTGTTACAAAACAATTTTTAAATTTATTCAAAACAATAATTGATATCTTTATGTTGGTTACTTTAAGGATATTTAATTTTATGAACAATGAGGAGCAATAGCACGACAGGTTTATCTTGTCACAAATATATTGCTTTAAATTTTTAACTACCCATTTGAAAATCGAAATATATATGATCCTACAAGGTAATATATGGGCTATACATATATGATCATATATCAGTTTGGTTTTGACATTCGAGATGTAGAAACGTGCGAAATTTTGTAGTAAAAAGGGAATAGTGTTTGTGAACATTTGACTTGAATTTCTCTATACTGAAAGTAACAGGAAAGACCACTGAGGAGAGCTTATTTCACATTCGACTTGTAGGACCAAAAATAGAATTTTCCCTGTAATGCTTTGTGTGATCCACTAAAAATAGTAGGAATATTAATCCCGGCTCTAGGAGTCAGTTCACGTTTATTTGTAGAACAAATCGCTTATCACATTCCGACGATGCTCCAATGAGTCAATAGAGCTGGATACCCTACTCTAATTAATTAGTGCAGACTTTCTCCTGAAGCTCCTGACCATTTATGGGAGCTGTATTCCATGATCGGTCGGAGAAAAATAAACCGTAAATAGTAAGGAGATCGGATGGTGTGAAATATTTTGTACATACACATAAAACAGGTTTATTGCAACAACCAAGTTTCTTGCCAGCCAAATGGTTTGGATGAAGCCACCGATATACTTGTTTGCCGCAACCGAAATTCGTTTAATGCATCAGAATTTCGTTTGAAATTAAATATTGCAATTGTATGAGAAAAATATTTGGTTGGGAGAACTAAATTATCCGGTTGCTGCACACAAAATATTTAGTTGGCAAGAAATTCGGTTGTCACGATGAATCTGTTTTCTATGTGCACCGTTTTAGGAAACTAAGTTACTTGAATGCTTCTTTCGACACTTGAAATACCTGCTTATTTCAACGAACATTACACTGAATTTTCATGACCAGAACATCAAGATTCCTCGATAAACAAAGAGGATCCAACGGCCCTGTGGGTCAACATACAACATAGGGACCATTTCAAATTTTAAATTAGAATCGGCCATAAAAACAAGTACTTATTATATATATCGATTTTCGAGTCTCCCACTTTTCGAAAAATGATTTTTTCAAGTCAATTAAAAACAGTTTTTTTTTCGTTTTTCGTTTCAAATCAAAATTTGATATTTGAATATAAATAAAATTCTCACCATTTTTACCACTGTGTATTTACCAATTTGTAGGTGGAAGAAATATATTCGAACCAAATGTTTTAAAATATACTAATTTCAGTTATTTTTTAATTCTTTTAGTAAAAGTATACAATGGATCCAAATGCATTGCCGTCTACATCGCAAACCGCAACAACATCAACGAGTACCGAAAGTCATTTGAAGCATTTGCCTTCGCACGATGTTGCTGTTTTTTGTGCACTTGTGATTTGAGTGGACTCAATCTGCCAACGAAACAGAATATGTTTTTTCGTATAAAACATTCGTACCGCACGTAACAGACAAATTTATTGAAATTTGGAATCAACTTAATGTTAAATTCTTACAAAAAAAGTGTTGTTAGAAAATTGGGTACATTGATTGACAAGTATCAAATCGAAACTAAACATCCAAAAATCGCCACATTCAGAACGTTCGTGCAATCTACAAAAGAATTATTTTACATCGGCAAATGTCAATGTAACTTTAAGGCAGCATTATGCTCATGTGGATTGATTCCAGATCATTTGAAAGAGTTTATGCGAGATCAAAATAATGTCAGAAGATTGACGATACCGGAATTCGTGCCAGAAGTTGAAGAGCCAGCACCAACGTCAACAATAATACCAACAAGCGTTGAAGAGAGCCATTTAGCATATGAACCAAGCACTGATACAGATGAGCCAAGTTCAAATCCACAAGATGTTCCGCCAATGATACGAAGACCGTATACTCCCAGATACGATGCTTCGAACTTCGCTGCGATGTGTGATCGATTTGGTGTGTCTGATAGAATAGCAGATGACATTGAATGCATTCTTCGTCGAAAAAGAAATTGCTCTCGATGCATTAATCGGCATATGCTGTGATGGTGAGCCAACAAATACTGGCGTAAGAAATGGGATTTTGCGTCGATTTGAATTGCATTTGAATAGACTGCTGCATTGGTTTGTGTGCCTTCTGCACTTCAACGAGCTGCCATTTCGTCATTTGTTTAACACTTTAGAAAGATCATCGACCACTGGACCACGAACAACAACCGGAACGTTGGGCAAACAAATTGAAACGTGTGAAAATCTTCCGGTATGTATCATTTGTCATTTTTCTCATCGATTTTTTCCATTATTAAATGGTAAAATTGAATTTAATTCATCTAATTTCTTTTTTTTTCAGCTTGTAGATGAATTCGTGATAATCATGCTAGAGAACATGCCACCTGATTTAGATCCATTTGAATTATCCACTGATTCAAATCACTTATACAAAATGGCCAATGCAATTTCGAATGCTGCTGTTCCTGCGGATTTGTCTCACATTAAACCAGGATTCACATTCACGTTGGCTCACCAAGGCTAATAGATTGTTGCGGTTGTATGTGTCAACTGAAAATCCATCAAGGAATTTGAAAATTCTGGCAACATACATAATGAAAGTGTATGTGCCGATGCACTTCAACATCAAGTACTATAATTCGGTGGTCTTCGGTAGTGTATTATTTTACAAATTCATTCGTTGGATACAATATTTGGATACAAATCTACGCGGAGTTGTGAATAATGTGATTAAAGACAATTCATATTACGGACATTCCGAAAATATTTTGTTAGCGATGTTATTTGATGATAAAAAAGAGACACGAAACATCGCAATCAAGAAAATTTTACACTACCGAAGAAATCTGTACGACCCGGCACATCTTAGAGTTTATCAAAAACCTTTGATAAACTTCAATTGTACAGATTATACGAATATGACTGATTTAAATGAAGATGATGTCTTATTCGAACCACCGTTTACGCATACCATTCCGTATGATCATTTCGAACAATATTTAGAATACGATGATCCACCATTGCCTGATCCAAGAATTCCGGTACATGTTTTAGAAAAAGTCGATACAGTGTTATGACAGTTACATCAGAAAGCCGTGCAAATACCACAGACTTGAAAGCAGGAAAGACTTTCAAAAATAACTTATTTCGCTTTTCTTCCACTAAATTAATTTTTTTACACATGTTCTTATTTTTTAGGTTGAATTTCTGTTGAAAAAAATGAAATAAAGAAAATAGACGAAAAATAGTTAAAATATGCATGAAACGCCCTCGGTCATAGGTAAAAATAAAGATCAGAAATGAATTTATCGACCCCAAAAACCCCCCATATACACAAGTTACTATGAAGACATTTTGGTGCTTTGGGGACTGGCCTCAAACTTTACTTTTTAAAAAAAAAAATTATCAATTTAACAAAAATAAATAATACAATTAGCTTTAATTTCAAATTCATTTTGCTGAACGATTTCATAAAATTAATAAAAAAATAGCCTAATTTCCAGTATTCTTTACATTTCTAGATATTTGTAAAGTAAAATATTATTATCATCATCATTTAACATACCTTTCAGCTAAACTTTATATTCTCTATTGTTGTTAAAACTATTAATATTCATTAAAAAGGTCTATAAAGAATCAACTCAACTATAAACATAAAATAAGATAATATTTAAGTAAATAAAAGTATTAACCCTTCTTGTATTGTATTACACACACACACATATATTTCAAATAATTTAGATCTATTATTTTTCTTAAGAAAAAAATTTATAATTTATGATACCTTAAAATATTCCATTTTTTTAGTTTATTCATATTCCTATTAAGCAACAAAAACACTTGTTGTTAAATTATAAAATTTTGATAAAAGTATTTTATATATATTAGGTAGTAAATCAATTTTTTATATATATATTTTATTTATATTATATTTTTCAATAACATCTATTATGTTGAAAAGTTATGTAAATATAAGGCTTTCCATACCAATTGTTTAGTATTAAAAAAGTACATATCGCATAAATGTCAAACTTACAGTATAAATTGTCCTATATAAAGTTGTAAAATGTCGATTTATTTAATACTACGGAATACAACTTGTATTTACCAAAAAAGAAATTCTGAAAGTATTGAGAAGCTATTATAAAGTGTAGAGTTTTTGAAAAAATGTGATGCTCTTTAGTACTCAATGCACAAACATTTAAAACATTAACAACTCTGGTACTGTATGAAAGACAAAAAGTGGTCGAAGCAGACCCAAATTTTAGCATTGTTTATGTATTATTTTTATTGAAAATATGGGAAATTCAAATGTGTCAATGGAGTTCAAAATGGGCAATTACAAAACAAAAAAAAAAAAAAAAATTAACAAAAATACAAATACAAATAATTAGGTAAACAAGTGTATTATGTGTTGTATTTTACTATTGGGGAATAGGGTTATTAAAATCATAGTTATATTGAAATACAACTTTTAATTACTAAAGCGGAGCCGCGAATAACGTTTTAAGCGACAATTTTTACAAAATCTGTTTTTACAGATTACCGTTAGAATAACTCTCTTTTATGACTTAAAAATTAAATTAGGCAGAAATATGCAGGATTTCGTTATGAAAATGCAATCTAAAGAAGCGTCAGTGGGATACACATACAAGTTAAAACGGTTTTTTCGATTTCTCAACAATTTCAATTTTGCCGTTTACACTGTTATTCGCGGCTCTGCTTCAACTCTCTTTTCTTAAAACAACCATAAAATACTTAGAACACCTTGTGAACTCTTTTATTGGTGTGATAACATTTTTTTTTTTAAATTCGGAACTGCTCTTTCATTTTTACTGTAATAAGTAGGCTACTCTTCCGATGTAGACGATGATTCTAAAAATTTGTATGGGGTGGATAAAATAGGGGTATATTTTACGACTAGATGCCCCTCCCAAGCCCCTGCTAAAAGTCCACCCTTAATCAGCCGGCCCAACAGCTGGAACTACAATAATGTATTCCGTTGTTTAAAACTACCGGTAGCTAAATAACCTGACTACTTAACCCACTTTTTAAAAACATTGAAAAAGTTGTTTCATGTTTTATTCGCATCATATAAGAAAACAAATGCTGTAAGTTTGACATTTTTCCTGAAGCAGGACAGTTAGAATAGAAAGCGTCATATAGCTTAGGGGAACAACTTTTTATATTTTTTGCAAATATATACACTCTAATTAATTTCTGTTGAAATATACCCAACTTATAGTAGGAAACTGTACTCCTACTATAAGTTGGGTAAATTTACTCTGCGTGCGTAATCGAAAAAAAGTACACACATTATGCGTAAGTTGGTGCACACATAATGGGTAATTTTACATCGAAAGTTTGTAAAAATTAAATGAAGTTTGAAAGATAATTCGCAAATTTACTAAAATTGTGCGTAAAGAAATCTATTTGAAGTGTAAATATACACATGAAATGCCTAAAAATGCATTTCTAAATGCGTGAAAATAACAAAAAAAAAATGCGTATATTTACCAACGAAATGCTTTAAATTAAACTGCACAAAAACATTTTATTTATAAGACAATAAATTCATTTTAATTTCATACATTTATGATTTATTAATTATTAATTAAAAATATAATACAGAATGCATTTAGAAATATTTACATCATTAACGCAGCTTTCTAATTGGCTTGTGCAATAATGCTCACCTTCAATTTATAGTGTGCGGAATGATTTGTATCCTCTTCTCCATTATAAAGAGCAACCTTTGCAGAGATATAGATTTTATACATCCGTGCACTTACAAAGTTGGCTGTTGTCTTGAAAATATGTGGATAATGTTTTTGAAAATTGTACTTCAGTTTTATTTTGTATGGATAAATTTTGATTTATTATACCTTTTTTTGCTTTTTTTGTTTTTTTTTTTTTGTTTTTTTATATTTTCCAATTTTAAAATGTCAAAATATTTATTACCATTCTAATGTAGTATAATTACAAAATTTGTGCGTAAAATTTTAATTTAATAAAATAATACTAATTTTAGGCACAAAGTGTTTAATTGTAAGCATATTATGTCTAAAAATCCTTTTTGTGTGTATTATTGTATATAAAAGTGTTTACAAAACAGTTTTACGCATTTGGTGGTTGTATTTACCGAATTTTCGTAATATTACATAAAACTTTACCCATTTCATTGTAGTAAATTTACATTTTTTAGAGTGTAATATTACATCAGTCTGAATCCTTGAAAAATATAAGAATATATGAAATTACTTCTTCGCAGTCGTTGATAAAGTTCCCGCTTTGAATTTTGGAAGTCAATTTCTATCAATTTGATTTCCTTTTCAATAACCCCTCATGAAATATACACTCCCAATATTATTTTGTTAAAAACAATCTAAAATACATATTAAACTAATCGAAAATACAATCAAAAAGAGGACTTACTGATATTTCATAAGATTCAGGTCATTTTGTAGTTTATTTTCAATCATTATTTAATAATCGATAAAAGTAGTAAAAACAATCGAAAATCGTTTAAAATAACCATCATTTTTGTGCCTTGTTTTTCAAATTGATTTTTTTTATTTGAATGTAATTTTACAAAACACAACACACACAGATGTATATATTTTTATTTTTGTGTGTATCTATATTTGAATAATTTCTTGTATTTTTTATTGCAATTATTTTGTATATAAACAAACTATTTTGGTAAAAAAAAACAAAATTTTTATTTTTAGAAACAGAAAACATAAAATTTTACATTTAACAAAAAATATCAACTCCTACTGAATGTCTGTAAATTTTTGTAGTAAATTTTTGTAAAGGACTGATTCAAATAATTAAAAAGTATATTTCTATGAATTTCAATTGATTCTTCATTTAAATTTAAATAAACTACAGTCGGAAACGGAAAAAATATTGTGAGTGTATAATTTTCAATTGATACCGTTATGCCGAGTCCGAGTTTGGCAAAAAATTAAACTTTAACAAGATCGAATAGTTTTTAAACTTAAGGATTATAATGTTTTTTTTTAATGTACATATTTATATAGATTTTTCTTTTTCAAAATGCCTCCAGAAAAATAATAGTATTCTCATTATCGTGGTGCCACGTAAATTTTTATTTGTTATACCCCTATTAATACATACCTAAACACCTAAATACATAAATGAAATAAATGTTTTTATCAGCTAAATTTGACAGATTTATGACAGGTTAAAACAAATGTTTTCTCTATACAAAGTTAAAATACACGAATAAAAAATAAAATTGAGGTAAGCACATTTAGTTCAAAGCGCTACAAAGTATGCAATAAAATGTTTTGGAAAAAACTTTAATAGCTTCAGCCTAATGTTATTATTAGCAGCAGGTAAAATCAATTATACTTATCCTTTATCGTTAGGAATTAAGGAATTTGGCGAAAAAAGTTAGAAACCTTACAAATTTCGAAATAAAACAGTGTAGCAATTATGTATTCTTCTAAAGAAAGAGTTTGTTTTAGCACAGGGGTGTCAAGTTTTTCCAAAAAGTACCAAAAAAGGACATCGACAAAATTCAAATTATCGTAAATGAGTGTTCAAAAGGGGAAAAATATTTACCTTAACAAGTTGCCCAAACCACTTTCTCTAGAAACCGGAACACAGAAAAATAAAGTGGCAACGGAATTGAAGAGTCTATATTCATTGCGACAACCAATAAATTCGGTTAGCACAACCAAAGTCAAATGTTATTACTGAATATTTTAAATGTTGCAACCAAATTCAGTTGATTAACCCAATTTTGTTGTGGGTACTAATATTCTGTTGTACTAACGAATTTTTTTCACAGCAACCGAATTTCAGTTGGAAACTGACAAAATTTTTCTCTGTGTGTGGTATTTAAAATATTTCTTTCTGGGAGTATGGGCTAAGTACTGATGAGAAAGAATGTGGTGAAATCCGAATTTCAAAGGGAAAACGTGCCGACCTTAACGGCCTGCTCAAACTACTGTGGGAAGAATTTTTAAATTTAAAGAACGAGTGGAAATGAAAGCTGAAACTGCAATGAAACGGAGGAACGTTGGAATTAAAACACTAGACAAGGGGAACGAGTGGAAATGAAACACTACACACTGTGAACGAAATGGAACGGAACAGGGAACGAGCAGAATTTAAACAATAAGGAAGGGTATCGAAATGGAATAGAACGGAGAATGAGTGCAATTGCAACACTAGACAAGGGGAACGAATTGGAATGGATTTTAAAGGAAAACAAAAAGAATTTCAACACAAAAGGAAAGGAACGAAATGAAATAGAATCGAGTATGGGTGGAGTTCAATCACTAGACAATTATAACGAAATGGAACAAGTGGAATCGAATGACTATAAAAGACAACCAAAATTAAATGGAACGGGAAACGAGTGAAACTAAAATTCTAAGCACAGGAAACAAAATTAATTTATCGAACCTGAAGATATTTTTTTTTCTATTTAAGACCATTTATACCCATTTTTTTGTCTCTCGATATTCTTATCTGTCAATGTTTATTATTTTTTATATTTAACTGCTGCTTTGTTAATGGTAATGAAGTAGAATACGATTGCCATTAATCAATGAAAGTTTAATAATGGGACTATAAATTCTTTCATTACACCTGATAGGAATACAATGGCAATTAAATAATAAATTAATTATTATATTTAGTTCATTTTAAAAGGAGTTTTTGGAACTTTTTATGGATGTGGAAAAAAAGGGAGGCTTCTGTCTTAACTTACCACTCAAATTTTCTTAAATAAAATCAGAAATTTAAAATATTCGTTTCCTGCAGTTCTAAAAAGGGGCTTACAAGTCGAAAAGCGCCGCCCTTACGGACGGAACAGTTTTACCTAGAAATCTTACTGAAATATACTTTCTGGAATCTTTAAAAAGAACGTAGTTAAAATGGGATTCAAAAAGGGGAAAATAATCTCCTTAATCTTCCCTTAACGTCGTGCCCAAACCACGTTGACTAGAACTCTGAAATTTAAAATATGTTTTCTCTGTCTAAACCACTAAAAAGTTGCTTTTAGGAAACTCCAATAAAAGCGTGGAAAAGTGGGATCTCAAATTGAAGAAGTGCGCCTTTACTCACCCATTTTAAGCCGCTGGAGGTGGGATTTTGAAATTTGTATGCCGGTGTAGATATCCACTAGAATTGAAGTTTAAGTTTGCTGTTAATTTTCGCAGTTATGGCCTTAACTGAAATTAATTTTCTTTTCTACTAGTGTAGCTAACAAGAAGCTGCTTAATAGCGTTTTCTCACTTATATTTTCAACACTTTGTAAAAAAAAAATATGAAAGCTAAATGAAAGGCAAAAATAAAATCTTAATCAAATATTGCTTTCATGATTTTTGTTCCAAATAATTTAACACTTGACATGACTCTGAAGGGATAAATACCGAAAATTCAATGCATTTAATATTTAACGTCATGCTTCATTTTTTTTCCTTCATCTTCTCATTTCAATTTTTTTTGTGATGAATACAATTTAACGATGATAAGAAATCAACAAAATTTCAGCCACACCTTGTGTAAACTCATATACACACATACCAATATACCAGCCATACATACGCACTATAAAGTCCTGATAAAAACAGCTACAACATCAACTCCCCTCAATCAACAACAAACAAATGTGGGAATAAACGAATACAAGAAAAAAAAAAAATATTTATAAAGCGAAAAAAATGAATTTCAAAAGGATATTTTACGCCTTATACATCATGACAAAAATAATAAATCATGTGGTTTTACTTTGATTGATGACAAATACAGCAATAATAATACTACTACAAACTTGCAAACTTATCTGTACTAAAAAAGTACATACGTATGTATGGATAAGTGTAGAATTGTAAAGATATTGTTTAAAGTTTGAAGGAATAACAAACAATTATCGAAGGGTGTAGTATATGTATTGTTAAAAGCGTCTGATAAGAAAAATTAAGAGAGTATGGGTTGTAGTAGAAAATTAAATTATGTATTTTTTATACGATAATCGTAAACAGAAAAATATTTTCTTATTCAATTTCTTTATTTTCATTTCATTTGGAAATTATTTAAGCGTACTTTTTGTTAAGATATTTAATATAATTTGCCTTTGTTTAGTTGTCACATTTGATTTTTCGAAATATTATATTAACCTAATATAGATAAATAGCATTCATTACTTTCATTTATACTAACAAAACTGTATGTACATTGTAAATACAACTTTTTCTAATGACGCTTTTTTCCTCAGACAAATGTTTACTACTAGCTAAATATAAGAGATGTATCCCATATGATAATTTATTGTTTAGAAACCTTATGATCGTTTTAAAATAATTTACCATAGCACTTAACCCCATTGATATAACATAGCGGAGATTTGAATAAGAAAGCTTAAACATATTTGCCAACTCTCCATTAAATGGCGCCCAACAACTGTTCTAACATTCATCACCTCGAGCCATTAGTGTTCCCATATTTGATGCCCTTTATCTTTCACGAAATAAATGATAAATCAGTTAAAATAATTTAATCATTTATTTGAAGTTGTTTCCGTTTTTGTATTTTTGTTTGGTTTTTGATCTACAAAATGTATGTATGGCTATATACACTTTCTGTGTGTATGTGTTTGTGTATGTATGCGTGTTTATGAAGTTCTTGTAATTTGAATTAAAATAATTTTTTATATATATACAAACAATTTAAATAAAAAACAAATTGCAATTTTTTCATTTTCAGTCAGCAAACACAACTTAAATTTGTAGTTACTGTTGAGTTTTTTGGGTAAGTTTTGATTAAATTTCAAACAAATAAAAAATAAATGAAACTGAAAAAAATCGGTAAATGATAGTTAATCATTTAGAACAAATGCATAAAATGGAAAAATAAATGTATGTTCCTTTAGGGCAATTCCAGCTCAAACCGCACAGCATTTGGAAATATGACGTCATAAAAATTTGCAAAAACGTCAAAATATTGGAAAAGTATTCAAACAAAGTCGCCCATAACTTCTAAACTATACCACCTAAAATTTTCCTATTGGAACCATTTTAAAGGAGAAAATATTACCTTCAGAATGGCGTCCTAAAATTTTTTTTTAATTAAAAGGATGAATGTAATTTTTTAAGTTCAATGTTTAAAGACCCATATCTTAAAATCCAATTTGTTTAAAATTCTGAAAAAATATATGTTAAAAACTAAGGCCTCTCTATGTTTGTGGCAAAATTTTAAGGTGGAGATTCATTTGGTTCCTGAGTTATGAAGGAAAACATTGTCATAAGCAAATTTATCTCGACGGGTTCATATGCATAATATCTTACATGCTATGAGTGTGTATGTGCGTACAATATTTAGTATACATATTGTTTTTTGTGTAAGCTATTGCATATGAACTCGTTGACGAAAATTTGTTTATGAATATATATATATATATTTGCGCACGTAGGTGCCCAAAAGTAGAAAATCATATACACCCGAACGTAAAATAAACTTGATAATGTGGGATTTTTTCATAATTAAGGAGTGTGATCAACCTTTTCACAAGGGAATATTGGATCAGTAAATAGGCCAAAGTAATTTTCGTAGTTTAGATGTAGACTTAGCTGTTTTTGCCCCTCCCTGAAAAAACTATTAAAATTACCGTCTTATTATCGTAGATCTATGCTGCATGAAGCAAACACATGGTTAATGTCCAGTTAGTAGCTTTTGGGGTTAGGTATGTGTATGAATCAGTCAGTCAGTTAGTTATTTAGCCAGTTAGGTTATGTTGACAAGAGGAATGGCCATTCGCCCTTCATGATCATCCGAAAATGCATGATATACACCTTTGCCAGATAATCTGAATGTTGTGCGCTCACAAACAACTACGCCATAACAAACATTTTGGGCCAGCCTCAGGTATCCATTCAGTTTTCCCAAATAAACCCCCCACAAGCATTCCAATGACGGCTATACGCCCCCATGCCAATGTTTTACCCTAATCCTGGTAAAATCCAGTCACAAACAAAGGAAATGCTATAGGATGTCATCGCAGGCTTATAGATTCACTCCTTATCAATTTGGGAAAGTGTGATCGTAGTGTAGAG
The DNA here is from genome assembly GCA_949748255.1 of Eustalomyia histrio. Classification (NCBI taxonomy): domain Eukaryota; kingdom Metazoa; phylum Arthropoda; class Insecta; order Diptera; family Anthomyiidae; genus Eustalomyia; species Eustalomyia histrio. The sequence goes on from OX456523.1 coordinate 192,488,250, forward strand.
TGGTCGATAATAATTCCCATCATGTTGGCTAGTTCCCTTTTCCCCAGTCCTAAGATTTTCTCTTTTTCCTGCCCACAACCGGCTCACCCCTAGGACCTTTGTGATTGCATTATCACTATTTCAGATCTCTCTGTTCATGTTGGTGCCCAAGCTCCTTTTTCGTCTTTCGAAAAGGTCTTAGGTTTTGAAGGTTAACAATTACCATGTTTGATCCATCCTTGGACAGCCCGTCAGCCCTCTCAATTTCCTCTACTGCACAGTATCCGGGTAACTATATCAACTATAGACATTTCCTGCCTGACTATCAGTGAAGACAACTGTATCTCCTGAGTAATCAGTAACAGTTAAAAATTTGAATGCTTTTTGTAATATCCACAACCTCTACCTGAAAAACGGTGTTGTGGACCGTAAGCCAGAATCACATTTCTATTCCTAGATACCGTCCAGTTTGGAGCCGCCATCAATGTAGAAGTAAATTACATTGGTATCATCTAAAATTCCTTAATCCCTCCACAGCTCCCTGTCCGGAATAAGAAAATTGCAGTCCTCCATTACGCGTTGTTCTGATATCTAAAATGTGATTGCCTGGCAGATTTTCAAGATGCTGGATACGCCGGCCTACAATGGACCACTCCTGGAGCATCATCAGTCTATAAATATTGGTCTAAAGGAGACTATCGTATCCATTGCCCTTTTTGATGTCGATCTAATCGCGTTGCTAGTGTAGCCGCTAAATTCTTTAAAGTTTCTCTACACAACATTTCCTCAGGATCGAAGGCAATCGATCTGACGACACTTGTGTAAAGCCAATGGATCATAATTGGGTTGCAGCCCCATTTAGAGCCCACTGTTTTTCTAGAAATTGCCCACAGACGGTAAACTTTAGTAATTCTAATCTCGATATGATCACACCTGTAGAGTTTCCTGTCCAGAACAACTCCCAGGTACTTGACATTGTCCTTAATTACAATGGCCAGACCGCGGTAAACCGGAGGGGCAATTGCAATCTGCCTTCTTTTCTTGTCCCAGCTAGCACTCAGTCCCCTAGATATTGCCTAAATATATAATTCGGATTTTTTCCCTCAGTAGTATCACCACATCATCTAAGTGTGTACCGTACAAGCGTAAAAATGTACCGTTCATATCAAAAAATTGTAGAGACTGGATAATCTTCTATATAGCAATAGAAACTGCGTGGGTATGCAATCCTGTATCGAAATAAACTTTTCAATATGGCAAACTACCTCGTGTAAAGCAGTTTAAGCATATCTTCATACGTAAGCAACTCAGCAGATCGTTCGATATCCGATCCTTAACCATGCGATCGAAGATAAGTTTAAAAGTCTTAAAGCTGAAGAGATGTTAAGCTGATCGGACCATAAGCTTTCCGGTCAGTATACGTCTCATTTCCTTTTTAGGCTGCCAAAGCTATGGAGGATACGAAAAATTTAGTGATGCATTGAATATCCCAGCCAATTGCGAATCTACATAATATTCCTAAACTCTGCTGTAACAGAACGGGGAAGATTCCATCAGCTCCTTCTGCCTTATAAGGTGTGAAACGGTCTATAACCCATCGCAACTCTTTGAGGGTCATAAACAGATCATTGTGTTAGCCAGTCACATTTCGCTGACTTACCGGTCCATTTATGCCGGTACCATTCAGTAAGAAGGGCGTTTCGTTATCCTCCAGTCCATAGACTCCGCTCTACTCCCATGCCGATCCCATGTATCTTCAATCTGAGTATGGGTCATGGACAATAACTTTTAGATCCTCAACACGTCATTTACGCTATCAACCTGTTCACTAAGTAGCCTCCTATAAATTCAGTATAAATTGTATAAATCTAGTTTGGAGTGATATTCGTATTGTCTCCTTAAATTATTTGTGAACCTACTTGCCGATATTGACAAGCTTTTCAGTGAGCCAAGGCTTCTCCCTGGTTGATTTTTAGTTTGTCAGTTGTTAGTCACATTATTTATTTGTATGTATACATATTTAATGGTATGATTCCAGTTTGATCCTTGCAGTTTGTTTACTAAATGCAATCAACCATAGATGTCAATTTTATTACGTTTGCCATTTTATTTAATTAATAATAAAACTCTATGGAAATTTATTACCATCTGACTGAGTTTTACTTAAAACAAAACTTATATTCAGCATACTTCCCTAGAGAATATTTTAACATGACATTATTTTTGTTTCACTATAAATCTACCTGTCTACACTTACTAAACAACTACATCGTTATGTACGTTTGGTATCCCTTTGTATCCTTACATATTTTTTAATCTAAATTTTATGTAAACACGTCGTTTTTTCATTTTTTCCTCGTCTTTTATAAGTTATTTTATTTTCTCTCGTTTATTCTCAGGTTTGTCTTAATTTCTTGCGGGTTGTCAGTTTTGTTATAAAGGAAATTATTTTTCTGCTTTAACTTGCCCTTGTTTAAATTGCCAACAGTTATAAGTAAATGGCAGTGGTATAAACTGTTGATGCTGTTGGATGCTAAGAAAAAAAGGGTAAATTCCTTTGGGATTTAGACCAAAGAAAAAATTTACGCATGTTTAAGTTGCACACAAATAAGTTTAGATCATTACAAAGAGTTTGAAAAAATACAATTTATATTCCACTCAAGCTTTTCGTTTCTTTTCCAATGCAACATCGTTTGACAATATTTATAATCAAGACATGTTTTTACCTTTTTATAATACCGGGAAAATGTTAAGGAAAATAATAATAACAAGGAATTGCAATTTTTTTTTTTTAAATAATGACCAATTTTAATATGTTAAAATTAAAAATTAATTACTAAGTGCCGATTACTAAATATGCAGTAAAATTTTAACGCGCAGTTAAACTCAAAACATGTGTATAAAGTTGTGCATAGCCAAGATAATTGTGATAAAGAGAGTGATTATTTATATACGAATGGTAACGTATCATTAAATAGATTTTCTTTAAATAATTATTAAATATAACTTGACCCCGAAGGTATTTGAACCCGGGATCTCTGATTGTTAGCTGAGAACTCTACCCTTGAGGTATCGCCATCATAATATTTGATATAATCATAAGTTTTTATGAATGTCATTAAATATGGAACATAGTTTCAAATCGGAAAACTATTGAATGAACACTAATCATAAGGAAGAAAATGGAATGAAAATGGGCACTGTTAAATTTGATCAGTAAACAAGAGGAATAAAATAGAATGAAGCCATCATGTATGTTGGTAATATTTATTGATTTAAACATGAATTTTTTTGATATTACCGATAAGGTTTATTGTATCATAATTTTACTAATTTTACTAATTTTTATGTTTTTCGAATTCAATTGTATTTACTTTTTGAATGGCGAATTAGTAATTGCAATGCAATTTAAAACAATTTCTATCAATCAATGAAATAAGGCCCTTAAAATCAATATCATCAACTAAAAAATGGTGATTGAAATAATTGCATTATGTTACAATGCTAATGAAATCATCAATTAATTAGTCTAATCAATTAAATAATCTCATGCATGATATATTGTTAAAAGAAAGAGAGCTGGATTAAATTATGTAGTATTTGTTCTCGGACATTTAAATGTTATTTTAATTTTTAAGGCCATATTTATATAAAAATATTTTTATTGAATTAATATCATTTATCACGCATGTTATATCCAATAAGCTTATTATTAAATGCTTTTATAGTTTCCTTTCTATTCAATCCAACAACAAAGAGACACTTGAATGCTCAAGTATTCTATCTAAGGGGTGGCATTTTTTCTTCATTTATTGTAAATGCATTCTATTTGAAGTCTGTAATGGTTTATAAGCCAAGGGGCCACAAAAACAGTTGAAATGTTAAAAATAAATAAATACTAACATTTGACACATCGTTTTGCCCTTATACGTACTTTGTATGTACTTTTATTTCTATTTGTCTTCATACATAAATAAACTGGCAACATTTAACAATACGTAGAATCGTAAAACACTTATTTATTCCTTTTAAGTGCTAAGATATTAAATAAACAAATACTTATGTCTGTAGCAAAACAAAAAAGGAAAAAAAAAACTAAACTGAAGGGCAGAAATTGCAAAAATGAATTCTTAACAAAATATGGGGATTGTTATAATGATGGGTTGTAAATAATGTTATTGTCTGAAAATTATTTCTTTTAAAATTTTACATTAAAGTAAAATTATCATAAAAACGCAGTTTGGATAAATGATGTGACCTTATTCGCCTTCATCGGCATATCGGATTATTTGTATTTCTTTAAAAGCAAATAAAGGTACTCGTACAATGGGTATTAAATTAGAGGAATTTTAAAGAGTTATCTAGGGATGTGCAATAATTGCTTATTTAAGGATTTCATATTGTTTATTAGACACCATCTTATATTGTCATTGCATCTTGTCCTAGACAGAAACCCAAGGGGAAAAGGAAAAACTCCTGGTGAATAAACGAGCTGCAGTTAAGCAGAATGTTCTGCAGGAAGCTCTTCAACAATACCTAGGGTTCAAGGGCGGATTGGAAATAGGCTGCTTACAAATTGCAACTTAAACAGTATATAAGGGATCGTCGGGCAGCTAAATACGAGTCTTGGAAACGTCTCTGGCACATGAGGTTGTGACGATGGCACGGATGGCGGGTTACTCTTATCGTCGGGGATGTCTTTTGGGATTGTCAGTACACCTAAGATGGTTCCCTAACTTTTTAAAGCAAATGTCTGTAGTTATATTGTCCAAATTCCGTGATTAACAACAAAACTAATTAAAAGTTGTTCACTAACTTTTTCTACCGATACATGTTGTTAAACAAATCGTAAACTACAGAAATTTATTGGGAGTTTAACTTAACGATTTTTTTCGTTACTTCATAAAATTTTAAAGCAAAAAAAATTAAACTAACAACTTTTTTCGTTATCTTTTGTAAAATATTTAAAAACAAATAGAATTGCTTTTTCGACAATTCGTTAAAAAAGCGAGAGGATCGCACTACTGGGCTATTTGGAGCTTTAAACCTTACAAATTACATTGGCCAGATGATGTGGCAGATCTTTCCTGGTATGTGGTATCATCGAATTGGAGAGACACGAGAGTGATATGCATTCCCGAATCTAACAATATATCACATACGGTTTCTATTGAAAACCCTAGAAAGGGTGATTACACAGAGAAAACTGATTCTTTGTGACAACCAAATGTCTTTCCAACCGAACGGTTTGGTGGGAGCCACCGTCATATTTGTTTGCGACAACCAAATAATTCGGTTGCTGCAACCAAAATATTCAGTTGGCAAAATTTTGCGAATCTGTTTTCTCTGTGTATATTTTACTTGAGGAAAACCATTGACCCCAAATTGTTGTCTTCACGACAACATGCATACAGTTAAAGGTCTTTCGTGAAGTCTTTGTAGTTGACAGAGTACGTCCTAACAACCTTTTGAACATAAAGGGGGCTGTAAATAACATATAATTGCGACATTATCCAGTCCATTAGACCAATAGACCAATAAGCGTATAACGGTTGAGTTGAGTGGTACCCGATTCATGACGAGAGGGACGCTTCAGGCGGCGATTGTCTTGTACTCCTATAGGAAGGCCATCGGGGATCGCTGTGAACTGCATAACAGAACGTTTGATGGATACACATGGCGGCTATTCTTTTGTATTGGGTTTTGCATGGTCTATCCTAAATATTTGCAGATCGTACACACGACGCACAGTGCTTTGTCCCCATATAGTGAATCGGCAAAATTAGAGGAGTTGTCGCAGAAACTTGAAATTTGGTATGCTGGCTCAGAATATCTAAATTAAGAAAAATTTAAAGTTTCGAAAAAATCGGCCCAAGGACACGCCTACTTCCGATACATCCTTAAATTTAAAAGTTTAATTCCAGCTACTATTATGAGCAGAATGAAGCAAAAATTGGTAAATCTCTGTTAAATTATGTCATTTAGCTAAGTGCTTAATATTGTTTCATTCGGAGCAAGGACATAACAACCTCCCATATATCCTTTTTCTTAAAATCTACATTTTGGCTACATTAATGATAAGAATACAGTAAGAATTCGGAATAGTTTATGAAATTATACTTTTTTGCTCTGTGACAATTTTTGTTTCATTCGGTGCAAGGACATTACTACCTCCCATATATCCTTTGCCTCAAAAACTAAATTTTAGCTACATTAATGATCAGAATGCACTAAAAACGGATAATAAGTTTTAAAAAGATACTTTCTAGATCTCTGGAGATTTTTTTTTATTCGGTACAAGTACTTGACTTTCTCCCACATGTCCTTTTTCTCAAAAACTAAGTTTTTCCCAATTTTGCCAGTTATTAATACAGATATATACTTCTGGGATTTTATTTTTTTACACAGATATCCAAAAAGCAACTATACACAATCTTGCGTTTTACATATTTAAAAACATCTGATATTTTATTTTGTGAGGATGCTATCCAACAATCAATTAAATCATAATTTTTTAAAACAAAAGCCATTTTCACAGATTATTAACTTTAATTTACTAATTTATTAAATAAAAATATAAACATAAATAATAGAGATGGACCCGTTAGTATTTTCATCCAAGAGCACTCACGAGTGACTCACGATTACTCGTACTAAAGGATAATACATTTAGTAACTCTTATTCTTAAGCAAAACTCTTACAGGAAAGTTAAATTTACCTCGCATATCCGAATTCACTACACGAACATACCTATGTAAGTTATTATCATAGGTGCGAAGTGCAACTTTTGTAAAGTTGGATCACGCTATCATCTCTAATTTGAAAAACATAACCAACGGCAAATAAAAAATAAAAGAAAACAAACCAAACAAAATATGACAAAAAAGTATTTATAAATAGATTTCGATTACATCTTTGTAATTGAAATCGATATCAACTTACATTTAACAACAGTGATGGCTAATTGATTATGAATATTTTTTTTAAGTAAAATATTTTCAAGTACAAACACTTTAACTAATTCTAATTTAAATAATACTAATTATAGTTTTTATTCGATTCGCATAAAATTAGGTACACGGGTTTTTATCCGATTTAAAAAATCTAACAAAACTTGTATAATTTTATATAATTTTTATGCTCTATCAAAAATAGTAAAACTTTCCATAAGAATACTAGGTAATCGGGAACTAGAAGAATAATTTGTATGGTGGATATGCAAAATTTTGTATCCAATTCGGATAAAACTAGGTACAAGAGATTTTATCCGATTCGGAAAAAATTTCCAAATTATAGACATAGAAAAGCCGAAATAAAAAGTTGTATAATTTTATATAATTTTTTTTTTATACTCAATCAAAGATAATAAGTTTTTTCAAACAAATGCGGTAAAAATCACAAATTTAGCCATTTTTACAAAAGCCAATATTTTGATTTTTTGTGAAAAACCGGCACTTTTTTTTAATAATATGTTAGATAATATTATAGACTTACAAAACCAAAATAAAAAATTATTTAATTTTATATAATTTTTTATTATACTCAATCAAAGATAATACATTTTTTCAAACAAATGCGGTAAAAATTACAAATTTAGCCATTTTTACAAAAGCCAATATTTTGATTTTTTGTGAAAAACCGGCACTTTTTTTTAATAATATGTTAGTTAATATTATAGACTTACAAAAACCGAAATAAAAAATTATTTAATTTTATATAATTTTTTTTATACTCAATCAAAGATTATACATTTTTTCAAACAAATGCGGTAAAAATCACAAATTTAGCCATTTTTACAAAAGCCAATATTTTGATTTTTTGTGAAAAACCGGCACTTTTTTTTTAATAATATGTTAGTTAATATTATAGACTTACAAAAACCGAAATAAAAAATTATTTAATTTTATATAATTTTTTTTTATACGCAATCAAAGATAAAAAATTTTTCCATATTCCTAGTATGTTCTTCTAATTCATTGGGAGCTAAAATAATAGTTCGTATGTAGACTATTCAAAATTTTCATCCGATTTGAATGAAATTTGGTACATGATGATTGTGACTAATTCTTTTTACTGATATTTGTACATATATCCAATTTGCTGAAAATTGGTCAATATTCAATCATATAAGTAAAAAAAATGCGGTAAAAATCACAAATTAAGCCATTTTTACAAAAGCCAATATTTGATTTTTTGTGAAAAACCGGCACTTTTTTTTTAATAATATGTTAGATAATATTATAGACTTACAAAAACCAAAATAAAAAATTATTTAATTTTATATAATTTTTTATTATACTCAATCAAAGATAATACATTTTTTCAAACAAATGCGGTAAAAATTACAAATTTAGCCATTTTTACAAAAGCCAATATTTTGATTTTTTGTGAAAAACCGGCACTTTTTTTTAATAATATGTTAGTTAATATTATAGACTTACAAAAACCGAAATAAAAAATTATTTAATTTTATATAATTTTTTTTTATACTCCATCAAACTTAAGAAATTTTCGAATTTTCACCAAAAAAAAAGCTATTTTTTGGAGTTGTAAAAAATATTTGTTTTCAAATATATATTAAATAGTGTATTAAAGGTTTACTACAAATATATCTAAGTATTCAAAAAATAAAACTTTAAATCAGTATTTACAAAAATATATTTTTGAGAATTATTTTCGTGAAACAACTGAAATCAATATTTTTTGTTCAGTAATTTTTGCTTAATATTTTCAAACTTTGGCGCCCTCTACTGACGGCGAAAGCAATCAGACTAAATTTTTTTTTGCATATTTATTTCAGTAAACTTCTTGTCTTTCAAAAAATGTACTTTTAAGAACAATTTGAGCCCATGCTTAATTTTTGATTTTTGCCTATGGGACAAAGCACTGTGCGACGGCTTCTGTGAGCACCAATAGGTGGCATTATATACTATAATATCTGATGCTTCGGATATTATACGGCATCTTATATCCTTAGTTATACTGGCGAAGTTGTTAGCCGCTGATATACACAGAGAAATATTTTGACAGTATCCGACAAAAATCGGTTCGTACAACTGCATATTGGTTTAAACAACAAAATTCAGTAAATACAACTGAACTTCGGTTGTAACTCCTCAAGTATTCAGCAATCACATCAAAATATAGCTGTCACAACCAAGATTAGATTTTTAATTGGGTTGGCACTTTATTTTGTTGTGTGTATGTTTATTAAGCTATGATCGACATCACAATGGTCTGGGGATGGTTGAAGAATAGTGATCATAAGGCTTCGGTCGAAGCGCAGAAACTCCTCATTTACCAGGGAGAATGCTGAACGGATTGTGTACCAGTGAGTGGGCTTGGCGTCGGCGTTTGTATGAATGGAGCAAAGTTAGATTTGGAATTGGCTCGGAGATTGATAGATCAATGCAGGGGTTTCAGGCTGAGATGGTATCACATTACACGTTCGTGTGGAAATCGGAAATGTTTGGGTAACCAGCTCTGCTCCCAGAGGGCGACTTATCTCCAGCAATATAATTGGGAATTTAGTAAGATTTAAAAATTTTAATTAGAAATAAAAAAATTAAATCTTTGTGGATTATATACAGTCAGCGTCAAAGCAAAGTGTACTGCAAACAATTCAACATTTATAAGTTCATAAATGTTAAAAGGGGGACAGTAGTTTATTAAAATAAAATAAAAAAAATATTCATTTATTCCTTCTTCATTTTTAAATTAACATTAATCTCAAAAAGGCCTCATTTTACGCATAAAAAAAATATACACTATCGTATTATTTGAATGTCCTATTATAATAATAATAATTATTGTAACGGTAAATTAACCGTTAATTTTTTTTGTTTCTTCTTGCGTTCATATTACTGATATTTATTTACACTAGTTTACACCGTAAATGTACATTTGATCAGAGGTGATTTTCCTTATGTATTTTCTCCCGCTGAATTCGAAAATCAAGGTTAATTTTTTTTTATGGTACAGTTTTTGAGATATTGTGATTTTTTTAATTTTTCGACCTTTTTTCACTTGACAAAACATATCTCGAGCTAGAAATGTCCGATTGGGTCGTTCTTTGTACCCAAATGCAAGGTATTGAGATGACGAACAAATATGTATAATCGGATCTTTGATCGGTAAAGCCGTTCAAAATATATCGATAACATTAGGGCACATTTTAAAAAAAATCATATTTTACAGTAACACTTTTCCGCCGGAAAATTATAAATCGTTAAAAAAACGTCTGGTTTCTCTTCATTTTACGTAAGAACTAAGACAACCCAGAAGAAAATCGACCGAAAAATAACAAAGTTATAAGCAATTGAGTGAATAAATCCAAATCTCATATTTTAAGAATAATTTATTTTTTTCGACAATATATTGGGTTTAAACTCTTGCAATACATTCTTAAAATTTTCGTGTGTTAGAAATAGTTGTGACCCTTGTTTTGTCTCCGGTTGCTTTTAGGATCCGTTTCTCTAGTGAGAAACCATACATAGTCTCCCAACATTGCTTCATCCCAAAATCCTTGATAGCGCCGCTCAATGGTCGTCACTTACGTCACCAAGATTGTCCGGAAAGAAATTCAAATGCGAATGCAATAAATGGATTTTTAGAGACATATTTACACCTGTAAGAAATAAATAAAAGGGTAAAAACTATACAATAGAAAACAACCAGAAATGAAATAAAATAATGGCATTCCGTACCCATCTTTTTGTAGTTCTTCAGCAAATCGGTAATAATTCCCTCGTAGTTAGGGCTTTTATTGTTCCCAAGAAAATTGGTAACAACCAGTTGAAATGAATTCCAGGCCTCGTTTTCAACGGGTGTTAAATATTTTGGAAAATCTGTGCTTTTAATCAATTTCTTTATGTGTGGACCATCGAAGACACCTTCCTTGATTTTTGCTACAGAAAGCTGCGGGAAAAGGGTTTTCAAATAGGAAAATACTTGGCCTTCCTTGTCTAAGGCCTTCACAAAATTTTTAAGGAGGCCAAGTTTAATGTGCAACGCTGGAAGGATTATATTTTCTTTTTTGACAAGAGGCACGTATTTAATATTGTCTTTGCCCACTGTGACGTTCTCCCTTTCTGGCCACTGTTTTCTTCTATAATGATGTTCACGAGCACGACTATCCCAGAGGCAAAGAAAGCAGCAATATTGTGTATATCCACCCTGCATTCCACACAACATGCCGACGACTTTAGGATCGGAACATATTTTCCAGTTGTGATGCTCATATTTAATGTATTTTAGCAAACTGGCCATTGTGGCGTATGATTCTTTAGTGTTGACGGCATGACCGATGGGGATAGAAGGTTTTACATTTCCAATATGCAGTAGGACTGCTTTCAACCTCTTCTTACTAGGATCAATGAACAAGCGCCACTCATTTGGATCATAAAGCTCTCCGAGTTGCTCAAACAATGCAGGAATATCGTTGCAGTAGCATATGTCGTTTTCCTTCTTAAAATGTTGTGCGTAAGGTTTATCACGGTTTCTGTAAAATGTTCCATTTACTCCCAGAGCCAAACAGTTCTGTTGCTTCAGGCGAGATGCAAGTAACTCTGCTTTTTCCTTTGACAGCTCGAGATCTCTCACAAAATCATTCAACTCAGGCTGCGTAAACTTTTGCAATTGCGACTCCTGTTGAAATTCATTATCACTGCTTGTATCTGTCTCTTGTGATTATTCGAAAGGTTCAATCATTGAACCGGGGCACTTAGGAATAGGATATTCACTTGAATGTGGAACTGGAAGCGAAACAGATGCTACTGTCGGATAAACCCATTTGGCACTCTTTCCAAAACCAGTGGATTTGCTTAGGCAAAAGTAACAATCAACCGAATGGCAGAGCGGCTCTCTCTATATCATCGGTACACCGAATTTCATGTATCGTCTAATTTGTAATAAAAATTCACTTTATTATTAATTCTATTGTATATATAAATTTAATCTAACTGTGATGAACCAGAAGCCCACGCGGCAAGAGTTATGTGGCACGATAAACAAACATTATTTGGTGTCCATTGCTCATAAAAAGTTGCAGGTGCTATTCCAAAATATTGCAGATAATTCTGTTGTAACGAATCGGTGAATTTACGTCTATTTGGTTGGGGGACGAAATTGCCACACACGTAACAGAAATTATTTGGATTGTTTACGCGCTCAAATTCTCGTTTTCTTTTATACATTTTGATGAACACAATGAAATATAATTTCAATAAAATTTGTGAGAATAATATACAAACAACCGACACTACGTTTTATAGAAGCTGTCAAAATAAAATGTCAACGTTAGAAGCTGTCAAAACAAAATGTCAGGGTTAGAATCTGTCGAAACAAAATATCAGGGATCTAAGGGAACAATTTCGTAGGGTTTGTCTATACTGAGCAGTAGTTTGGTGATTGAACCCAATATATTGTGGAAAAAAATAAATTATTCTTAAAATATGAGATTTGGATTTATTCACTCAATTGCTTATAACTTTGTTATTTTTCGGTCGATTTTCTTCTGGTTTGTCTTAGTTCTTACGTAAAAGTATCAGGTTTACGCACATGAAGAGAAACCAAACGTTTTTTTAACGATTTGTAATTTTCCGTCGGAAAAGTGTTACTGTAAAATATGATTTTTTTGAAAATGTGCCCTAATGTTATCGATATATCTTGAACGGCTTTACCGATCAAAGATCCGATTATAAATATTTGTTCGTCATCTCAATACCTTGCATTTGGGTACCAAGAACGACCCAATCGGACATTTCTAGCTCGAGATATGATTCGTCAAGTGAAAAAAGGTCGAAAAATTAAAAAAATCACAATATCTCAAAAACTGTTCCATAAAAAAAATTTAACCTTGATTTTCGAATTCAGCGGGAGAAAATACATAAGGAAATCAATCTTTCATCAACTGTACATGAAAAAAAATTCATTTTGTAAACTAGTGTAATCAACATTGACAAGCAGACTACAATAGAAATAGAAATTTAGAACCCAGCAAAAATAAATGGAAGTGATTCTTAGGGAATTAAATTTTCATTGATTCCAAAGAATCGTTTAGTTCTGGTTTTCCTCTTCTAAGACTGTTCTTTTTTTACAACTTCCAAAAATGTGATTTTTTATAAAATTTAACAGTTTTCAAATGTATGACGGGTAACTTACTTTAAAAACAAACATAGTTAAACATTAATCATAGATATTTCTATTTAAATTTGAGATTTATAACTATAGTTTAAGTTTAAGTGATTTGTTTCAATATGTAACTAACAATTTACCAGATTTTAAATTCTTAAAGTCTAAGTTATTATTGCTACAAAAAGTAACAAATTTATTGTAATAAAACTTGCATGGATTTCGAAGAAAGTAATTTAATAAATTGGGTCCAATAACCGAATGTCCCGTTATAATTTAACCAACAGTCAAACTCAAAATTTATATGGGAAACAACAAAAAATGTGTCAGTTAAAGTGCCAGGTAGAAGCTAATGGGAGATTGTGAAAATGATGCTTAGTCCCGATCACTGAATTCCCATTAAAATTTAAATTAAAAAATCAAAATTTATTTGCGAACATCAAAAGATCTCATTTTTTACTAAGGCATAAGATGGGCTTTAGATGGTATAAAAAAGGATCATAAAAGAAAACTTCCACCCTATAATACCCCTATGTAAAAATCATCGGTTCTGATCCAAATTTTCATAACACCGGAATCAAAATCACAGCTTCTTTTTCTCTGCTTTTGCTACTTTTTTTTGCTGGGTAGTTAAATTAACATCTGAGGGCAAATCTTTCAGAGAAATTTGCAGCACTATTGGCAGATGTCACAATACTATTAAAAAATATTAGATAAGTACAAAAACTTGAAAAATGTTAAAGATCTTCCGCGCTCTAGCAGACCGCAAATTTTGTCCAGCGTGGAGAAGGGGGCAATATTACGAAGAGTTAAGGCAATCAAAAAGAGGACTACTGACTTTCCATTATATTCAACCCATTTTCTTGTTCATTTTCAATCATTGTTTAATAATCGACAAAAGTAAAAACAATAGAAAGTCGTTTAAAATAACCATAAAATTTTTACTGACAAAAAGTTAGAAAAAACTACTTTTGTGGTTTGTATATTTTTATTGGCTTTGTTTGTATGTATATTTGAATAATTTCTTCTAATTTTTATTGAAATAATTTTGTATATATACAAGCTATTTTGGTAATAAAAACAAAAAGGAATTATATGAATTTCTATTTTTTAAAGCAGAAAACATAAAATTTTACATTTACCTGAAAATATCAACTCCTACTGAATGTCTGTAAATTTGTATAGTTTGTTTTTTGAATGACTGATTCAAATAGTAAAAAAATAAATTTGTATGAATTTCAATTGATTTTTCATTTAAAAACAAACTTTACGTATTACTTTTAAAATAAACAACAGTCGGTAAGGGAAAATATATTGTGAGTGTATAACTGTACCTCAAATTTGTTATCAAATGTTGTATCATTTATGATTATATTATTTTTTTTGTTTTTATATGACGCAATATATTGAATCATATATAAATTTGTCTTACATTATTTTGCATTGCGCGTACCTTAAACACATCAGTTTATACAGACAAAAATGTTCCTGCAGTATGCGCTGTCTCTAATAAAATCTCTTCATAGTATACGCTAGATCAACACTTTGAGAACGACCCACAAGTTGCGCAAATGTCTCCGTAGTTATGCGCTGTGCATACATATAATTATAAATATCATTATATGTAATTTTATATGATATAATTTATTCCATATCTTATAATAAGAAGCAAATCTACTTTTTATAGATCAATATATAACTATACAATCTAATTAATTTCTGTTTAATTTTACCCAACTTATAGTAGGAAACTGTACTCCTAGTATAAGTTGGGTAAATTTACTTTGTGTGCGTAAATGAAAAAAATACACACATTATGCGTAAGTTAGTAAACACAAAATGAGTAAAATTACATTGAAAGTGCATACAAATTAAATGAAATTTTGAAATTAGAGGACAAATTTACCGAATTTGTGTAAAGAAACACTTTTTTTTAAATGTACAAATAAAATGCGTTAAAATCCATTGTAAATGCGTAAAAATCCCCTAAAAATGCGTACACTTAGCACCTCGATGTTGAAAATTAAACAGTCCAATTTTAATTAATTATATTTGAAAATTACCCATTTTATAGTAGGAAACTATTCTCCTACGATAAGTTGGCCCCGGTAGGCTAGTTGGTAGCGTGCTAGGCTCCGGTCTGTTTTCGCTACAACGAGCCGATGGCATTTGTTGCTAGTGCTATAATCGAAAAAAAAAATTCGGGTTCGGGTTCAGGGTTCGGGTTCAAAAGTTAAAGAAAGTAGAAATCTTATATCAAAAGGAAATATACACATATTTTTCATAGAAATTTTCGTTTAATTTTATAATAAATATATTTTTTAAGTTTTTTTCTTTTAAAATTGTTCTTTGTGGCGACAAAATGAATTTTAAGGCTGAAAAGCATTAACTTAAATCGGTTATCTAGATATAATGCTGAAATCAAAAGTGGTTTTCTCTTTTTATAATATTTAAATATAATTCTTGTGAACATTTTTTAGTTTTATCATCTTTTCTTAGCTCTAATTTAAAACTAAGACAGATTCTATAAAAATCGCCTCAGTGTTCAAAAACTTCTACGAATTATTCACAAATATTCCAAATATCATTCATAGCATTCCGACCAAAAACTTCTGTATTCCAATAAGGCTTGAACTATTTCATATCTTAAATTCCATCTAGTTTGACAGTCTAGTACGGTTTTTTCAAGATTAGCTTTTTAGTTCAAGAAGAAATTTTTGGTGTTCGCAATTTTTTTGCAAATAGCTCTGCACTGATTAAGTATTTGCTTAAAAGGAATATATACAGTGTCGAGCACTGCAAACTGAAATGCAAAAAAAATAATATTTTTTTTTATGATTTTTCTATCAAACATTTTTCACGCCATGAACAGCAAGAATATTTTTTATTTATATTTTTGAACCCGAACCTGATTAAATTTTTGAGTTCAGCGAGTTCGGGTTCAAAGTTTTAATAAACAGCTAACCTCAACCCGTTTGGGTTCGTGTTCGATTTCAGTCCCTGCTTTAAAATATTACTTTTCTCTTATTACTTAATAATGTTTAAAAATTAATTTTTATCATGTTTTGATTTATCATAAACTAATTTTATTCATAAAATCTGCAAAACAAACTTATTTTTCTGCGATCAGCGAATCAATCGTTTTCTAAGTTTATGAATCACTTACAGCGGTATTCATAAAAATTTTAAACAGCATTTTAAATTAATTTTAAGCAAAATTTGATAAAATGGTATTCATAAACGAATTTTAGCTAAAAATTGGTTCGACCCTATTTTAAACCTATTTTAAAATGTCATTTTTGCTTTGTGTTTATTTTCATTTAAACATTTTTGCAAAAAATTGTTATTTAATCAAAAGAAGTTATTTGTTTTTGTTTAATAAATAATGGACATTCTATATTTGATCAAAAGAATTGGTAAGAATCATTTTTCTTTGAAAAATGTGATATTTTTAATTGTATTTTGTTTATAAAAGAAACTATTGCCCAAATTTAAAAAAAAAAATCGTCCGACGAAAATTTACAACAACCCGACCCGGATAAAGAATTTGAGCAGAAATAATAAAATTATTTGATATTATTTATTGAAGGTAAACTAGTGGTGTGTTGTTTAATCAAAACAAAGAAAATAAAACCGGTTATTTGAATACTTTTTTATCTACAATAAAATCATTATCTATGTAGCACTTTAACTGAGCATTTTGTTTTGACTCTTTTTTATTTTTTTAATTAATAAACAAGTTTTCATAAATTTTTTATTTTATAAAAACAATATTTTTCTAAAAAACGACAAAAAAAATACATAGAAACGAGTACCGTATTGTTTAGTAATCATTGATTTGCATCATTACGATTAATGTGACAAATAAAAATACACAGTGTTGCCATCCTCAAGTTAAAAAAAAACATTAAATCGATTATTAGTTAAAATACTGATTATGAATACTAGTTTCTAATCAACCTTTTTTAGGCTTAAAGTTTTTTTTAACTAATATGTATTTGAAACTTGAATCAAGATTTTTTTATGGTAGAATTTATTTGAGAATGGGGAGAAATTAAATAAAAGTGTTGCCAGAATTAAACGAAAAATTAACAAACTGTTATTTCACAATTATGCATGACATTTTTTAATAAAGGTTTAATAGGGAAAATGTGTACTTTCAAATATGTATATCTTAATACAAAATTATGCAATTTTTATGCATTCTGCACATAATCTCTAAAATAAAGAAGTAGCGGTACTCACTGATTGACTGACCGACTCAGTCATTCAACATCGCCAAGCCCACACCGTTGGAGCTAGGATATTGAAATTTGGTATGTAGGTCCCCTCTCCATCGTAGATCTCCGCCAAGCTGTGGTTTTTGGAAATTATTGCGGGGAGGGACAAAAAGGGGAAAAACTCCGCTTTGACGGCCTGCCCAAACGTCTTGGTTAGTATTTTGGAATTTTTGCCAGGAACAAGGTAAAAACGAGGTTTCAGTAGGGGTAGTGACCCCCTTAAAGGCCACCACAAATCGATAAAGCAAGGAAGTTGAAATTTATATAAAAGTTCCTCTTGCTGTATAGCAATCTGAATTTTTTAAAAATCCTTCGGTGAGGGAAAAAAAAGAATTTCCGACTTGGTGGCCTGCACAACTCCTTTAGGTTAAAATCTTGAAATTTGCTATACTTCTTTCTTGAAATAAGTGGATTAACTATTGATTTTGGAATTTCTGCGAAGACGGGAAAATCTTTCCTTTTGACTTCCAGCCCAATCTCCTTTTGGCTAGAAACCTGGAATTTAAAATATGTGTACCCTAAAATATAAATTCTGTGTTTGCTTGCGTCTTTGCTAATGCAAATAAATAACTCAATTTCAAGCAATTATGTATTTACAATTGATCAACTAAATTGTAAGTTAACGAAACACTACATCAGGAATAACAATTTTTCATCACACATATAAATATCCTTTTGCAAAGCATTATATTCTTAATACTGATTTATAATATATTTTCATTGCTGTTATTGTAAGCGCACCAAAAATATTTATATTATTAAATAACAATAATATAATGATAATGTTAAGATAATATTAAAACCACTCAACAGCAACAAAAACATAAATTCACATATGTGATAAAATGCGTTCTTTTGTAATTTCTGGAGTGATACAATTGTATACACATATACGATGGCATTACAAATGTCTAAATGATCATTTATAATGATTTCTGTAACTGAAAAAAAAAATATATATAAAAAATGAGATATAAACTATAATAAAGTAGGCTTAATGCTCACAAAACATGAGCCAAAATAACTACATAAATATTTTCATATATTTTTTTTTGCGTTCCTTAGTTGTTATGTTACAAGAGGAATTAACGGAATACTATCTCTACTTTTGCTGAGAATAAGCTAAAAAAAAAAAAGGCTTATCATCAATCACTGTGGGTGTATGTGAGGAATTTCTGTACAACTTTGTAACTATATTTTACTACCACTACAAATTACATAATATTTCATACCATACAAGGGGGCTTATTGAATATTTGATGAATATGAATGTATCGTAACTGATATATGTATTCTAAGTACATGTGTGTAAGCTTATTGTAAATAACTGTGTACTATTTGCTACACATTATTATGTGTTTGTGTGTAAGTATTTAAGGATGATAAGGAACATTTTTAGTTATTTACATTTATTGTATTTTTGTAAAGTCATGGTAACTAAATCATCTTCACATTTTTTAAAGAATCTTGAAAGTACTTATAAAGGTACTAAAATCTGTACATTTGTAACAGCCTGAGCATGCCTAGAAATTGTCTGTTGTAGTGTGTGTATGTGAAGATATTTTATAACATTTGACTTTTAATGATTTTCATGTTTTTTTCTTCCTTTTTTTCTGACTATTTTTTTACTTACAATCAGTTCTGTTTTTGGTTATAAGGCCATGTTGATGAATTGTAACATCATGTAAATTAATTTCCTTTTTCATATGAAAATCTTAAGCTTAATGAGTGCTTTAATAAAATTGGCATATACAGTGCGTGTCATGAAAAGTATATGTTAGGAAAATCAAATAACATAACTAAAAGTAATGGATTTTTCTTCTTTTCTTAAAAACTGTAATACAGAAATAACCGGCAAGACAGTCTTCACGACGTGTTTATAAAATTTATGCAAAATTATGGTATTTCGATATATCCATATGTTTAGTTCAGAAATCTTTAGTAAATATAACATGATTCAATTCTTTGACGACTCAACTTAAACTGCTTGGAAATCTGAATATTTTTTACTTATCCATTTTTTATATATATTTATTTTTAAATCCTACTATGAAAAAATTCCAGGGACTTGTTTTTCCATTGAACGCCAAAGATTAATATTAATTCCTTTCAAAATATTAATGTCGTATGGCAAAGTTTTTCTATTATACAATTTTTCCAAAATC
This sequence comes from Eustalomyia histrio, assembly GCA_949748255.1. Lineage (NCBI taxonomy): Eukaryota > Metazoa > Arthropoda > Insecta > Diptera > Anthomyiidae > Eustalomyia > Eustalomyia histrio. The sequence goes on from OX456523.1 coordinate 192,507,806, forward strand.
TTGAGGAAATCGGAAAATCTGGATACCAAATTTGAAATCAGGAGATAAGAATCTATAAAGATTATTGTTTTAAAATCGAATACAAATTTCTTGAATTTTAATGCGATCAAAAAAATACCCAAACTATACCAAATATCGCGATGTTTGTGAAAACTTGAAGGGTTGTTTATGCCTTATCATAATTTTGATCCAGCATCAAAAACTATGTATCAAAAACTACGAAAAAATACCATATTTTTTTGGCTTTGCGATCATATTAATCCAAGTGGTTGATATTATTTAAAAGCTACAACTATTTTCTGTCGATACAAATTACATACAGTAGAATAATCAATTGATAAATGTTCCCAATATGCCAAAAGCTAAAAATATTTCGTGAAAGTGTTCATAATCCCCACGTACGTTATTCTCATATCCGATTTGGGGATTTTGTCAGAAAATTTTTCCGTCATAACCTCCACCCCAAAAATGGTAATATGACCAATACTATTTTGTTAGATTAGATTTTTTATATTATTTTTAAAAAGATTCTTATATTCCAAATATTTCCCACCATTTGGAGTATAATTCCTTAGATTAAAAATTTACAATTTGCCATTGTAGCTCCGCATATTCAGGCATTTGGTAGTAACATCCTTTTTTCTCCTCTGAGATCTTAAAACTTGTGACAATAGTCTGTCAGTTTCATGTAAGCACATAATTTAGAAAAGCTTAATTTAATACTTAACATCAGCAAGTGAGATTGAGTGAATCAAATGTAAAGCAAAACAAAAAAAAAAAAGCAAATAGAAGAAAAATATTTTGAACAGAGTCTGATGATTTACCAGCTACAACGAGGCGAAGGAAACACACCTATCCATATAGGATTAGATGTTGAATTAATAACACGGTTTAATATAATATTGAAAGATATAGCTTGCAGCAAAAAGATCGATCCAAGAAAATTACTGGCCAAATTTTTGCCAAAGAAACAGCTAATATTTGTAACGTAAAGTTATCATGGAGACACTTTTTCTTTCATGGGGAACAACAAATTAACACAATATGTTAATAATCGGAGATCTATAAGAAGTATTACAAAAAAATAAATAAAGATTACAGATTATTTCGTTATCACAATTCATGAAATATGTCCGGATGTTTTACTACAGAAGACCTTCTCACTATTTTGCTATGCACCTAAAGATCCATATTTAGCCTACATCCGACAAAAATCGACTTAAATTGATTAAGTAGAAGAAGCTAAACAGCTCCTTGTTACAGACAGATTATTTAGATTTTTTTTTTTTACAGAAATAGTTTAATTTACATATTTATTTATTTTTTTATTAATTTATTTTCGACTTATAATGTACACTTTCCTATCCTGTAATTAAAAATAAATCTTTAAAATAATCAAACATAAATACACAGAAACAACAGATTTATTGTGACAACAGAATTCCTTGCCAACTGAATAGTTTAGTTGTAGCAAACAAACTATTTGGTTGTCCCAACCAAATATATTTCTAATCCAATTCAACCGCAATTCCATTCCAACAAAAATATTTCAGTATGTTCGATAGTCTCGATGAATTTGTTTCATCTGTGTAGTTTTTTTACCTATGGTAGATAGGTTTATTTTAATCAATGTGTATTTAACAGTGTTTATATTTGTTCAAAAATTTACAAAACAAATCAATTTAAAAAAAATATTTTTTTTAAAACCAAATTTGTATACCCAAAATTTTTTGTGTTTAATTGACTAAATTATATTTTGTAAGTTGTCCAAAAAATAAATCAATTTAAATTTTTTGGTCAAAGTCGTTAGAACATTTCAATTTTGTGCTGAAATTTAACAAAAACATGAGATAGAAAAGTTACATCCTTTATAAATATTCTTTTTGTTACGCGACTTTTATGTTGGATATCTTATATAAAAGCTAAATGTCTTGAATATTCAACAAAAAACCGCACTAGAATAGGATAACTACTCATAGAATTTCGACCGCATTTGTCTGACTGAATTTTTCTACCCATAGCTGACAATCTGGATTTGGAGCACGCGAAACAATATGAATGATCTTCCGATTTGATTGTACTTGACTTCGTTCTCTAGGAATATTTTGTTGGTGTACACCTACAAGCCTTGCACCTTGGAGGGATTAAGGAAAAAATTCGAGACAAAATTAACAATGTCACAACACATATACTGCGTACAGTTATGCAAAATATAAGCAAAAGCGCCCACATTTGCATCAACGCCGACGGTGGCCATTTGTCTGATATAATTTTTCATAATTAATTTAAAAAAAAATTATGGATGCGAATGACGAATTTTAGTTTCAAAGCTATATGAGTTTTCAAAAGTTTAGCGAAGGAAAATCCGATTATGGTTTTTGCCCAATTCTGTATATAAGCCAACACAAATGCGAGTACCACTGGGCGTATGATTTATATATAATTTATTAATAAGTATTACAACGTATCACTCATACGCCATGTAGTGCACATATTTCTTTAAATTAAATGTTCATATTTGCAACCACTAGGCAAATAAGTGATAAGTTTGGGGCAAAATAACCAACCGACTGGGATTCCAGATAAGATTTTGAAAACTCTTTTTAAGATAATATCCAAAAACTCATACAATACAATCTTAAAATTGTGGTTTAATTGATTTATTTAGAAGATGTATTTCTTTTGATATGTAAAACTGTGATCCAGAAAAAATACCTGGGAAGTGATACTATTTGTTTTTAAAATTTGCCAAACACCAATAAAACCAATTTTTCTAATTTAATGCACTTGTAAGCCAGTAACTTATTTGAATATCAACCGATTTAAAGTTTGTCAGCGGATTAGGTGGACGAAACTGAGACCTCTCGAATGATATATATGTTTTTGAGAATTTCTCCAAAAAACAATTTTTTTGAATTTTTAGCCATTTTTTAAATTTGGATATGTTTTTGGTAAAGTTTTCCTTTTTTTTATAAAGAAACATACTATTTATGAATTTAGTAAATATATATGTTTACTTATACGTTAAAAATTAACTGAGTTATTAAACTTTTTATTCAAAAAAAATTTTTCGCATAAATGCCTAAACAATGTTTTTCGTGCGTTTTATGCGCCATCTCATATCAAATAGGCAGGAGAATCATTTTAAAAGTTCAATTAGTCAAAGTTGAGGATGTTATTCTGTCATCACGGCATCTGCAATAAATGAAGTATACATTAAACAATATGTAAATAATTTATGTAAACCTCCAAATTTTTTGCCATCGTAAGGCAGTGTTTCCAAAGTTCGAGGTATTTATGTATTTGTTTCCAAATCTAATCATTTTTATTGTCGTTTTCATCTGTTATGATGAATTTTAAGTATTTTCATTTTACTACAATTTCGTAAAATTATGAGTGATTAGAACTTAATAAACAAGCTAAGTTCCTTTGAAAAACGCATAAAAGAGTTTTGTTCATTATCACATCGTGCATGTGATAATTTTCTTGATAATCACTGAAGCGACAACTATGTCGCGGTTGTTAGTAAATTTTTAAGTAGGTATGGTGAAATGATCTGAACATTTCAATATAAATTCATTTCCTGCATTCACATTTGAACTTCTTCCCTGACAACCTGGACAAGTTCAGCGATTTACAAGGCGAACATTTTCACCAAGAAATGGTTACAGTGGAAAAAAGTTTTAACGGGAAAAATTAAATGAAATAATTTCAGAATATCGCTGGTCACTCCGATAAGATACTGATGATGTTGAATTAAAAATAAAGTCAAGCAAACATTTTTGAGTTGAACGGCCAAACATTTTATTTTTGCACAAACTATGTTTTAATAACTCCATAAATTTTTAACGGATTTTAAAAAACAAAGTCGGGTTTTACTCATAATTTAATCAAGAAGTCTTGTGTTTGAGTTAAATATTTGGCAATCCCAATTTTAAAGTTATCAAAAACTATTAAAACTAAAATTTGATTACTTTTATGCCAATAAACTTAATTGTTCAGAATAGGTATAACCAGTGTTATTTTTATTGTAAAACTCACTGTAAGTATGTTGTATTTTATGTGTATTAGTGCATGATTATTGTTCTGTATTGTATTTGATTGAAGTATTTTATTGTGTTGATTACAAGTAAATATTATTATGCACGTTTCTTGTTTGATTGTATTTCATGGAAACAAGTGTGTGTGTGTGTGTGTGGATGTGTATATGAATTTTGGTTGAGTAATGATTAAACATTACTGGGAACATATTAATTAATATTACATGCTAATATCAAGAGAATTTAATGATTCTGTTAAAGTTATTTTGTTTTTGAGAAAATCCAATGTAATTAGTTTAAATTAAGTTAATTTTTGTGCTTAATTACTATTAATGTAGCAAGTTAAAGCTAATTAATAAAAGCTTGAAATTTTTATAAAAAAATTTGGTCTAAAAATTTAAATTAATATTTAAATAAATTTGAAAACATTAGAAATATTTTCATTTAAGGCATATAAAATACTTCAAGTTATCGAAATTGAAGCTTTAAAACTTTAAACCTGTTAAATAAAGCACATTCTAGTCAATCTTCCAGATTTACTAATCTAGAAGTCTTGTTGTTATTTAGACCAGTAAATAGCGACAATTTTCCACCGACACAACAATCAAGTTTTGCAATTACGGTTCATACAATGGATTTATGTGTGTATATGCCACATATACACCAATACATATTAAGTCCACACATATAGTATGTATATGTGTCATGAAAAACGAAAAACGAAAAGAAACAACACACAACACCATAACAATCAGTTACTGACAGATAACAACTCGTCAGGAATGAAAACAACAGCAAACACTAGAATGTAATAACGGACTAAATGAAGAAATAGCAATTTTCATGGGTTCAGTACAGTGAGAATATTATATATTCGAACAACAATAAATTTGTTTTATTAGATTTTAATAAGCAAAATTTAACCATTTCATGGGGATTTTTTGTGAACGGGATATCATCGGCAGCCAAAATTGTGCTTGTCAATACGAGTTGGGATCTTCCAGAGACTCTTAAAACAAGTTACGCAGTGAAGGAATCTGTTTAAAAATTGATACTCAAGAGGTTTTGGTTTCGTTGAACTCGAATCAGCCATAAGATTTTTAAAACTGAAAATTACAGATTCAATATGGCGTTTGATTTTAAGAATTTTGAGAATCTGCTCTGAAATTGCTACTCTTTGGAAACACTGAATATAAATCTGATGTGTGTTTTCAAAATTCAATATGGTGGATAATATTTTTTTTCTAAAAGTGATAGAATTCGTATAAAAAACTTTACCGATAGATAGAGATAGCTAAATACCAATCTAATATAAAATTTTTAAAATTCAATATGGCGGATCCAATTTAACAGATGATTATTTCTATAAAAAGATCGGCTTTGTCTTAAATTATTTACCTGAAAATTTTTGGGAATCAGATCTAAAATGGCGGATTTTATATAGCGGATAGTTTTTTTAAAGGTATCGATTTTTTTAAATAAAAATTGAAAACATTTTTAGGGTGCTAAATACGAATCCCGCATTACTTTTTTAATCTTACGTCATATTGAATACGCCATTTTAAATTTTCTAAAAATTATTGAGGCGCTCAGCGCCAAAACGGCCTAACCTCCATTTTCAAAAAAATCAAACTGACTATGCTGATCTAACCGGAAACTTTTTAAATAAACACTAAAAAAAATTCCCTATTGCATAGTATAACACTAGGTTATACTACCTGCTGAAAACTGTATTTCCTCTTTGCAAAGTTCAAAAAAATGTGGATGTCATAATGGCCTAAGGCGCTTAGGCCAAATCGAATCCTAAAAATAAACAAGTAAGAGCGGCTAAATTCGGCTATGCCGAATCTTATATACCCTTCACCATGGTTGGGAAAATAGTGAAGTTTATATATGGAATGGACAGATTTATATACGAACATCTTTAAGTGGAAATTTACCATTTTGTTTAGTGATAAAACTTGGACTCTGAAAGATTTATGGTTCCCGAAAATAGGTATTTTTTTAGGTTTTGGTCATAGCTTCTTTCAGCAAATATGTTCTACTAAAGATTTTCGATCTTTGGATATTTTTTAGTTCTAAAAAAAGCTTTTTTCGACCAAAAAAATATTTTTTTACAAATCGTTAAAAGAAATCACTAGAACTGCATGTGTTTTATTTCTACAAAAAAGTTTGATTTAGCTGGCAATCTTGTATTTGGGATTTTATTTCGCTTTTTTATTACAAAATATTTTGAATTTATTTAGCTTAATTTTAAAAATTTTAAGGAAAATTATTTATAATTTTTTTTTATAAATTATTATAAGTTATGACCTAAAATAGTTGCACTCAAAGGGAAATTATGTATAAAATTTTCTTAATATACGAGAAAATGGTTTAAAAATCAATTTATAAATTCTTTTAAATCGGAGCAAAAAATAGAAATAAAACCGTTTGTATTTTGTTTGTATCAGAGGGTTTATATACAAATTTTGATGTTTTTAGCCTATTTATGGATTACTAAATTATTGATATAAAATTTTATTTAAATTAATTATTTAATGTTAAAAAAAAAACAAAAAAATAAAAAAAGTCATAAGAAAAAAAAAAAAATATACAAAAAAAAAGTTGAATTGTGTCTTCCGTGGGATTTGAACTCGCGTTATTAGAGAAAAAAAGTATTTGTGACATAGCGTTTAGACGACTCGGCTATTAAGGCTATATGGAATCATCGTTTATAGAGTTAAATGGACAGTTTTCGTTCAATAGGGATTTGTTTGGTTTTTATTTAAATGATAAATCTTTGTATGTGTTTGTTGTGTGTATAAAAGGTGAAGAGGCGAAAGAAAAGAAATTGAATTTGTAATGCGTAATATTCAACATACATATAAAACAAAGGAATTTCACGGGAAAAATTAGAGGTAGTCCTGGTTTTTTGCTAATACCTCAGCCATTTATCAACCGATCTGGCTGATTTTTAATAGCAAGCAGAAATGGATCACATTTAACAGAAATATATAACAATCAAGTCCTCATCATGTCTGGGGTCTTCGGAAAACCCATTTCAACACACAGATGGACAGACGGACATCGTTAAATCAACTTCACTCTTCATAAGGACCCAGAATATATATACTTTATAGGGTCTAAGACAGTGATCGGCAAAGAGTCGCCCATGGGCGACTCACTTATACTAACATACTAACACAGATAGCATGAAAATGAAAATAATAAATCAGTCTCAGCAAAAAGTATATAATTTTCTATAGAGTATTTTTCCCGTTCTACCAGAAATTCAACATGGTACAGAGTTCAGCGGCAACATTTTTAAATGAGAGGGCAACATTTTCAAAGTTGCTAAAGTGTTGAAAAACATTAAATTTGGTGTATGCAGTGCTGCCACATAAACAGTGTAATTTTTTGTCCCAGTTTTTGGGATTCTTATCTGTTTACCAGTTTTTTCATGAAAACAATTTTTTTCCAAATTATTGCATTTTTTATAGGTTTTTAGTTATATGTTGCAACAATTAATAGCATATTTATTCTCTTTATTATATATTTTTACCATAGAAATGGGAAATAATGGATATGAATAGACATAGTTGGTCAATGTGTGTGTACACACTTTAATACTTTTCATGTCACAATGTTATGTTTGAATTCGTATTTTTTAACACAATTGCAAATTTTTGTTGTATTTTTTTACTTTATTGGACATGTCTAATTTTAGTAAAAATAAATAGTATATTGAACAAATATTATATTTTTATATGAAAAATCTGAAAAATACATGAATAAAATAAAAAAACATTTTTTTTTTGAAATAATCTGAAAAATCTGTAGCATCCCAAAAAACGGCAAAAAAAATAGTTAAAATAGGTTATATGGCAGCACCGCTAAACACTACTAAAAGTTGCCGACCAAAGCTCACCTTTGTTGCCGCCAAACTATGTTCGTGTTCTAAGAGAGTACTAAAAAGTTCGTGAGAGAGAAACATACTCTATAGAAAATTATATACTTTTTGGTCTCAGTTGAGCTTTCGTGCAGTAATGTAGTGTCGACGGATAGTACGTGCAAGAATGGGAGTGTGATTACCTGCTTCTCGAAAATTTTTTCGGCAAACTTGAATGTTTAATATACCAGCGTCTTTTATTGTTGCTGCTAAACTTGCAAATCGTTGCCGTCCATTCGGGGATGGCCAGTTTTTCAAGGATGTTATAAAATATGCAATGAATGAATGAACTTACAAATTATTTTGTAGTTTGTAAGTTAAAGTATATAAAAATCTTTAATATTTCTCTATTTTTTTTATTTATTTATTTATTTATTTATTTATTTTTTTCTTTAATTATTTGTTTATTGATCTATTTATATATATGTATCTATGTATTTAAAATTCATATTTAAATAGGGAAGGGATTGACTTTCCCAAGCTGAAACTGAGAAACTTCTTGGATCTTAAAAGATTTTAATTATAAATTTTAATTTTTTTTGTTGTTTTTTTATTTGCTTTTGTTATATTTTTTTTTTTGTTATGCTTTTTTGTGTTCTCATTCTTTGTTTTTTTATGTTTGTTTATATGCACATAGTTTTAAGAAAATTACAAACACATTTCTTTCAGTGCATTAAGAGAGGGAGAGCGTAACTCACCTATACATTGGCAACAATATGGTTGTATTAGTTTGCCGATCACTGGTCTAAGATCAAAATTGTAGAAATTACAAACGGAATGAAAAACTTTTATATACCCTTCCACCTGTGGTGAAGGGTAAAAAAATATGTGTGGGTTAGGCCAAAAACGCATGTTACGTTTTAGTCAAGAGTATATTTTAAAAATAAATCAAGTTCAAATTTTTGAATTTTCCTGAAGCGAAACGATCGAGTAGGCCGAGAAATGTCTGTTGATTTTTAAAAATCAACGTTCTTTTTTGTAAGTAAAAACTTTCTTTTTTGTAAGTATTGTATTGTAAGTTAAATAGTTATTCTTGTTTAAATAATAAATCCACTAGTTTGTCAAAGGTAAGTTCATAAGATCTATTGAAGTGTGTTATCAGTTTTTTTAATTGAAAAAAAAATAGTACGTGAATAAACATGTGTGATGTTGACTGGATGAGTTTACAAGACTTCGAAAATTCTGGATCAGAGTACGTCCCAACACCAAGTGGGTCATCAATTTCATCGCGCTCTTCCGAAGATACATTGCTGGGCCATCGGGACTTGCGGCAACAGAATCCTAGATCGGAATAGCAGAAAATGAAAGCAGGTCAGCTGAACCAGATATCGAAGTTGAAAGCAGCAATGAATTAAAATAACGTGCAAAAGAGATTTACATCACCGAAAAGCTGGATCAGCTAGAACTGGGATGCAGTTGGACAATTGCAATTGGAATAATATGCAGTTATAGCATTCGATCTTATAAAAACTCCGTCGACACCAGTCATTTCCACAGGGGTAGCTTACTACAAAGGACAGCTATGGACCTATTGTCTTGGTATTCATGACCTTATCACGAACAAGTCATTCATGTATACCTGGAATGAGTAAGAACTTAATAATGTATAGCGATCAATGTGGTGGCCAAAACCGGAACATAAGAATGAGCACTATTTGCACTTACATGGTCAATAATTTGACCTTCCCAGTGGAATAGATAGAACACAAATTTGTTTATATGGCCACTCATTCCTACCATGCGATCAAGATTTTGGTCTCATTGAAAAGGTAAAAAAATATTATAAGGCAATTCTACGCCTGATGTTTGGGATGGTGTAATCATCACGGCAAAAAAAAAGGGAAACATTTCGCTTGGTAAAGAAGTTTGTAGATTTGGAATTGGAATCGCTTTAGCCTGGAGGAAGATTCATTGAAGCTGCAAAGTTTAAGGATTTACAGGAACTCAAAGAGTTCATACCTCCTATAAAGCATGCATTTTATAATAATTTAAAAACAAATTCGAGACCCGAAGACGATGATATTCAGGAAGAAGACGAATAATTATTATTATTAATTTGTATTATTTAAAACGCTAAAAATTATTTTTATTATTTATCTGAAGAAATTTTGTATGTTTTAATCAATGGAGCCAAAATGGCCTAACCCTCAGTTCCTATCAATATAGTTTTTTTTAAATGGATTCCAAAATGGCCTAAGCCACTTTAATTTTTGTATTAACTGTTTAAAACAACCTTTATCTAAGTTAATTAAGACCTAATGATTAACCTAAAACAAATATTACAAAAAATAAAAATATTTTAAAAACTTATTTTCTTTTAACTTCGTTTTTCTCAGAACCATTTTTTTTTGGCTTAGGCCGTTTTGGCGCTGAGCGCCTCAATTATTAGTTCGTATTTACAATGAAACCGATTACTTTTTTAAAAACCATCCGCCATTGGAATTTTGAAAATATAATAACAGATTTCTTTTCAGCAACCCCATAATATTTCTCATAAAATATTTGATACCAAATTTTAATAATATTGCTTTCTAAAGACATTTATGCTAACAATATTTTGTCAGTGCTGTTAAAAAGACTAGATATTGTTGCACTGGTATACACTTATAATAAATAAAATAATATTTGAGAAAAAAATCTGCCGAAATGAATTTTAAAAATCTAATGACGGATTAACATTCAGCGATTTATAAAAAACTGTAAGGTATTAATTTGAAGCAAATTCTGAAATTTTACCATATCTGCCGACATATTCAATCTGCCATTTTGAACTTTAAAAATCTGAGGTATATTTAAATTCAGTAACCCAGAAACCTTCCCAAGGGAAATTTTTAAGCAGATTCCGTCTCTCCTTAACATGGTATAAGCGTTCATATTTCTTTGCCCAGCATTACCCACATATTTCTCCTATTGACTTTTAAAAGCAGAGCAACTCACCTAAATTGTAGATTTCAATACAACTCCATAAATCAAACTTAATTTTGCAGACGGTGTTCCGTTAACAAAAAAAAAAAAGCCCCATATATAAAATAATAATGTGAATTATATACTCCACGGCTCACACACTTATGCACACACTCCCTAATTTGATATAACATATAGCTTCTTTCTCTGGTGAAGAGATCTGCTAAGGCAAGAGGTATAAAATGGGAAAGTTTCCCTGCCGCATGAATCATCCAGCCCTAACCGCTTGAGTAAGGACCATGAATTTTGAAATGTAGTATTCCAATTATTTTTCAGTGGAGAAGGAAAAAGGAAAAATTATTACCTAAATCGATTTTGATAGAGACATATAAAATAAGTGATCCCGTGAAGCTTGGACTACCGCACAAAAAATATACTTTTTGAAATTTCTATAAAGTACTTTGTTCAAATGTTATTGAAAGAGAAAAGTACCACCTTAATCCAATACTGGCCAGGAGATTTTTTTGTTTAAATTTGATGATGATTTTTTTTTTTTTGGAGAATTTCGTTGAGAAATAAAATGTTTGATTTCTTTTGGTTGGTTGGCCATTGTTTTGCTCGAGGAGGGGATAAAAGGAGACGGTTGATTAAACATTTCTTCAGCTCCATTGTCACGATATGTACATACATCCGTGTCCGAACATGTTAGCGTGAACTCATTAAGCGCGGCGAAACTAACAATTTCACGGAATACGGGTAAAGCCATACAACATCACTGGCCCAAATGGATTACTCACACAGCCTTTGGAGCTAGGAACTTTAATTTTTCCGAATTTTCTGAGGGGAGGGAAAAAAGGAAAAATTATCCCCCTTTGAATTACCCCGCTTTGAAATTTAAGATAAGTGTTCCTTTGAAGCATGAGTTAATCAGGAAATAAGTTATTTTCTCTATTTCTTTTAAGAACATGATACAAAAGAGGAAATTACCAAATTATGGGGTTATTTTTTAACCGTATGAAAAGTTGTCACATCAAAATATGCTACTCTACCATATTTCGGATAAGGAGAGTAACATAATGTTAACATTTCCTAAAGGTGTATACAAAAATTTTAATATAAGTGACTCGCCTTGTGCTAAATATATTTTGGAGCGTGACAAATTTTCACGTAATTACAGAATAACCCCATTAATAACTCAACCCATGTAGATCTTCCTACGGCGCAGACATACATTAAGACTGTAATTTTTTACGGTGAGAGGAAAGAAGAAAAATCTCAAAAAGAGGAAAAGTGCCTCCTCAATCCTCTGACCTAAACCTCTATCGCTGGTAGCTTGGAATTTACCAGCAAGGTTTCGCCTTTAGTTAAGAAATTCACCATCAAGGAGAGTTCAGTATTTCGTCTAAGGGTTAAAAAGTGGGGTAAAAATTCCACTAATTTCAACAAATTTGATATCAACTGAAAGATATCTTAATGTTTTCTAAAAAGTTTTCAAACTCAAAAGTTTCCAACTACTTTGAAACTCATTTTGATTACGAAATTATCAATTTAGGCCGATATGTTTATCACACATTGAAATTTTATCGATATCTGAGGTACAGAGTAATTTTTGACTTTAAGTAAAATTTTTTAGTAAAGGGTGTCTTAAAAATCTCGTAAGATTTAAATTGGCCGCAATTTGTGCAGTAAAGTGTAGCCAACTAAAACAGAAAAAGCAGTTTGACAGCTGACAGTTTAGAGTTAGTAAAAATGGAGCATTCACAACAGAACAACTATTTTAATTTTTGAACACTATTTCACCATCACACTATTTTTGAAGTTTGTTTTGAGTTTTGAGGCTGGTGAAGCAGTGGCTGTTTCAGCCTAAATTGGATGGCATTAATGTGAAATACATGGGGTTTCAACAAGACACATGTCATACTGAAGGATTGCGTCTGTGCCATCAAAGCCGCGGATGTCAGTTACCTGTTATGCTATTCTATACATAACCCTGTCCAGAGCACTTTATGGTTCAATTAAAAAATAAGAGAAAACATATGTTTTTTATTTATAAAATAACAATGTAAAGAAAAAACATATGTTTTTTATTTAATTCAAAACTTGTGTGAATTTTGGGACATCATTTAATAAAACCTCGATAATTTGGACCCTGCTTCTTTGGACGATATTTTTTAAAACATTATGCTCTTTATAATCCAAATTGCAGAAAAATCATTAACATATTTTCAAGATACTAAAACAATCACCAAATTCGTTGTGCTTTCTTTTGTATAAATATATTTCAGTCATATATTTTCCATATACATGAAAAACTTGAATATAACAAAGAAAAAATCGTGTGAAGAATGTCACTCACTCCTGCAGTCTTTTAACGACATTTACAAGGCAGTCATCCAAAAGACAAATGTGGAATAATTGTGTTAGGGGATGCGCGTGTATGGTTAGCTAAATGTATAAAGAGATGAATAGACAAAAATGCAGTAAAGTACAATGAAATGCAACAAAAACGCGTTCAAGTGCATAACAATAATGATGATAATAGCAAGAATTCATACAAGTTACATACACATAAATATACATAGGTTAAGTATTAGTGTTGTGAACATGTTTGAAAATATATTCGGGTAATTTATGAAGCTTTGTAATTAATTTATCTGTTATATGCGTAAATGCATAAAGCTATTCTGTTATCAAAGCATTGCTATAAATTAACATATATTTAGATATAAATTTCTAAAAGTTTATTTAAAAGCTGATAATTTTTTAAATTGTCGAAAACCGTTTCAAATCTTTTAAATTCATTTTGCATCCTACTCTTTCTATACCAGCGTTTAAAGTATTCGCTTGAATAATGATGAAACATTGTTCTCATACTTTTTTGTCTGTGTTTAGCAGAGAAAAAAATGTGGCTATTTTTTTATAGATTCTTGTAGCGGGATTATAAGTATGTACACCAACATGATTGTTGTCATTGCAAGAAATGACACTTTGAATTAATAGTAGTAGTAGTAGTGTCATAGTGTCATGGTGTGGTGTTTATTTTTCGTGGTCTTGTTTTTCTTTCACTTTTTTTTAATATTCTTGTAGTTAAATTTTGAGGGCGTTTTTCATTTTCATTTGACAAAATGTTGTTTGTTTTGTAAATTGCATGGTTTTCTTTACATTTTTAATGTAATATCGTTGACATATAATATTTTATTTTCATCCCACAAATAATAGTTTCAAAAATAGTTGAATAAATTTATGACAATTTAAGATTTTTATTGTGATTTTCAATGAAACTTAAGTTAAGCTTGATATTCGTGTCATTTTCATGATAAATAATTTGTCAATTATGCCCCCTTTTTTTGGAATTTTAATATTGTGTTTTGTGTAACGCCGGGTATTTTTTATGTCGTTATACTCTGAATATTAAAATTTAAACAATGCAGTGAAGGATTTTTTGTAAATTTTCACCTTGGCATTTGACACATACACATTATTTCAAACTTTATTGTTGTAAAAATAATTTTAAATAATTTTTGTCATAAAAAAACTAAAGCTAAACAAAAATCTAATAAGAATTAGTACACCCTTTACTCCAATTTGCGGTTAATTCTTTACACATAAAGATCACATTATAGAAAAATTGTTTAATTGGGAATTTTGTAGAATAAGTTTTAAAATTGTGCTTTTCCCGCAAAGAAAAATCACCTTTTAAAAGAGAAAGACCCGCATTAAGATAGGGGGGTAAAAAAACCTGTTTCATTAGGGACAAGTGTATTTGATATAAACAACGATTTTTCTAAACAGTTTTTGCTGGAAAAATGTTATTAGTTTCTGGTACTAGGTCATGCCAACAATTGCTGAGTCTATGCCAATATCACTAGGTAAATATTTGCTAAAGAATTTATAGTCCCCCAATTGTTTTAGACTTTCGTGTACATTCGTTTCATTATGTTGTTAAATAGTTTTTGTCATTGAAAAAGAAAAAAATTGTTAGAGCAATATCAAAATAATAACAAATTGTAATTCCAACACTTGCTAACAAAACATACATTGATACGTACATTATAAATACGTATGTATGGGTATACATATATACTATATTTATCTATGTATGTATGTATGTATGTATGTATGTATGTATGTTTGTATACATGTATGTGTAGGTATTTAAACCATGTGTGTAAAGTAAGTAACAAATTGCTTTGCGTCAAGTGTCATGTAATTACAACACATGATTACTAACTATAACTAAATGTGTTGGTATGTGTGTATTGTGTATGTGTGTGTGTGTGTGCAATATATTTTGTATATAACGTGTGACAACATGAATAAAAACAACACAAAAAGTTGTCGCTGTTGACATCGTCATTGTTTCATTTGGTGTCAATGTCTAAACATTATTGTTATTATTAAAGTCGCAATATATAGCAAACTTAACTGGTAAATATACAGAGAATGACCCTAAAAAAGTTTGTATTTAAGTGATACCTAATACATGCAATTTTTCGTTTTAATATAAGACAACAAACTGAGCTATTTCAATAAAGATATTTACTTTTTTTTCACAATATATTAAATATGAACATTTTTAGTTCACAATTTCAGAGATCATCTTATGTTTAAAAGAAAATTTTAGAGCTACTTTTAAACTCATTAAATTATATAAATAGTCGCATGAAATCATTAACAAATAATACGAAACATTTTTGGTAGTTTGGGAAAATATAGTTAATTCTGGTTCAGTAAGCTGGTGATAAATGATCCTGTGTATGGGCCACCGCTTTTCTCAATATACACAAACACAACACCTTTTTTATATTTATTCTTTTTTTTTTAAAAATTTTCTTAATTTGTGTTTTTATGTTTTCTTTTCTTTCTAAATTTTATTTTACAATATTTTATTTTTATATTTTTCTTTTTGGATTTAATTTTTATTTTAGTTTAATTTTTAATATCCTTTTATTCTAGTTTATCGTTTCACTTTTTCGTTACTTCTTATTAAATTTCACACTTAGTGCAGCCGGTTGCTGTGGCTCTTATTCAGTTAGTGGAGAGACAAGGCAGCAGAGAAAAAAGAGCTACATTCCCACTAGTTGAATAAGGATGCACACTGTTGTACGTACTAGGCGACGGATTCGCGCCGTTGCCCAACTACATTTTCCCCGTGAACATATACGAAAGTTTCGTAAATTCTACGAAAAAATAACTATGAGGATTTTGTCATTTAATGTTACATGGATTTTTATCAAAGCCGCATGTATTTTTTTATTAAAAAAAAATTCGAAATTATAGAAATTGCAAATACAGGCATCTTTTTAAATCATATGTTATTTTGACTCTAATATAT
The DNA here is from genome assembly GCA_949748255.1 of Eustalomyia histrio. Taxonomy (NCBI): domain Eukaryota; kingdom Metazoa; phylum Arthropoda; class Insecta; order Diptera; family Anthomyiidae; genus Eustalomyia; species Eustalomyia histrio. Next base: position 192,524,016 of record OX456523.1, read on the forward strand.
TATTTTCCGCGGAGCAAAATAAGTCGTTCTCCGCTTTAACAACGTTGGGAAATATTACAAACTTATTGTTGCCCAAATTGTGGGTTTGTTAATAATAAGTTTTAACCAAAACTAAGCATTCACAAAAACTTCGTCAGACTGGCTTGAGTGTGCAACTCAATTCAAGAACATTTGTTATTTCTAATAAAGCCATAATATCCCAAAAGAAATTAAGTTTAGTTCATTTGATTTAATTTTTAAAATGATAAAATTCGAGCAAAGTTACTGCTATAAATATAAAAAGGTTTCATGTAAAATTGCACAAAATGTGCAACACATGGTACAAACGGTGTACTAAATTTAATTAAACACTTTTGTTTATAAAATAACGCATACAAAATACTTTTTCCTCCATAGTAATAATATCAGATCTTCAATCTATGCAAGAATTATTGTGATTGAAAATCGTCATATTCAGAAGACGTTTTTTGACAGAAAATCACTTTTTCAAGAATGTTTTATTCAAAATATGGTCTGGTAAGTTTTCTACATTAATATATCATCATTTTTCTCAAGGAGATAATTTTCTGAATCTAAGTGTTCTTTCTGAAGGAAGATTTTCTATATTAAAAACTCCTGAGTTTGAGGAGTTTTGCATAGAAAAAAATCCTTAAATTCTAAGGGTTTTAGGGGAAATTTTGCTCAATCTGAGAGTATTTCTCTATGAAAAAGTCTTTATAATATGAGGATATTTCTATTGAAAAGAGTCTTTCGATTTCGAAGGATTTCTATGAAAAAAGATCCTCCAAATCTGTAGGGATTTCTAATCTAAAGGTTTTTTGCCTATGAAAAAATTCTCCCATTCTAAGCGTGTTTTTTTGGAAAAGATGCCCTGAAATACAGAATTTTCTTATGGAAAGAGGTCTTTTTTAATCGTTTTTCTATAAGAAAAAATCTTAAAAATCAAAAGGTTTTTTATACCATAAAGTGTTAAGAAACTAAGCATTTTTTACTTTTAATCTGATTATTTTCTATAAAAAAAAACTCCTTAGAATCTGAGGAATTTTCCAATAGTATGATTCTTTATAAAATTTCTTAAAATTAAAAGACTTTCCTGTTGAAATTTCCCTATAGTTTCTGAGGACATTTTCCTATGGAATAATTGTCTGGTTTAAAGGTATTTTTCTTATAGAAAGCCCTTAAGTTCTTAGTTAACTTTTCTAGAGAAAAAACATGGTCCCGAAAACTTTTTCTAATAAATCTTCTCAGATTTAGAGAAATTTTTCATATACACTGAAAATTATCCATGCATAAGAATACGAAAAATATGTCAAAATAATAAAAACTATCGAATAATAATTTTTTTAATGTACTCTCCAATAATTTTTCTTAAAATTTTTGTAATTTGCACATTAAAGTCAATTGATTGAATGCTATTTCTATAATAATCCGGAAAACCTTCCCTAAGGGTTATAAACAACTGCTTAAGCGATCTTAATATGTTAGGTAAAGTTGTATAAGCAATTGTAGGAAGAAACTTTGTTTAATACCTTAGATGTATTAATAATACTGTTTTTTTTTTGATAGAGTGTATTGCATTCAAAAATAAATCTTATGATTGATAGAGAAATAACAAATATTATCAAAAGTACTAAAATTGATTTTTATTCCCTCTGAAATTTTTGTAAGAGTTGCAATGCACAGTTTTCCATCAACAAAGTGATTTTTAAGAATTTGGTATTGAGGTGTTAAGATCTCGATAGTTTTTATGCAGAAAATATTGTGTTTTTCATTTACTAAAAACTTTTCTGTGACCATTCTTTAATAATAATATCTCTAGTCATTTTTACCTATTATCTATAAAACAAACTAAAATGCTTGGTTTCATTTAAGGTCTGTTTTTCTGCTTGTCATAGGGGAGTTATAAGTTTTTTCTCGTTTCATTGTTATTGCTGCTTAATTTCTTTGTCCTGTTATTAATTCCAAAAGTTATACTTGCATGTTAAAGTGTGTTTTTGTTATTTTCTTTTGGCATTTGTGCTGTAACTGTTTAGAACTAATATTGTTATTGGCGACTTTAGTTAGTTATTAATATCAGGTATTATATGCTCTATATTTGAATTGTCTATTGTTGCTAAAGGTTTTCTTTGTTTTCCTTAACATGTCCCTAAGTGCAGTTCTATATTTTTTTCTTTCTAGTTTGTGTCCGTTAGCTGCTGCGGCAATTACTATTTGATACTTGTTCTATTGTTGTATTCATAGCAGTGAGAAATTAATGTTTTAATAATAGTTTGCTTACTTTTAATGACTTTTTATTTTGTTAGTTAGTTGTGGCCCAATGCTGTCAGTTTTAGTTTTAATTCCTTCAACAGGGAAGGCATTACCAGTTAAAGAGTTTTGCTGAACGGAAAATAATTAAATTTTTCTTTAAACTAATAAAACTTTTCTATACAAAGTTTATGAAATTTTCTTATGAAACTTAACAAGTTAAATGATGTATTTTTAAAAATCTTATGAAAATCTTGCATTTACTTAATGAAAAGTTTCAATGTATGAGTCCCAGTACAACTTTATTGATTTAAGGCAAAAAAAAAACTAATACAAATCAAGCAGATAATTCTCGCGGTTAAATGAATATTTTTTATTATATTATAGACCAGGTTCTCCATAAATCATATTTAGAAAAGTGAAAATATATATCGTCGTCCAATGAAAGCTGGTTTACCTTTTCTAATTTTTGTATAAACTTTGTTTACATTTTTTTCATTCGGCTACTTTAACTGAATATTAATTTTCACAACAAAATTCGGTTAATACAACTGATTTTTTATTATAAGAAATCACATTAGAATATGGTTGTACTAACATAATTTAATTGTTGCAGCAATCAAAATATGCTTCACAAATCGGTTGGGACTAAATATTTATATGTGTCGGAGCAGCAAAAAACGTTATTCCCTGTAATAACTAGAAATTGTTAATAAAACTATCATTTATTTTTTAAGGAATATAATTCTAGACTTTCTTATTTAAATACTTTGGTAATAAGAAGAGATAATAATTTGATAATGGATTGGTACCAGAAACCAACAGCTTCAGGAAGAATTATTAACTTCTATTTAAAACATAATAAAATAATTATTATTAACACTGCTAGGAATTTGATAGAGAAAATATTAACTATTAGTGACAAATAGTTTCATGATAATGATAATGAGGAAAGAGTTAAAAATTTATTAAGCGATAATAATTTTCCGATGAATTTAATTCGTACATTAATAAATCAATGTAAAAAACTGAACACAAGATTTAAAAATCTTTGGTTTATATACCGGGAATATCGGAACGGTTGGAGAGATCAAAGATAATCGATACTATGTAGTAGGTATAGAATAGCTTTTAAATCAGTTGCGTCCAATTCATATGCACAATGTGCAGGCTTTTACAAAAGAGCTTTTTCACCTACAGCGAGCTACGACGAGAGCTTTTACATATATGAGGGCACAATACAAGAATGGAAATTTTGAATTTCGAAATGTTATAAGTTGTATAATTTATTTAAGCCAAAACACTTGCTGTGCTTTGCTAAGGATAGAGCAACAACAAAAATAATCTTTTCTTTAATATTTTTTTTCATATTGAAATTGGTCGATTGGCAAATTTTTCTTTTGAAACTTTTATTTCAGTTCATCTACTAATTTGGCCCTATCTAAATTTTATTCAAAAATCTCTTTTGGAATGTATTATAATGCCTTTCAATGGTATGTTTGTGATTGCGTTTAGCATTATAACCACAAACCAAACATACGGGATCGCCGTCATTGTTTTCAATAAACAAAAACAACTGTTCCAACGCTTTATTAAATGTATTTTTTTTTTAGTGAACATAGACTGGTCGTTGTATGTTTGAAAAGTTATTTTCAAGTTGATGGAAAAGTACTAACGTACTGAATTTTCCGTCCCTAAAAAAGCTCTTACTACAAACGCAAATATCATAGTATTAGTGTTTGGACGCAACTGTTTTAAATCATACAAAACGATAAATAGATTATATAGTAAAACAAAGGATAGGATACAAAAATTAAACAGGCCAAATATCGTATATAAAACAGCATGTAGTAGAAATGACAGAGCGAATTGTGATAAAGTATATATAGGTACAACGACGAATAAGTTAAGAACTAGAATAGCTGGACATAGATCAGATCAGAAGTATAGAAATATTAATTCACAGAAGACAGCAATATCTTCTCATTGTTAGATATATAATCACTATCCAGACTTTGAAAATGTATCGGTTTTAAATAATAATTAAAACATAATTATAAACATAAATTATTAACATAATTATAAACGTAATTAAATATTAGAAATGTTACAAATAATAAATACTCCAACAACATATAGAAATAATTTTAAGGCAGATATCAATATCTGTAGCTGATGTAGCTCAGAATTATAGATATTTAATACAAAAGAAATAGTGTATATTCTATTAACCCAAAACAAAGTATATTAATAGATTTAGGTTTTTTTTATATTGTTAATTATTATTATAACAACTTTTGTTAAAAGAATTTTTGTTTGCAAAAATTGACAAATTTTTCTTTTATTTCCTGAAGATGCTACATAGTGGAGTATTGAAAAATAAATAATAATATTTTTATTTATAAAAAACCAACCTTAAGCTCAACAAATTTAAGAAGTTAAAACTATCATTTTTGAAATTTTAAATAAAACTATTCTCTCGTCAAATCCAGCGATTTTTAAATACTTTAGTAGATTTTTTGTCTACAATGTCTGCAAGAAAGCAAATCCGACCAAATATCGTTTTTTTGGCCGTACTGTGTGGTTGGAAACATTCAGCATTTAAAAATTAGTGGCTAATGGGTCATAGAGATAATGAGGATGAAGAATAGTAAATTGTTTATCCCGTGATAAAATTTCATTAGAATCATAATTTAAATTCCAAATATTAATAGATTTTTTATTTAATAAGAAAAATACAGACACAATTAACCCAAAATGTCACTTTTTTACTAGAAAAATAATAGTGTTGTATGTTTTAGCATGGAGTATAACAGTTTTTGTATGGAGTATAACAGTTTTTCTACATGAACCCTGAACAACTTACTTAGCGGAAAATCTGGTTATATTTTTGTTTTTTTTTTAACATTTTTAATGCATTTATTTCTTTGGCA
>OX456523.1:192534195-192574195 GCA_949748255.1 Eustalomyia histrio
GCTACAAAGTAATGTATATACCCATTAATTTAGAGGTGATAATGTAAGGGGTTACTTATATGGTTACGAGAATGGAAAAAGTAATCTGTCTAAAAATAGATTTTTAAAAAAGAGGAATTTTTATTATTTGTTATTAAAAATAATGTGGTCAAGATGGAAATCGAACCAGGGAACTATGGTTGCCAGCCAAGAACTCTACCCACTGAGCTATCGACGCATATAGTATTTGATTGCTTTAAACTTAAATGAATTGTTGCGCTTCGTTTTTTCGCTAGTGTTGTCAAAACTAACATTTTGCTTACAAAAAAAAACAAAGTAATGTATCTAAAAATAGATTTTCAAAAATATTTCAATTATTACTTTACATTTATAAATCATATATTACGTAATCAATAATCAGTAACTTATTACTTTATACTTGAAAATAATGAAAAAGGTAACGAGCTATCATTACAAGGTAACGCATGAAAATATCGCACCCATTTCCAAAGTTTTGGTGGGTAGTTTTTAATTTATTGTTTTTTTTTTTTTTGGAAAACAATATTTAAAGCAAGATAAACGTTTTCCAACAAAAACTAAATTTTTCCTCAATATAAGTAAAATTTACTCAAGTTTTATTTTTTAATTTATCTGAAGAAATTTTAAAACAAATCCTATATTATTTCTCAAAACTTAGAAAACTTTTACATGAAAAAATCTAATATTTTATAAAAATTTTAAACATTTATCTGAACTAAGTTGCATGAAAATGTTCCCTAGAAATAGTTTATCAGTTTCTATAATGAAATAAATTTTGAATCAATCTTATTTCTAAGATTGTATTTGTGCATATAATATTTTGAAAAAAACACTGATTTTAATTAATTTGTAACTTTATTAATTTCTAACTTTATTAGGTATTTCTGAAAATCTTTTTTTTGGTCAGTTCACGTCTTGTACTTATAATAAGCCTGACAATAAACTTGACTGTTTGAAGACAGAAAGCTAATTGCCCAACGTTGCTTTTATACCATTTCTAAACGTTTACAAAACATAGCAGCAAAATTCAGTAGTGATAGTTAATAATATACAGAGTTGCAAAACTAAGAATTTCAAACAGTGTTGTTTTAAGTTAATTTCAGTTAAATTCAAATTATATGGCAATGTTGTATTTGAAATTGGAAAAAACATAGAGTTGTATTCAAGGGATAAAAATAAACGTTACTTTTAAATATTCTTTTAGTAATACTGGTAAAATGAGTTATAATGCATAAAAATATAAAATAATAAATAATATCATAATAAACGGCTGCTTCAATTTTCTATTTTTTAATGCCTGGACTAATTTTTAGAAAACAATTCTAAAAAAATAGATAGTGGGAGACTAAAAAATTGAATTTAGAAATGGCTTTCGAAAATTTAGTCAATTTTACTACTCGCGAAAAGAGGAACAGATTAAGTTCAAGTAATTTCTCATTTTAAGTAAGACTGAACTAAATGAGAGTAATTATGTTCATTTTTTAACTAAACTTAGTTTTATTTTATTTTAGTAAGCAAATTTCTTAAAACTAATATGTTTTTCTTAAAAATTTAAAAATTTTTACTTAATGTACTTTTTTGTTTCTCCTAAAATCAATAAATATTACTTAGTAAAGATATGAACTATTTCTGAGAATATAAAAAACTATTTCGTTTTTACCCAAATATAGGAAACGCGATCATACTAGATATAAGCTGCAGGCAATAATTGATAATTGGAGCGATGAGGAGACAAAATTTAAATTATACCTTCAAATAAAGCGAATAAAAATACAGATCAAGAAGATTTTGATGACGACTTAATTCTTGGACCAGTTTATATTAGAACTGGTCCAAGAGAACCAGTTTCGTGAATAGTCAGGTGATATATCGTAATGTGCTGAAAAATCTTTTGAAGTGGAAGCCATTGAAAAAACTTCAGAAGGACCTTATGAGTTCAGTGATGCTAGTGATGTTAATTTATACCCAATTACTTCCTCAATCTCAACCGCAAGAATCAAAAAGAAAGTGAATTAAAATAACTCAGCAACAATAAAATAAAATATATAAAAAATTATCAGTAAATAAATCAAACCAAACGTTTTTTTGTATCTCCTATAAAGTATTAGTTTTTTGATATACCAAATTTAATAAAAATTTACTCACAAAAGGAAAATTTGTGGTTTATTTATGCCCGTTACAGTTATTACAAACTTAAATTTTGTTTGCTTAAAATCTAAAAAATTAATTTTAAAAATTTGGCCAGAAAATAAATAATATACAAAATTTTTGTTCATTTCTTATATCAAAGTATCCGTCGACTTTACGATTTTTGAGAGGTTTTGAAAATTGTAATTTGGCAACATTGGCTGCTCAATCATCAAAACTTTTTCTTTTATATTGAAATAAATTTGCTTATTACTTGCATAAACGCATATGTGATAATTTTCTGCATAAGTTCTGATAATTGTTGATCCGAACTTACCACTTTACATATTGCACCACAAATTTTAAGCATTGATCAATTTTATACCTGGATGACCACATTAAAAACTCGCAAAGCTTTTGTAAATCTCCGTATTAAAAAATGTTTAGAGCGGTCGAAAAACAATTACTCTTATTACTTTCCAGTGTTTAAAGTCTCGATCGTTTATGTACATATGTACTGATTTAAGTTTTGCTTCCACTGTTAATTATTTTTCTTTTGTTTTTGTATTTTAACGGTTACCCTCTATGGTTGCCAGCGAGTAATACCAGCATTATCAACAATGTAAAATAAACACAAGAAAAACAAAAACGTACAACATCAACACTCCGACTGTGCAACATTATAATCAACGTAACGCATCATAAATCTTAAATAATTACACAAATTCTTTTTCGCAACTACAAAAGTATGTTAATATTGCATACACTTAGGCGATATACAGACGTTTATATAAATATGTATTTAAATGAATGCATAATAACGAACGCACACACACTGGTATGCAAGTACTATGCATATTTTTTATAGAGTTGTGTGTTTGTCTTATAAAAAAATATCTAAATATTCACACATCTTAATGAAAACAACGTTAGTATCAAAAGAAATATATTAATATTTTTATACAGGTACAGTAAGAAAAAATTTGTGAGCAGCTACAAACAAGAGAGGTATACGTTATGGTTCACTCCGATTTAAATAAAAGAATTGTTTCAAAAAAGTGGTGATTTTTGTAAAACGACGAATAAATAGAAGTCGACTTCTGTTTTATTAAATCGAATTAACCCGAATATTGCTACTATTATTATATAAACTCATGAGAAATGTTTTAATATTAGTCAAATTCGAGAAAATTACCAATAATTTTACTCATACTACCATTTAGTTTTGAATTGCTCGCTTTTTCCCAATCGCGTTACACATTTTCTAATTTTTTTTCTTATTTATGACTTGAACGAACTCCAAATTGTTTCTGATTGAAAAGTTGCAAACCGAATAAGAAGTATTCCTTTTAGTTCCATCTAGTTCCTATTTCATTAACATTATACTAAATTTATTCCAACACCAATTGAAGGCTTAACCATTTACACCTTACTTCATTGATGAATTTTACAGGCGATGAGCTTCAAAGTAATGGGTTCATTCTTACAATTATGCTTATTAAAAAATGAGATGGGGGTAAAAAAATAATTGGTTACCTAAATGATTACGAAGAGGTTAACAATCGGTAATTAATTACTTTTTGTTGAAGGTAAGGAGTATACATTACAAAGTAATGAATTATGTATGCAATTATCGGTAACACATTATTTTATATTTAAAAATAATGATATAGGTAAGGATTACACATTACAAGGTAATGCATGAGTTTATCGCACTCATTACCAAAGTTTTCCTGGGATAGAACAAATTGTTCACCGTTTGCACTTCAATAATTTCATTTGAAAGGGGCTAGTCCAACCAATATCAAAACCAAGCTAGATTCTGAGGGAGTCTACCCCTTCGTTTATGACTTTAAAATATTTGGGGGCACAGTTTATTGAAGTTTCCAAGCCAGAAACAGTTACGGATGGTCGTCGTCTAAAAGTGCGTAAGCTAGGTGAAATGATAAGCATTTTAAAAAGTGTTATACATCGCATAATGACCTGAAATTTTAAGATAAGAAAGCTTTGGGCAAGATGGGTACCGCGTTTGCACACAATAGAACAAAAACAGCGAATTCAAGATGTTTCAGTAGACGACTTTTCTCCGATTCGTATCATGCATGAGATATGGGTTCGCCACTTCACACCTGAAGCACAGAAACAGTCAAAGCAGTGGACAGGTAACGGCAGTGGAAAGGCAAAGGCAGTGCACAGGTAATGGTAGTGGACAGGTAACGGCGTCTGTTTTTTGGGATAATTTTAGGATTATCTTCGAAAAGGAAAAACAATCAACGGTGAATATTCTGCTAACTATTTTCAGCATATAAGTGATAAAATTAAGGAAAGAAGGCCGCATTTGTCGAGTATTGTTTCATCAATACAATAAATCTGAATTAAAGATCAAATTGCTTCACATTTTTCGCTAGATTAAGCTCTCTCGGATTATTTTATATTTCTGAACTTGAAATAATGGTTCGATGGTAAAAGACGAACAATGAAAAGCTAGACAATTCTTACTATAAAAAGGCTAATTTGGGGATAATTTAGATAATTTCAGATTAAACTCATTTTCGATCACCGGGTTTACTTTACGGGAAAATATCGACAAATATTTTTAATATAATTTCATTTTTAGGGAACAATTTTGATCGAAAAAATAAATGATATCATATATGCCCCGTTCCATTCCATTTCGTTTTCCAATTTTTATGTTAAATTGCACCCGTTATTTAAATTTTTACATTTTTTGAACCCCTATTTTACCTGACGAATATAAAAAAACCAACCTACTCAGTGAATTAATTAATACTCCAGCGAACACATACATATTTTACATTAGAGTGAGATTTTACCCATTTCTTACCCACATTTTTACCACGTTTTTGGCGAAAATACCAAATTGTGCCTTATCAGTGAGTTAACCCATACTCTGGAAAATATATATTTTAAAGAGCTTTTGACTGGCCAGCAATTTAAAAAATTAGGTATAAGTGGACATCTAGCCTGACGAGCAACTTAAATGGAAATCCCACCTGAAACTGTATAGGCTGGGCGGTATTGAGCCAGTCAGCTAGTCAGTCCCGTTTCTTTTTTATATATAAAAATTAGCAAGAAAATGGAAATTGTTCCAGAACTGGATCTGGAAAAAACCTGTTCTCTATTGAAACAATAGAATCGATTACTTTTAGGGTAATTTCTAACAAAAGTCATTAGTGTTTACACCAACAATATAACTCCTTATAAAAATATATGTTTTTGTCGAATGTTATTGGACTTAGGGGATCGAACTTTTAAAATTTAAAAAAAGAAAAGGAGTTTTTTTTTTTTAAATCAGTTTAGGGATTATTTAGTTCGCATGTATATTGAAGTATTTTTTAATTTAATTTTATTTATAAAAGTTGATTTTTAAATAATAACACATGCAGATTAAACATCATGCTATAATTTAAATTATTTATTTATTTATTTATTTATTTATTTATTTATTTATTTCAGTCTATGGATACAATATTTCCTTACAGACTAGCATTAGAAAAAATAAAATTAAAAAATTAAATTAAAATATATTATTTAATAAGTATTTAAATAGAGAATGAGATATACTTATGTCTAATTGATCACAATACATATTAAATAACCTCATAGATCTATTAAGTGGTTAATTTAAAGTATAATCAGTTGCATGTATATCAATATGAAAAAAATTATTAACATTTCTAAATGTTCTTGGAGGAACATGTATTGAAATTAAATTTAACAATTCAGTCGAATCAATAACACCACAAATAATACCATGCAAAAAGGTTAAGGCAGCAATACTACGACGAGTTTCAAGAGTTTTCAAAGAAATAAATTCACATTTATCTTGATATGAGGGATTTGAAAAAGTGGGAACGTTATAAGAATTATAATTAGTAAATGGTAGCACAAACTTAATAAACTTTCTTTGAATTTTCTCAATACGAGCTACATTAATAGCTGCAGTTGGACTCGAGATAAAAGAAGCTTATTCTAACCTTGATCTTACAAAAGATGTATACACAACTTTTTTTGTAAAACGATCAAAACATTTATCTAAATTGCGGCGTATAAATGCAAGAAGAGAATATGATTTGGGAATAATAAAATTTAAATAACTTGTGAACGATAATTTAATATCAAAAACCACACCCAAGTCCAATATTTCATCCACAGATTTTAATAGATATCCATTCATTCTATATTCAGAAGGAAGAACATTGCGACGTCTATGAAAAGACATTCGAAAACATTTAGAAAAATTAAACGGTAGACCATTACGATTTGACCAGGAAATTGCATTATCTAAATCATCCTGTAGGTCAGAAATATCCCTTAGAGAAAAAATTGTCTTAAAAATTTTCAGATCATCTGCATGCATCAAAAATTGGGAATTTTTAAAGCAGTAACTTAAATCATTAATAAAAATATTAAATAATAAAGGACCTAGTATGCTACCTTGAGGAATACCAGAAGTTGGAATGAAAAAATCGGAACAAATTCCATCTACAGATACTGTAGCATACCTTCCAGTTAATTAATGCCGGAACCAAGTTAGCATTTCCGAATAAATGCCAATCTTGGAAAGCTTTAATAATAAGAGTTCATGTGGAACCCGATCAAAAGCTTTGGCGAAATCTGTGTAAATTGTATCAATTTGAACACCCTTTTCAAATGAAGAAATACGAAAGTTAGAAAAAAACAGACAAATTTTTGGTTGTAGATCTTCCAGCCATGAATCCATGCTGTGACACGGAAATGAATCGTTTTAATTGAAAAAAAAGTTTATCAAAAGTTACTAATAATCATAGCACGATTCTATTGAAAAAGCTATGATCCTATAAGCTGATCATCCTCATTGATTAATGGTTATGATTGTACTATTATAATATCAAATTCCTGCTTATGTTCAGCTATGTTTTTTCTCTGCGTGTTTTTCCTGATTCCAAATCTGGTCAAAAAAATGTTAAGTGATCATTTGGACCTACAGTCAAATCACTGATTGTGACCAAATTAATTAAAAATGTTTGTCACATTCGTATTCAGCATGTCAGAAATATATTTATGATAAAAGATGTGTCATTCGACATATAGGGAATAAATTCGTCACTATTCATGCTATTACTTGCTTAAGGTGTTTTTTCAGTTTTAGTTCGGCTGCCAAAGGGTTAAAGATGTTAAAGCATATTTGCTGTAATTATATTTTGAAACTTCTTCTCTAACTAAACAAAAAGTAAAGTGTAAAAGTTTTTGGTTATTATATATTTTTATAGTCAAATGCATAATAATTTTTTGTATACTTATAGCAGCCTTATAAAGCAAATTAACATGTAAACCAACAACGAAAATCCTACATTAGTTATATATAATACACTGATTTCCTTTTATGCATAAGAATTTTAGTCTTTAAAGTTATTTTATTATTATTTTTGTACAAAACATTTCATTATATTCTCATCTTTTCATAAAACAATATAGTAAGATTCATGAATTCATTAACTGCATTTAATTTTAGTCTTTATAATTTTAGTAAGTTTTTTAAATACATATTACAAAAGTTGAATATTTATATGTAGTAGTTAAAAGCAGCAACAGCAGGTAGTATTTAAAATGAATTTTTATATTCATATTAATTTATGAAAGGGTTGGTTTTATTATTATACACTCATACAAACATACTACCACTACTACTACTACTATCACCTCTACTACGGCCACATTAAAAGCGTAGACATGTTTAAAACGTTTTTTTTTATAACTTTGATGGGGTTTTTCCATATAAATGCAGGATGGTTGTATGTATTATGCCAACAAAAATGTGCATACTAATAGGATAAAAAAAGTACGGGAAAAATATGCACCTAAAGGGTTAGAAAAATACAAGTTATGAGTATGGTTTTCTCTATGAACTGCATATAAAATGGTTGTTCATTTTTTTCTGTTCTTAATTTTCTTCTTTGTTTCAACTTGTAATAGTTTATATATTTTATAAAATCTTAAAATAAATGAGGTTACTAAAATTGGTTAAGGTCGCCTTAAAAGAAGCTTTGTTAATATAAAATTAAAATATATTTATAAAATAAAATAAAGTGGTAAATAAATTAATTGATAAATATTGAACAAAAAAGTCTTTGACTGATTTTTGTGGACAATTTTTATAAAATTCGAATATGTGATAGAATATCAAAAAGGTTTTTTTTTAATTTTTAAGCTTTCTTATATGTTGAGGCCATGTAAAAAAGAGTGATAAAATCAAAAGTACATGAAATTAGCTGGATTTTACATGATGCATAAATAGAAAACTAAGTTATTTTTCTAAATCTGCATAGATAAAATTTATGGTGGAATTCTTAGGAATTCCTTTATGACTTGGTGTACAATTTTATGTAAAAAAAAATTAAAAATATTTATTTCAATATGTTTTGACCTTTTTAAGATATATTTGACCACCATGTCAAATATTTCTTAATTGTAAATTGTAACTCACTAAAGATGTAGCATTTGGAATTTTCTTCAGGCATGCGATAAAAATGGGAGTTTAAAGAGTTTAAAGACACCTCTTAAACTTTTACGCAAGGAACGTGGTAAGTTTTCCCAAACCTCTTTGACTAGAAAACTGATATTTAAATGTGAAAAATATATGTTTTGTAATTTATGCCAGGTATTTAAAAAAAGTGTTGATAGAGAAAAAGTCTACACCACAACGTCCTGCCCAAATGGCTTTTGGATAAAATCCAGAAATTTAATTTATGTGTTCCATAAAGTGTTGGATAATCCACTGATACATTTTGAAATTTCCGCCAGAAACGTGGTAAAAAGGGGTTAAATAGTGCAAAGTCTCCCCCTTAATGACCTGCAAAAATCTCTATAAAATTTGTATTATGTATTCTCTGGATTATAAAGCTATTTTTTGGAATTTTGTAAAGGGGCGTGGTAAATATTGGTATTTGAGGGGGAATGACATTATTCCCCTTAATGACTCACCCAACTGATTTTAACTAGATTTTTGAAATTATAAATATATTTTCTGCGCCAGGATCGCAGTGAAATGTGGTTCGAACAGGAAGAAGCCAACCCCTTAACGGCCTGCCCTAACCGCACTGACTAGAGGCTTGGAATTTTAAATACATATTTTCTGGACTATGGGCTAATTTACATATAGGTATGTCTTGGAATTTTCGAGAGGAACGGTGCGTGAGTGGCACTAAAACACTAGACATGAGGTACGAAATGGCATGTGACGGCGAATGAGTGGAATTGAAACACTATACAAGAAGAAAGACATGAAATGGGGAGCGAGTAAACTGTGCTTTAGTTTAGTAGTTAGTGAGAACAAAATTGAAAGGAAAAGAAGTGGAATTGAAACCTTAAGATAAGGAAATGAAATGGAATGGGACAGAAAATGACTGGAATGGAAACATTAGAAAAGGTAAACGAAATCCAATGGGTAATGAGTGGAACTGAAACATTATACAAGGGGAACGAAATTGAATGGAACGAGTGGAATTATAGCACTAGGTGAGGAGAACAAATTGATGTGGAATGAGTGGTATTGAAACACTGGACAAGGGAACGGAATGGAACATGGAACAAGTGAAACTGAAACACTAAGCGCAGAGTAAAAAATGGAATGAAGCGAGCACGGATTTAATTGTCGATTTAATAATTTGTAAGCGATTTTTCACCATAAGCGGTAGTAAAAATCAGGGACCGTAAATAATGATTATTGTCCATTTTTTTAAATCAAAAATCAATCACTTAGAACAGACATAAAAAAAATTTATTGCACCATTATTATTGTTTTTTGACAATCTTTGCATATCCGTCATGATTTTTAAATTTTTGATTTTTAAAGTTTTCATCTATGGTAATGATTATTTTTGAGTAATAATAAAAAAAATTCAGCCATAATTATTAGTTTTGAGCAAAAGAAATAAAAATTAAAAATAATCATTATTTATGATTTTTATTTTTTTTTCGCTCAAAATAAAACTTACTTTCAATTTACGACTTTATATATATTATTATTATTTATATTATTATTATTTATATACATTCATGGGTGATTTTTATAAGCTGTGGTTAGAGCTTAAGCTCACTGTCGCAGCAACAAAAACATCTCTGAGCCACGCTTTGAGACAGTGCATCCAAGAAAGAGAAGACAGCTTATTAGGGGGTAACGTGGTCATTTGCAGCATCTTCTTGGATCCACGAATAAGAAGAATAATGCAGCAAAACCCGATAAGCCTTTTGCTCGCCAGAACACAGCTTAAGCAGCTGTTACTACAAATAATAAATTTGAAAGAAATCGTAAGTTAATTTATCTTAGAACTAACGCAAACACAAGTACCCCGAAGGCATCGACATCATTCGACGCAGCGAGTGCATTGCTATCGCAGAATTCGAACACCTGCTTCCTCTTGAACGAGTATCTCAATACAATTGAGGTAGCTCCCGATAAGGAAACACAAGATGGTTGACACACTGAGGAGTTACACAAAGGCTTTTCTGAAATTGACAACTATTGTCCAAAGCCAGTTTGTACAAACAAAAATATTATAAAGTACTGGGAGGAAAAAAAATTTCAATACCCCTATCTGTACCGGCTGGCTAAAGTGGTACACTTTTTTCCTGCCACACAAGTGAGTGTTGAAAGATCCTTTTCTGCATTAAAAACAATGCTAACGCATCAAAGATGCAACCTATCATACGAGTCGTTGGCGAAATTACTTTTTGTAAAATAAATTATAAATAATTAAAAACAAATAAAATTGATTTAAAAAAAACTTGGTTGGTTCCTCTGGATTTTTTTATGAGGATATGCAACTATGTTGGTAAAAAACCTCACAAAACAGTCATAAATTGAAAGTGAGTTTTATTTTGAGCGAAAAAAATAAAAATCATATATAATGATTATTTTTAAGTTTTATTTTTTTTGCTGAAAAATAACGATTATGGCTGATTTTTATTAATATTACTCAAAATTAATCATTACCATTGAAGAAAATCCTTAAAACTCATAATATAATCATTATTGTGTAATTTTTAATATAAAACTCATAATAGTTACGGTCCCTGGTAAAAATAATACCGCATCCTAGCAAAAACATGGTATCATCGACTTACCAGCCTTTTTACGTGCTTAATTACTTTTGATCGCAATGTCCAAAAAGTAATGGGTACTCATTATTTTTTGGCTGTTCGTAAGCGAGAGGGTAATAACCACCCATTACTTTGTGTTTTTAGTAAGTAAGAGGGTAATGACCACTCAATACTTTTGGGGCATAGCGAACAAAAGCAATTAAGCGGGTAAGTAGTTTAAAGCCTGTTTTTGCTGGCATATGCATATACCAGGACAATCCCTTAAGATTTTTTTTTTTGGGGGGGGGGGGGGGGGGGGGAATTGGACAGAGAGGAATGGGCAAACTATTCGGCTTGAAATCTGAATTTTTAAATTTGAAATAGTATGAGTTAAGAAAAAGCTCTCCCATAAGCTCACCCATCTCAGACATATGGAACTTTAAAATGTGTAGGCTACTATTCCACGCTAGACATCGACTAAGACAGAGGTTCCTAAAATATTTACGGGAGACGTAATACTCCTTGAAATTGTTTTGTTGAGAGTACAGGTTAATTTACTGATAAGAAAATTTTTGGAATACCAAATAAAAAAGTAAAATTTGGAAAAAGTGCCTATTTTATCACTCAGCCGAACGCGCTCCTCCTGCGGTTAGTGTTCTGCCCAAAATACTTCGTCATAAAATATGAGTTTTCAGAGTTTTCAGAATTTTCAATTAATATTAGATTTAAAAAGCGAGAAGTGGCCCTTTAATAACCTGTTGAAAACAATTTAAATGGAAATCTGAAACTGGAAATTAAAACATTCTCCACAAAAAGATAACACAAAATTCTTGACATGGAAAGCATTTTTTTTTTGCATATTAACAAAGTTTTCTTTTATAGGGTATCAGAAACAGTGTCACAACATAGCTCTAAAACTTGTTGTAGCTACTGCTTGTTCATACACTCTTAATATTGTCTTTTAGACATTAAATGACCCTTATATGTTTTCGCTTGAAAACTTATATTGAGCGAATTTTTTGTTCTCTTTACATGGCATCACAGCAGCATAGCATTCATTTTACCATCCAAGCATAGAGTCTTAAGATGTGAATAGATTAAAAGGTTTAAAAGCATTCATAAATGTTGAACTCATAATTTATATTAACATGAGAATTCTCCACCTTATTTTCAGTCTTTTGACGTCATTTTACTTCTCAGCAATTGCATTGAGAAGGTAAATGCCAACAGACATCGTCTAGTAAACTTTGTATTGTAAAGTAATTGCGTGTTTTTGAAATACTTTTGGAATTTTTCTTTCAAGTATCTTTTTGTTAACGCTTTTTCTTTTACATTACTAGGAATTAACATTTGAATTTGTCTGAGTTGTTTTTATAAGCTTTGCATCTTTTACAATTCGTAATTAAGAGTATGTGTACATATATTTAGATTAAACTGTTTAATGTATATGACTATACCCAGGAAATTCCTATAAATAAATATATATAAATTAAAATGTTTAAATTTCATGGCAGTAAATGAGGTTTTTATTATTTATAATTGTAATAGTAACATATATTTTTCTCCACTCAAATGTTCATATTTCTGAAGATAAACTTTGTTTGCTTTAAACATTTTTAATATATAGTTTTTTTTTTATAAAATGTGGTTAAAGAAAATTATATCACAAAAAAGCTGTTACAAATAAGAAATGGATGGAAAGGGGAACATTTGTGAATTGTACAAAATGAGTCAAATTAAGTACATGATTTAACAGTCCCACAAAAAGTACTATAGAATCAAGATTTTGGTGCAAATAATATATGATATATGTGCATATATTATCATACATGCTCATATATTATTCATGTATGCTCGTATATGATCATATACGTACATATACCCTCAAATTTCAGATCCGAAGATATATGATCATATATGAGATCATGTATGGTCATATATTGAAGAATGTATGGACGTATATGACCATGTATGCCCATGTATGATCATATACAGGCCCATGTATGATCATGTATGCTCATATATATTTCGATTTTTACATGGGTGTTTAATAAATTTTTGTGAAAAAATAAGTTTTGACGACTATTGTTTATGGTCAAAACAAATTTGTGATGCAAAAATTTTTGAATTGCAAAACTAAGAGTTGAAAAAAATTGTTTATTAACCTCTAGTCGTTTGGTGTAAAATAGGGAAAAATTGTTTATTTAATTAGACTTTACTATGAAATTGTACTAAAATCCACGCATTTGTATGTACAGTTTAAAGTACATTCACAATTTCAATTACAACTTTTTAGCCGCTCAACCAATTTTGATCATCTTTAATAAAAAAGGAAGTCTATTAATTTAGATACAAATGAACAACCCGCTTGGGTTTGTCGCCGTGACATTGCTAAATCAAGAAATTAGCACTAAAATATATATTTCGACATGATGTAAATGGTTATAATGGTTATACCGTCATGACATTGAAGGCAATGTGTATTCGGATACGATATTTTAAGTTATATGTTCGTACGTAAAGACAACAGATTCATTACAGCAACCAAATTATTGGCTTGTCACAACCAAATGTTTTGCTGATACGGTTAAAATATCTGCTTTCAGCCGAAACTCTGTTGTATTAACCGAATTTCGGTCGCCACAAACAAATATATAGCTACCCACAACCAAACCATTTGGTTGGCAAGAGATTCGGTTGTTACCATGAATCTGTTTTCCCTGTTTATATATCATAGTTTTTACTCATATTTGCTTTTTTATGCTTTTTTCACATTTGTTTGCTTCAAAGTGCTTTTTGCTTATAAATAAAAATATTAATTGTTTAAGTTTTCTTCGATCTTCTCTATTCATGCAATATTCCTTATCGAGCCAAGGATCTTTAGCTCGATAAGGAATATTGAATAAAAATATTTTTCGCCAACTTTTTACTTTTGCTTACTTTTGCTTGTTTTTGCTTTTTGCCAATATTTTTGCTTAGAATACATTGAATTTCGCTTGTCTTCTCTGATGAGCATATATATCCATACACAGAAAAAAGTATCACAAAATTTAAAGTAATAAAAATTATTTGTTAAAATTTAAATTCGATTTCTAACAATTTTTTGTTTGAAATATTTGTAAATTGTCATTTTTCATATAAAAATTCTTTGAAAATAAAAATTTAAGTAACAAAAAAATAACAAAAAGTTTTTTGTATTTACAAATTCCATTGTTGGTGCCTTTTTAAAAAATATTTTTTTTGTATTTACAAAAATGTTCTATGGACGATGTTCAATATTACAAACAGAATTTTGTAATTTTTTTGTGTGTATGTACTCTAAAATTTCGGATCCGAAGCTAAATGGTCATATGTATGATCATGTATTGTCATAAATTGAACTATGTGTGGACGTTCACCCCGAAAACTGATTCGTGCTAACAACCGAATTTGTTGCCAATCGAATGGTTCAGTTGCAGCAACCGAATTTTTGGGTTGTGACTACCGAATTGTTATTAAGACAACCGAAATACTGTTATCACTGTCTCAATTTGGTTTTTGTTGTAACAACAGAAAAATTCGGTTACCGCAACCGAACCATTCGATTGGCTACAAATTCGGTTATCAGCACGAACCTGTTTTTCCTGTGTATGTTCATACAGAAAAGTATTCCATTGAAATTATCAACTCTTCTATATTTCGAACAGGGTTAGTCACATGATGTCAAATTTTCCTAGTCGTATTTAAAAAAAAAATTAACTGAACAAATACATAATAATAATATAATATATTTAGAAAAATTGCATTATATGTGAGAAATCTTCTCTCATTATTATATAACACCCCCCGCCCCACTGATCTAAGTGTTTTTCACCACACTAAATTACACTGTACAACAATAAAAAAAATTACAATACTCATTATGTAGGAATGAGGTTGTCGATATTCTTTCACCTGACCTGATTTAGCGTCAAAAAACCCTACGAGATTTTCGGATTGTTGTCCTATTAAATTTGTGGTTCTCTGCCTTATTTGCCGTCCTGAGACAATTAATTAATATTACGCCACGAATAACACATGCAAACAACATTAATTTATATATCGTGCAGACGTCAAGTTAAATACATTTACGCTACCTTAATACATATTTCCTCACAAAAATTATTGTTTTATTTCGAGTAGTTTGGACTAAAGTTAAAAGATTTTCCTATCGTGGTGAATGAGTCATCTTGTGTTCTTTTATTCTTTTTTAAATTAAACAATTCCGAAAATCTCTATAGGTACTTCTCTAATGACAGTTTTAATGACAGTTAATGCTTTTATCTTTAAAAACCATTTTTAGCCACTTTATTATAAAAAACTTTTTAATATAATATTTTAACCAGATTGGTCTTCATACGTCTTTTTGAGTTTTGCAATGTTGTATCATAATGTTTACAACGATCGGCACTGTGTCATCAATAAATTCTAAAAAATAGTTTTGAGAAAAGTTTGTGGCTTTCTTGATGTGATTTTGAATGTCTAAACCCCAATTGCAAAGTCAGATTCAGTAACCCACATTAACATAAATGATTTTTTTCGCTTAATCTCCGAGTTTTCCGTTATACAATTTGTTCAATTTGTTTTAAAGTTATGCAATTTGTTCACTTTTCATTTCAGAAACGATCAATTTGGAATCATCATCAGTCTATTTTGAAAACAGTGTAGGTCTTTAAATAGTAAAGAATTGTTTTGAATAACTTTAGTGGCTTTATTTTGTCCGACATTTTTTAAGGTATATAATCCAATTACAAAATTTTTATCGATGACGCTTAAGTTATATTAACATAAACCATACATGGGACTTATGCATTGATTGGACTAATTAATTGATGATTTCATTACCATTACATTAATAATAATTGTAATGAAAGAAATTTCATTACCATTGTTTGAATTAATGGTGAGGATTTTAGAATTTAATTTCATTGATTAATGACAATGTTTTTGAATTTCATTACAATTACTAATGTAAAATATTACCATCATTAACCGTCGTTTGATGTGTAAATATTTATTTTTCGGTGTTAATATTTATTTTATGTTAATATTTATTTTTCGGTTTATTATTATTTTCTGAATAAAGCTACTTTGATAATTTTCAAATCATATAAATTTTATGTAAACAAATGATTTTTTGATCAATTATAATTAGTTATATTATGCATTTGTGCTATTTCATAACCATTAGTAATGGAATTTTTTATGGAAAAAATGTCATTACCATTATGGTAATGAAATTTTTTTCATTTGCATTAGTGTCAACAAATGGTAACGAAAAATTCACAAGTATGACATAAACTTTTTCTTTAAGCCGACTAATATTTATAATTTTTGGCAATTTGAAAATTTTGTGATCATTTGAAAAATTTTAATTTTAAAATACTTGGATTACCAATTCTAGCTAGCTGCGGCTATGTTTAAGACTTTTGGTCTATTATTTTCTTTTTCTGGCCCCGTGTGCATTGGTGTAACATTTTAATTAAAAAAAATAGAACAAAATACTTGAAATTTTAACAATACATAACAAACAACTTAACACTTAACAAAATGTGAACAAAAAACAAAATTGTAAAAAAAAACATTAAAAAGTACTCTTTACATGTCATATGTCGTTTACATGAATTTGCACCTTACAAGTTTACAACAACAACAAATAAGAGTGGCAACTTAACATAAACATCATATGGATGTTACGATACCATATTACTGCAATATCGTAAATACCCAGCAAAATCTCTGTACCAGAACATCTTTTCTCAACATTTATAATCTTTTAAACCAGGCCTGGTTTATAAAGAAAAATTTAGTCTTTAATGGATTCATTAAAATATTTTTAAGGAACCAAAATACAATAATTAGCTGTTTTTTTGTACTTAATGCAAATTGCTTTTTTTTATCGACTTAGTAATTAACGTGAAAAATGGAAAAATATTTTACAAATCAAATCTCAATTTAAAGTTTTGAGAATCGTGGTCAACTATATTAAATATACATGAACTTTATCATCTTAACACACTTGATAAGGTTAAAATTAAAACTAAAAACATGGATTTGTGTTTTTGATTTAAAATGATTAGAACAAAAAAATAAAATTAACGATTTTACTTCAACAACAACCTGTTGTGTCCAAAACAAAAATAGTAATAATAAATCGAGAAATCCTAATTTTCAATGATGTTAGTTTGGGGTTTCTAATTTGTTTAAACACTCGATATAAGTAGATCGTCATTTATTATTATCCCCAATAAGGCATAGAAAGTTTATGATACCATGTCCCATTTAAATGTGGGGATTTCACACGTCAAAAACACAAAATAAACATAATTTTAAAAACATTAACACCAAACAAAAAAAAAAACTATAAGAAGATTTGTTATTTTTTTACAAAATCTGCCTTCATTCCAATTACGCGTAGTATGGCAAGATAAATATTTATACGGGATACATTTTGTTTGATAATCTGGAGACAAAAAAAGTTCTAATATTAGCCAGGAATATTTTCAACACATTCCCAAAATCATTCATTTTCTCTCAGATTGTTCCTTTTCGACCAATGTAGGCTGCATGTTCAAGAACTACTAAAATAACAAGTCACCTTGTTGAATCCTTTTAGGAATCATTTTCACTTCGATAGTGGAAATCTCCCAGGGAGAAGTCTTGGCTCACTGGGGAACTTGTCAATCTGGGCAAGCAGGTTCGTAAACTTTTCAACAGGGCAAGAAGAACGAAGAGATCAGTATACAGGGACGATTATCTTTCGAAACTGGATTTATACATTAGAACAATACGTACGGCGAAGCGCATCTCCTGGAGATGTCGAAGGTTAAAAAGTTCTTGACCAACACCCATACTCAGACTAATGACAGTTATGAAGGTGCAGCGGAGACTATGAACTAGACGATAAGAATTTTAATGGAAACGTACTTCTTACTAAATGGTACTGGCATAAACGGACCGGTTCATACGTTTTAAACAAATTTTAAGAAAAAAAGTAAATTAAAAAACACAGGAAAAAATTACCTCCCAGGCTAGGTTTTGAGATCAATGATATTGAACCACGTATAATTATAACTTATATAATACTCTGGATGTGGAACTATATATATCATAATTCTTTGCAAATATTGTACCATATATAATTATATTTTACACCATAATCGAAAATATCATATATAATTATATCTCATACCATATTGAAAATTTATTTTTGATAATCCACCATATATTATTATAATAACTACCTAGCATATATAATTACATATGGTTCTGTATAAGCCATATATAAGTATATGTGATTCTGTATAAGTCACATATATACATAAGTAAATATGGTCCCGTGTAAGCCACCATTGATTAAATATAGTGTTATATAATTTTATATGACCATATCTTATATAAATCATATCTAATTTTATAACGATCAAAATATAACTAGATGTCGTTATATATCGCACAATATAAGGAAAATAAAAAAAAAATAATAAAGTAATATATAATTATATATGGTAATGAATACTTACATATATAAACTGCAAGAGGGTTATAAACTCTTATTCTGGCAGGAGTATTCTGAGATTGCTATGGGAGCGGAGGAGAATGACAGGGCACACGAGCTGGCCAGGGATAGCTGGATAGGACTTGATTCTGATTTGTGTAAGCCTTTTCGGATGACGACAGGCCAAGAGAAACGAGAACTGGCCAGCATGCTAGGAACTGTCACAGGTCACTCTACACTACGACCACATGTTTCTTAATTGGGATGGAGTGACTCTGTGGTGTGTAGAGCCTATGAGGAAGACGATAAGACCCTTCAGAACTTCTTTTGATTTTGCACGGATTTCGCAACTAGTGGGGTAAGGAACTGGTACGGGGACGTTATACCGTCCCCGGGACGTTATACCGGGCGCTTGCGGGGGTTGATTTGGGAGGGGTATTTAATCCTTCAGGTAGACGGGAATATTTATAGGGAGTTTTGGAGAGCGTAGAACATGCCGAAGCTCTGGCATAAGTGTATGTCACCCATTTTTGGGAGACCATGAAGGGCAAGTGGCCTTCCTCTTTTCGACTTAACCTAAATCTTTCCAATATCTTAACTTCCAGGAAAATGTAAAACATTATATAGATTTTTATTTAACAGATTTCAAAGAAAATTGCAAGGAAGGAAAGATACCTTTGGCATCAAAAAATTAAAATGGCAGAAAGCAAAAATTTAATTTTTAAAGCTAAACGATTAAGTAGAAGAAATAATCCGTCAATGTAAGCATGTTTTGTCTCTGCCTTATAACGTACATTAGAAATCGGTCAACATTTGCTAAAGTTACACACCCCAAAATATTTCTTATACACTAGGAATTCAATTTTGACACCCTGTCAGTACACCTTATACTAAAACAAAGTGGCACAACTGCAATATTTCTACTTTACAATATCCAATTTTAATCAAGCCCATCGGATGAGTAGTTTATAATTTGTATATATATTACCATTAATTTTTTCTAATACCCCACCGTGCTATGGTACGTATGAGTGTTATTTAAAATTAGTTAACACTCCATACGTGAAGTAGTACAATACAGATTTGTGCAAAAAGCAATGTTTTAAAAATTCCCTTGGCTAAAACTTTAAAATTTATGAATGGATCTTTATTTCTTTATTAGAATATGTGCTATACGCTTGAAATAAAAACAGCTTTTATCAAATAGGTTTTTTTTAATTTTTAGAAACCATGAAAATTTTAAATTCAGATTTTTTCCTTAAAATAATTAAATGTGCTAAAATCGTACAAAACTTTTAACAAATTGTGAAATTAATGTGGTGTAGGCTGGTATCTATCCGGATTTCATTCTTGCCTAAGGAAATCATCAGAAAATTAAATTACAAACTCAATGAGAATTTTTTTATTCTTTCCTGTTATACTTAAACAACTAATAATCTATTCAGTATGCAAGATTATATTCCATATAAATACCGTTATGTTGATCTCATCAGTAAAAAAAATTGTTTTTAATGGGCCGAAATATAGACGAATTTGTTAAATAGCCTTAGAAGAAAATGCTGAAAATAAAAATTTGAAAAAAAGCTAAACCATGCAACAAATCTCAAAGAAGATTTTCGAGTTCAGGTAAATATAGTCGTTCTAAATGCGCAGAAGTCTTTATTTATTTTGTAAACAAGTATTATTTAGCTTAAAAATTGTTAAAAAAAAACTACAGAAAAGAATATTTTTCCTGCGGTTGTTGTGACAAAAATTGCACATGGTATGCAAGCCTCTAGAAAGAAAGTTACATTTGTGTTAAATAGAAGTTTTCTTCACTCAGAAAACAATATCAGTTATGGCCTCCGAATTTGTTATCAATCGAATTGTGGCAGTTGCGACAACTGTCTTCATATTAAATAATATATTTTGGTCTTGAAATCCAATATTCAGTTGTCTAATTTATTATTTATATCTCACATACATATTATTGCGTTCCACAAAACTTTATTTTTAGAAAAATTGTATTTTAAAAAAATTTTTTTTTTTTTAATTTTTGTTTGGTTACGAACCTGGGCATTCAGACTCATAATCACACCTTTACTCACTGCACTAAAACTAACATACATTTTTTTTTGCTTTATTTAATATTGAAACATTTGAATATTTTATTTATTGAAAAAAAAAATATTATTTTTAAATTTGGAGTACTAAGCTATCTCTCTACGCATTATACCACAAACACTTATTTATTTTGATGTCCAATTTAGATTTTAAATAATGCGTTAGGAAACAAATTAGTCTCAAATTCGTTTCCCAAGCCAATTAAAAAAGCAAAAAAAAAAAAAACTTGGCAATGATTCTTTGGTTATTACTTCTTTATTGTTTCCAAAGTTACATTTAGTGTTCTTTAGCAGGTTTTTCGAAGTTATCTGAGGAACTTCCAAAAGAACTCGTGTTTACATATTATAAAAGTAGTGATTTGGATATTAACCCGAAACATATATTAAAAATCGCTCCTTTTCTAGCTTCTGAAGCATAAATTATTGTTTTTTTAAGTTATTAAAAAAAAAAATATAAAAATATCACATATTATATTAATGAGAAAACAGTTTTAAAAACCTTTTATTAAGTTTAAAAAAAACTTTTTTTTTAAAAGTTTTGTATAAAATTTTACTTTCACTGCGTTTCATACTGAGTTAAATAATATAATAATTAACCCAAAAATTTGTTGTTATTTTGAAAAAAGTTTTTTGACATTTATTTTTTGGATTATGTTAGAGAAGATAAAATTATCGAACCCATCTGTTTTATTTTTCAAAACCATTCAAAACTTTTTTTTAGCTTTTTAAATGTTTTTCATGCACAATTGGAATATTTTTTTTAATACGTTTTATTAAATTCAAACTTTTTTGTAGGTACACAATTGCTTTTGAACACGCATGTTTACACAATTTTAGCATGATTAATTTAAGAGTTAGCCAAATTTCAGGTTCCATTTTATGACACTGTAAAATATTCAATAACTTAAAATCGTACTTAAATACATTAAGATAAAGTATTCATTCCGTTTTCATCACTGCTTCCTTAGAGTAAAGTAAATGTAGTGGTAAGTATCTATATTTGAATACTTCAATGCAATGACATGCAAATGTTATAGTCATCATTGAAACCATTGAAAAAAGTGATGCCTTAGGAACAGTAGTTATGTTTTTATTGCTTCTATACATAGGAGCACTATTTTTACTGGGTGCATATATAATCAATACAATCAACAATTTTATTGGTTCTACTGAAACCCTAATTTAATGGTAAATTTGATAGCATATTTGCAGTTACCACTATTGAATTTTGAAAATCTTTTAATAAATTTGATAGATTGTACCTATTTTTTTATTGACTAAATAAATGGTTGATTAAACTAAACACAATTACTATACATAATAATGATCTTGATGGAATTCAAACCAATTTTTTCTATGGGTGCTTACATATAAACAAAAATTTAATTCTTCTGCAAATTACTATAACAAATTTCTTAGCTTTTGTTTCACTATTATGAAACAAAGAATTCAAACATATTTAAGGATAGTGCGTAGGAGTGTATTACATCAATTGAGGATTATCAAGTTTTGTTGGGTATATGCAAATTGCGTTTTTAACTAAAGGATAACATTTAAAAAATAAACTTCAAGAATAAGAAATTACAAATATACATTCATTTATATTCATACATTTAAATATGTGTTTGCATTTTTTGCCTGAGTATATGTGAGTGAGTGAAAAAATATGTATTTTTTGGTGTTACAGGTGAACAAAATTACCTTAACATATAGTAAAACGAGAAAATAATAATGTATAAAGGAAAATAGGAAAATATTCATATATAAGTATTTTAAAAAAAGGGCCACTAGTACACAGCTGAAAGTTAACGAGTGCCTTTATGAAAATAAAAAAATCTAGTCAATATATTTTATACTTCAACCATATATAATTTAAATTAAAATATCTTAGCATTTAAAATCCATACAAAGCATCCTCGAGACAGTTATTGAAAAAAATAATTTTCAAATGTTTTCAATAAGATATTTTAATATACTTTTTCAGCTGTTAAGTGCCTTCTGTTTAAGCAAATTCCAAAATTCACAGATTATCTACATATCAAAAATAATAACATTATCGACAAACTGACTCACCATGACTCAGCTGAGACCGCCAAAGCTGGAGATTTGCAATTTGTTATTTGGGATGCGGTCGATAGTTATAAACATAAACCACCACCCATAGAGACGCAACATGGTCCATTATAATTCCCATTTCTTTCTTCCTTTTGAAAGCAGTCCTTCATGAATTCCAATTCCACATCTTGATGTAGGGCAACAACGTCAATGGATTTTTGTCGTGAATGTCTTGTAGGTTCTGATAGATATAAGAGCCAAAAATTAAAAATCTTTAAAAGAAAGTACCGGGCATTCACACAAAAAGTGATTGCTGTCCTCCAAAGTTCGCCAGCACTATCTGCATGTATTGTTCTTGACACTTCTAATTCTTACCTTCTGCTTAACTAGAGAATTGTGACCCGTTCGAAGTTTCTTCTTTCCATATCTAGAAGAGAGTAACAATACTTCTCCAATTTTTCATCCCACAGTAGTTTTGTCTGCATGCTCCTTTCCGAGAGTGGATCACTAATGGCCAAAGCCGTAGCATAGATTGGCAGGCTAGCGCCGCCTTTAGCAAGATCATCTGCCTTTTCATTTATTACAATGTTCTTGTATCCAGAAATCTAGCACCGTCTAATTTTATGCTGCTCACTGTGAACCTTCAGCTCTCTGTGGCAGCGGCTAACTACCTTAGGCCTGATATCATCTGCATTCAGAGCCATAATAACCTGAATATCAATGAAAATACTCCTATCGCGTTCATATACCAGCATCATTGAAATCTGTTCCGTAGATTTCAGCCCTAAAAATACTAAAATAATATCTCAGGCGATAGGAACCATTGATGTTGAGTTTCCAGCAGTAAAAACCAGTAATATTTAATAGCGCTATTCTGTTTAAATTTGGAATCTTATTCACATATTTTATATATTCAAGTGTAAGCCACCATACATGACTACCATAAGATGGAACAGTCCTCATAATAGCGGTATTAATCCTGACACAAAAATGAGGTGGCATATGTATAATATTTGTATTGAACCCCAAAATAGGTACTTTAGTTTTTTTAAGTTTTCAACTTTCAAATTCCATATAAATTTTAAATCGAAAACTTAAAAGTAACGAAAATAAGTATTTTGGGGTTTCAGTATAGAGTCGTTGCTCTAAGTTTTCAATCCATCTGAGTTGATTACTCAATATTAATCGTAGGAATTTCGAAGAATGTGATAATGACAATCTGACACCGTTCAATTGAATAAAACAAATTTAGTTTTCGTAGTGTTTACATTGAGTCCATACTCTTTAGCTCATTTTGCAAGCGTTTTTGGCGAAATACAGTTCAAGATTTTAGCTGATGATAGTATCACATCATCAGCTTATTCAGCAAAAGTTATACTGCTTTCGTTTAGCATTATAATAATTTTATTGACAATAAAAAGCCACAATAAAGGTGAGCTGACTCCTCCCTTATATTTGAAGAGCATCATATATTTTTGGGTTTATGGTTGTGCCAACCATAGTCGTACTATAATATAATTATCAATATTATAGTTATACAATGACCATATTTTTACCACAATATAGTTCCTACAGTTATATTATGATTTGAAAATTACAATATTATGGTTCTAGATAAACAAGTTAAGATCTTGAATTTGTCATATTATGAGCGTAATGATAGTATGCTCAATATGTTATCATATATTATGGTCCCCCATTACTTTATTATGATTCCTGGATTACCATTTATATGATCCCTACAATTATGTATGATGCTTCTTATTATATACACGCAAAGAAAAAACATAGTTGGGTCAATCATATTCGAAGAGCATCATATATTTTTGGGTTTATGCTTGTGCCAACCATAATCGTACTAAATTATGGTTATATATTATATTATGATTAAAAAATTACCGTATTATGGTCCTAAATAAACATTTTATATTGAATTTATCATAATATGATCACACTCAAAATGCTCAAAATGTTTTCATATTATGGTCCCTCATAACTATATTATGATTATATCATCCATAATCTAAGAAAATTTCTTAAAGGAAAAGTTCTTAGAAACTATGAAAAAGCTCTTTAAATTTAAGAATATTTGCTTTAGAAATGTTTTTTCTAAAAAAAACTTAATATTAAGGACTTTTTGAAGAAAAATTGTTAAGGAAAAAATCATAGACCTTTGAGAACCTTTTTTCTTTGATTGTATAATTATTTATTGATTGTTGCCAGCATTTTATCGTTGTATACTTATCATATTCTTTTCATAGTCAGAATTTTTGTTACCACAGTATGCTTAAAGCCAATTATGATATAAAATAGAAGGCGCAAATCATAAAATAGTAAAATATTTACTAAATAATGATGGTAGCGACCATGTTGATGGTTAGAAAACCAATTACTTGGTTGTGACGACCATATCCGATTGCAGCAAGCACAAAGTAGCAGTGATCATATTGCAATCATGTTTTTTTTCTGCGTGTAGGGTCCGCCAAATAACTTCTTTTTTTTGAAAATGCTTTAAAAAAAGATCTACTGAATATTTTCTCAAATTTCTTTTTTTATTTGAAAGTACAATCCTTCCGGTTAATAATGGAAAAATTTCATTCAAATGGCTGCCTCGGCTGGCCATGCAGTAGCCTACACTGCATGTGCAGCTGTATTACACCAATGGCTTCACGAATATTGTCATTTAAAGCGTCAATTGTCTCTGGCTTGTCGGCGTAACACTTATCTTTGACGGCATCCCACAAATAATATTCCAACGGTGTCAAATCGAGGTGGCCAAACGACATCAGCTCTGCGGCTGATAATACGATCTTCAAAAACAGGGCGCATAACATCGAGTGTAGCTTCTGCTGTGTGGCACGTAGCGTCGTCCTGTTGAAACCAAATTGTTGCCAATATCTTCCTTTTCAATTTTTGTCAACAAAAATTCGTTCAACATGGCCCGATAATGATCGCTATTGACTGTAACGGCTAGCCAAGGCAGCCATTTGAATGAAATTATTTTCCATTTTTAACCGGAAAGTACAATCCTTTCAAATAAAAAAAGAAATTTGAGAAAATATTCAGTAGATTTTTTTTATAGCATTTTCAAAAAAAAAAAAAAGTTATTTGGCGGACCCTATATTATGTTATGATTATTAAGATACATATATAATATTTCCAAGAAATATTTTTCCTATAAAAATTTGATATTAAGTACTTTTTGAAGAAAAATTGTTAAGGAAAAATCATAAATTCTAAGAACATTTTTTTCAGGAAAACTTTGATTCTGCGAACTTTTTTAACAAAAATACATATTTTTTTTTTAAATTCTAAGGACTTTTTTTAATAAAAAAATCTTAGATTCTAGCTACATTTTTAAGATATTTTTTAAAAAGTTCTTAAAAAAGTTTTCTTTAGAACAAGTTCTTAGAATCTAAGTTTTTTAGGAATATATAAATTTTTATCTAAGAAACAGTTTGCGGAAACTTAGAATTTTTTATAGGAAAATTTCATGGAATCTAAAAATGTTTTTATCAGATAAATTTCTAAATAAATAATATTTTGTGTAAGAAACTTCGTCGTACAAAAAAAAATTTGTGTTGTTATAAAAAAATATTTCTTTAATATTCCAAAAACTTTTTACAAAAAATGAATTAATAAATATATTTTATTAAAAGAAAAAATGTATTTATTTGTTGCAAAGAAATAAAGAAAAAAACTTTATATAGGATCTTATAAATTGATTAGTGTAAATAATATCATTTGTATTAGGAATTTTCAAAACAAAAAACCTTTTCAAAAAATTTTCTAAAGTTAAACAAAAAAAAAAATTAACTGGATCTTAATGGGTTAATTAATGAAAGTTATTTTCTACCCATCTGACATTTGTCGAATATTAGTAAAAATTTGACTGAATTGATAAAATTTTGGTTTTTATGAAAACAAGTCAATATTATGACTGTTAATATCGAAGTAATATTTTATTTGATTTATAATTATTCATTGATTGTTGCTAGCATTTTATGGTTGCATAATTATTATATTTTTTCATTATCAAAAATTTTGTTATCACAGTATGGTTACAGCCAATCATGTTATAAAATAGCAGGTGGCAATCATAAAATAGTTAGCCAAATTTCAGGTTCCATTTTATGACACTGTAAAATATTCAATAACTTAAAATCGTACTTAAATACATTAAGATAAAGTATTCATTCCGTTTTCATCACTGCTTCCTTAGAGTAAAGTAAATGTAGTGGTAAGTATCTATATTTGAATACTTCAATGCAATGACATGCAAATGTTATAGTCATCATTGAAACCATTGAAAAAAGTGATGCCTTAGGAACAGTAGTTATGTTTTTATTGCTTCTATACATAGGAGCACTATTTTTACTGGGTGCATATATAATCAATACAATCAACAATTTTATTGGTTCTACTGAAACCCTAATTTAATGGTAAATTTGATAGCATATTTGCAGTTACCACTATTGAATTTTGAAAATCTTTTAATAAATTTGATAGATTGTACCTATTTTTTTATTGACTAAATAAATGGTTGATTAAACTAAACACAATTACTATACATAATAATGATCTTGATGGAATTCAAACCAATTTTTTCTATGGGTGCTTACATATAAACAAAAATTTAATTCTTCTGCAAATTACTATAACAAATTTCTTAGCTTTTGTTTCACTATTATGAAACAAAGAATTCAAACATATTTAAGGATAGTGCGTAGGAGTGTATTACATCAATTGAGGATTATCAAGTTTTGTTGGGTATATGCAAATTGCGTTTTTAACTAAAGGATAACATTTAAAAAATAAACTTCAAGAATAAGAAATTACAAATATACATTCATTTATATTCATACATTTAAATATGTGTTTGCATTTTTTGCCTGAGTATATGTGAGTGAGTGAAAAAATATGTATTTTTTGGTGTTACAGGTGAACAAAATTACCTTAACATATAGTAAAACGAGAAAATAATAATGTATAAAGGAAAATAGGAAAATATTCATATATAAGTATTTTAAAAAAAGGGCCACTAGTACACAGCTGAAAGTTAACGAGTGCCTTTATGAAAATAAAAAAATCTAGTCAATATATTTTATACTTCAACCATATATAATTTAAATTAAAATATCTTAGCATTTAAAATCCATACAAAGCATCCTCGAGACAGTTATTGAAAAAAATAATTTTCAAATGTTTTCAATAAGATATTTTAATATACTTTTTCAGCTGTTAAGTGCCTTCTGTTTAAGCAAATTCCAAAATTCACAGATTATCTACATATCAAAAATAATAACATTATCGACAAACTGACTCACCATGACTCAGCTGAGACCGCCAAAGCTGGAGATTTGCAATTTGTTATTTGGGATGCGGTCGATAGTTATAAACATAAACCACCACCCATAGAGACGCAACATGGTCCATTATAATTCCCATTTCTTTCTTCCTTTTGAAAGCAGTCCTTCATGAATTCCAATTCCACATCTTGATGTAGGGCAACAACGTCAATGGATTTTTGTCGTGAATGTCTTGTAGGTTCTGATAGATATAAGAGCCAAAAATTAAAAATCTTTAAAAGAAAGTACCGGGCATTCACACAAAAAGTGATTGCTGTCCTCCAAAGTTCGCCAGCACTATCTGCATGTATTGTTCTTGACACTTCTAATTCTTACCTTCTGCTTAACTAGAGAATTGTGACCCGTTCGAAGTTTCTTCTTTCCATATCTAGAAGAGAGTAACAATACTTCTCCAATTTTTCATCCCACAGTAGTTTTGTCTGCATGCTCCTTTCCGAGAGTGGATCACTAATGGCCAAAGCCGTAGCATAGATTGGCAGGCTAGCGCCGCCTTTAGCAAGATCATCTGCCTTTTCATTTATTACAATGTTCTTGTATCCAGAAATCTAGCACCGTCTAATTTTATGCTGCTCACTGTGAACCTTCAGCTCTCTGTGGCAGCGGCTAACTACCTTAGGCCTGATATCATCTGCATTCAGAGCCATAATAACCTGAATATCAATGAAAATACTCCTATCGCGTTCATATACCAGCATCATTGAAATCTGTTCCGTAGATTTCAGCCCTAAAAATACTAAAATAATATCTCAGGCGATAGGAACCATTGATGTTGAGTTTCCAGCAGTAAAAACCAGTAATATTTAATAGCGCTATTCTGTTTAAATTTGGAATCTTATTCACATATTTTATATATTCAAGTGTAAGCCACCATACATGACTACCATAAGATGGAACAGTCCTCATAATAGCGGTATTAATCCTGACACAAAAATGAGGTGGCATATGTATAATATTTGTATTGAACCCCAAAATAGGTACTTTAGTTTTTTTAAGTTTTCAACTTTCAAATTCCATATAAATTTTAAATCGAAAACTTAAAAGTAACGAAAATAAGTATTTTGGGGTTTCAGTATAGAGTCGTTGCTCTAAGTTTTCAATCCATCTGAGTTGATTACTCAATATTAATCGTAGGAATTTCGAAGAATGTGATAATGACAATCTGACACCGTTCAATTGAATAAAACAAATTTAGTTTTCGTAGTGTTTACATTGAGTCCATACTCTTTAGCTCATTTTGCAAGCGTTTTTGGCGAAATACAGTTCAAGATTTTAGCTGATGATAGTATCACATCATCAGCTTATTCAGCAAAAGTTATACTGCTTTCGTTTAGCATTATAATAATTTTATTGACAATAAAAAGCCACAATAAAGGTGAGCTGACTCCTCCCTTATATTTGAAGAGCATCATATATTTTTGGGTTTATGGTTGTGCCAACCATAGTCGTACTATAATATAATTATCAATATTATAGTTATACAATGACCATATTTTTACCACAATATAGTTCCTACAGTTATATTATGATTTGAAAATTACAATATTATGGTTCTAGATAAACAAGTTAAGATCTTGAATTTGTCATATTATGAGCGTAATGATAGTATGCTCAATATGTTATCATATATTATGGTCCCCCATTACTTTATTATGATTCCTGGATTACCATTTATATGATCCCTACAATTATGTATGATGCTTCTTATTATATACACGCAAAGAAAAAACATAGTTGGGTCAATCATATTCGAAGAGCATCATATATTTTTGGGTTTATGCTTGTGCCAACCATAATCGTACTAAATTATGGTTATATATTATATTATGATTAAAAAATTACCGTATTATGGTCCTAAATAAACATTTTATATTGAATTTATCATAATATGATCACACTCAAAATGCTCAAAATGTTTTCATATTATGGTCCCTCATAACTATATTATGATTATATCATCCATAATCTAAGAAAATTTCTTAAAGGAAAAGTTCTTAGAAACTATGAAAAAGCTCTTTAAATTTAAGAATATTTGCTTTAGAAATGTTTTTTCTAAAAAAAACTTAATATTAAGGACTTTTTGAAGAAAAATTGTTAAGGAAAAAATCATAGACCTTTGAGAACCTTTTTTCTTTGATTGTATAATTATTTATTGATTGTTGCCAGCATTTTATCGTTGTATACTTATCATATTCTTTTCATAGTCAGAATTTTTGTTACCACAGTATGCTTAAAGCCAATTATGATATAAAATAGAAGGCGCAAATCATAAAATAGTAAAATATTTACTAAATAATGATGGTAGCGACCATGTTGATGGTTAGAAAACCAATTACTTGGTTGTGACGACCATATCCGATTGCAGCAAGCACAAAGTAGCAGTGATCATATTGCAATCATGTTTTTTTTCTGCGTGTAGGGTCCGCCAAATAACTTCTTTTTTTTGAAAATGCTTTAAAAAAAGATCTACTGAATATTTTCTCAAATTTCTTTTTTTATTTGAAAGTACAATCCTTCCGGTTAATAATGGAAAAATTTCATTCAAATGGCTGCCTCGGCTGGCCATGCAGTAGCCTACACTGCATGTGCAGCTGTATTACACCAATGGCTTCACGAATATTGTCATTTAAAGCGTCAATTGTCTCTGGCTTGTCGGCGTAACACTTATCTTTGACGGCATCCCACAAATAATATTCCAACGGTGTCAAATCGAGGTGGCCAAACGACATCAGCTCTGCGGCTGATAATACGATCTTCAAAAACAGGGCGCATAACATCGAGTGTAGCTTCTGCTGTGTGGCACGTAGCGTCGTCCTGTTGAAACCAAATTGTTGCCAATATCCTCCTTTTCAATTTTTGTCAACAAAAATTCGTTCAACATGGCCCGATAATGATCGCTATTGACTGTAACGGCTAGCCAAGGCAGCCATTTGAATGAAATTATTTTCCATTTTTAACCGGAAAGTACAATCCTTTCAAATAAAAAAAGAAATTTGAGAAAATATTCAGTAGATTTTTTTTATAGCATTTTCAAAAAAAAAAAAAAGTTATTTGGCGGACCCTATATTATGTTATGATTATTAAGATACATATATAATATTTCCAAGAAATATTTTTCCTATAAAAATTTGATATTAAGTACTTTTTGAAGAAAAATTGTTAAGGAAAAATCATAAATTCTAAGAACATTTTTTTCAGGAAAACTTTGATTCTGCGAACTTTTTTAACAAAAATACATATTTTTTTTTTTAAATTCTAAGGACTTTTTTTAATAAAAAAATCTTAGATTCTAGCTACATTTTTAAGATATTTTTTAAAAAGTTCTTAAAAAAGTTTTCTTTAGAACAAGTTCTTAGAATCTAAGTTTTTTAGGAATATATAAATTTTTATCTAAGAAACAGTTTGCGGAAACTTAGAATTTTTTATAGGAAAATTTCATGGAATCTAAAAATGTTTTTATCAGATAAATTTCTAAATAAATAATATTTTGTGTAAGAAACTTCGTCGTACAAAAAAAAATTTGGGTTGTTATAAAAAAATATTTCTTTAATATTCCAAAAACTTTTTACAAAAAATGAATTAATAAATATATTTTATTAAAAGAAAAAATGTATTTATTTGTTGCAAAGAAATAAAGAAAAAAACTTTATATAGGATCTTATAAATTGATTAGTGTAAATAATATCATTTGTATTAGGAATTTTCAAAACAAAAAACCTTTTCAAAAAATTTTCTAAAGTTAAACAAAAAAAAAAATTAACTGGATCTTAATGGGTTAATTAATGAAAGTTATTTTCTACCCATCTGACATTTGTCGAATATTAGTAAAAATTTGACTGAATTGATAAAATTTTGGTTTTTATGAAAACAAGTCAATATTATGACTGTTAATATCGAAGTAATATTTTATTTGATTTATAATTATTCATTGATTGTTGCTAGCATTTTATGGTTGCATAATTATTATATTTTTTCATTATCAAAAATTTTGTTATCACAGTATGGTTACAGCCAATCATGTTATAAAATAGCAGGTGGCAATCATAAAATAGTAAAATATTTACTATAATAATGGTGTTAGCGACCATGTTGATAGTTAGAAAACTCAAAACTTAATTGTGACAACCATACACGATTGCAGCAAGCACAATATAGTAGCAGTGATCATGTTTTTCTCTGCGTGCAACAGAGCAGCATGAATTGCTCTCGATTCTACATTCAAGAAAGTGGTCATAGTGTTTTTACCAAAGGTCAGCGATCTTTCAATGTGGTAAACTACAGCGTGAAGTGCTGAATCCACTGATTTCTCTTTTAAATAAAAATATTAACTATCCGAAATATTGGATAGGAAACTATCTCT
Source organism: Eustalomyia histrio (assembly GCA_949748255.1). Classification (NCBI taxonomy): domain Eukaryota; kingdom Metazoa; phylum Arthropoda; class Insecta; order Diptera; family Anthomyiidae; genus Eustalomyia; species Eustalomyia histrio. Next base: position 192,566,821 of record OX456523.1, read on the forward strand.
TCCAATACATTCATCTAATATCCGCTTAAGTGTCTTCAATATGAATGAAGATAAACTTATAGTGCAATGCTGAATTTTACCAGCTTTTGGAATAAAATCCGCTGTGATTATTCGCCAAGATGTAAGTTTGCTGCAAACGAAACCGATGGATCTCAACTAGTTTGTCGCCAAAAACACCGTAGGTTTCCTGAAACATATTCGATTAGATACCGTCTATTCCTAAAGATTTGTACGGCCCAAACGTATTAACTGCCCATGACACGTTATTTATTGTAATAAAATCCTCAGTTACAGAGTACGAAACTGGGTCACTTATTGAATGTGGATGAGTTTCCTCCTGCCCTATAGCACCTCCCGGAAAATGGGACAGAAATAATATTTTTAGCGTTTCCTCAACCATCTCCGTCTAGACGCCATCGGGAATATGGGGGTTTCCTATAATGCCTTCCCAAACCGCTTTGGCGTACTCTCGTGTCTAAAGGTATTAAATTTAAAGCATTTTTTCTTTGGGATGTGAGCTAATTTCCTGAAGACATACCTTTTGGAATTTCCAATGGAACATGGTAGAAATGGGGTTAAAAAGGGAAGTGTTTCCCCTTAATCATCCAACTCACATAAGAGAAACATGCATTTTTGCCACGTAGATTATTCCTTCGTCTCTGCCGTCCACCAGGACTGGTAATTTTTGGAATTTTTTTACGGTAAGGACCAAAAAAGGAGAAGGTCTTTAGCTGAACCCCTGGAGCTGGAATTTTGATATTTGTATTCTGATGTTCCGGCGGAGAGATTCAATAGGATGGGGGTTCTAATATTTTTTGCAGGGAGAGGAATAGTATAGCCCTTAATTAGATATGTTGTGCTCCCTAGGTTTAATCTCAGTTATATACATCATATAGGAGCATTATTATCTCCTTCACTGACTCCTGTATTCGTCCTCTCATAATTCGGATCTGCCAATTGCATTAATTTTCAGACTGAAAAAGGCAGGGAAATCAGTTGTTTTTTTAAGTTATTCTATATTCACATGCGGACGAAAAAGAAAGCACACCCTGAATTTTTCAAAAAACATACAATTTTGAATTATATGATTAGTTAAATAAAGTTGAAAACCTAAAAGACTAATGTGTACAATTTCTTTTGACACTCACAGTATGTACCCTCATCACATTTGTATGGGGGATATAAAAGTGTGGCTCAAAAATTTTACCAGTGTCTAAAAACTGTCTAGTGAATTGTAAGGTTAAAATCTCAGATTCAATTTCAGCTTAAATTCAGTTTTTTGATAGTAATTGTTAAGTTAATTTGTGGGACTGTATTTTTTGATAAAATTACATTTATTTCTTAATATTGATATCAAATAGAAAAAAATACTTCTTAAAGTACTGTATAGGAATGGTATTTTTGTTGAAAAATGCAAGAACAAGTGGTAAATATAATGTGTGAGTTTTACTCCATCAGTTTTTATTGCTGTTAAAAATATTAATGGAGTTTTCATGTTTATAATCTCATTAGTACTGAAAAAATGCTTGTAATGTTATGATTTTTTTACTCCATTTCTGTCTATGCATATATGAGTATATATGTATAAGTGAATGTATGTGTTAGTTGTCTAAACACACATATACATAAATATTCATATACAATAATACTTGGTGTACATATAACAACACTAACTCGCATTAATGTTGTTTGTCATATTTTGTATTACATTTTTAAAAAATGTAAAACAAAGACTATTACAGCATTTTTATACCCTACAAAGTAATGAAGTAACAAAAAATATTAGAAACAATATACGAAATATTAATAGATTTATAATAATATTTTCTACAGAATAAATTTTACATAGTGAAATCTTTTAATGTTATTATTGATTTATAAATTCGTATTCCTAATAAAGAGTTGTTTTACTAGGAATACAAATTTAATTTAAAAATAATTTTTTATGCACATATTAATAAGTATGTAGGGTACATTATTATATGTGTTTGCTTTTATATCGTTTCTCTTATTTTTTACTGCTTTTGTTGTTGTGAATGTTAACGTTGTTATTTTTAACCCTGCACTCCTATAATTATGGTTAGTATTATTTACACCACTATGATACTAACCAGTAAGGTATACCATTAAAAATCCTGTTTACTTTTCTCAGTATTTATCTTCTCTGGGAAAGTCCTCCCGTTAAAAAAAAGATTTTTTTTTTATACTTTTATTTAAAACCATATAAATAACACATAGAACACACATATAACATTATGAAACATATTAATGTTTAAAAGTGCTTGTATTACTGTTTTTTTTATAATCATACATTATGAGCAACATACATATGTGTGGTACAGTTGTAGTTAGGAGTGAAAATATGTAAGTAGAAGTATGTGTATTATGAATTATAAATGTTTAATGACTTGGCATAAACTACATACATACATATACACACAGAATTCCCATACTTCTGAAGTTTGTTAAAAAAAAAAATCCGTTTTTTACAAGGCTTATAAATTTTTCAAAACTAGTCTCATTTGGATTAGGGCTAACGAAATTTATCTCTAGATAATGAAAATACGTTTTCAATTACATCAAGTATTTATGTATGTACTACTAGCTTAATATCTCGGTAATTTGTCACCGGTAGTTTTAAATATCAGAATATATTTAGAAGATATTTGAATTATTTTTCTAAGAATTTTTTGCTTTAAATAGACCTGTTTAAGCTGTTGTATTAAATATTTCAATTTCAAGTTTTTTCCTTTAAAATATTGCACAGGTCTTTAAAAAATAATTTTTCGCTTTTAACACAATTTTTTCACGATTTTATTATTTCAAAAATTATTTCTTAAGTGAATAAGTCTATACCCCAGGAACACATATATTTTTAGGCAGGACACTAATGGGGAGATTATCGCTTTTTTGCCCCTATCCCCAAATATTTCCAAAGATTTCGTTTTATTGAAAAATATCAAGTTCCCAGCTCCAGCGGTTGGTCTGGGTGATTAAGAAGGCAATTTGTTCCCCTTTATCGCCATTACTAACGAAATGATTCAAGCTGAGGCTGTTTTAGATAGATTTAACTTTAGACCATAAACTCACTCGAAACTTCATCTACCACTTGCGATTTAACGATAGCAGCTGCACGTATTAACTGATTGGAATATCTGAGTGCGCAATGCATAGATACACATATATGCCTTTAAAAATACCCGCAGACATAGACGACTTTATTAGAAAGTTTGAGGCAATCCAAATGCAATTTCTACCAATCGTCAGGTTAGATATAATAAAACTTACTATGCAGAATGGCTTTTGTCTGAAAATAAGAGAGTTCCAAAGGAATGACAACGTTATAGAAAGGTTAAACAAATGTACCAAAAAATTACTAGAATATCAAAAAAACTCCTCTTTGCGAAAACTCGACCCAAATTTATAAACAGATAATTGGCTACGGCGAGCAGCCAGAGTACTTAAGAGACCGGTGATATGTACACTCACAATATATTTTCCGTTACCGACTGTAGTTTATTTAAAAAGTAATACGTAAAGTTTGTTTTTAAACGAAGAATTAATTGAAATTCATAGAAATATATTTTTTAACTATTTGAATCAGTCATTCAAAAAACAAACTACAAAAATTCAGACATTCAGTAGAAGTTGATATTTTCTGTTAAATGTAAAATTTTATGTTTGCTGTTTTTTTTAAATATAAATTCATATTATTCCTTATTGTTTTTTACCAAAATAGTTTGTTTATATACAAAATTATTTCAATAAAAATTACAACAAATTGTTCAAATAGAGATACACACAAGAAAATAAAATAATATATACATCTGTGTGTGTGTTGTGTTTTGTAAAATTACATACAAATAAAAAAAATTCAATTTGAAAAACAAAATACAAAAATCGTTTTTTTCTACTTTTTCATGGTTATTTTAAACTACTTTCTATTGCTTTTACTACTTATGTCGATTATTAAGCAATGATTGAAAATAAACAACAAAATGGACTGAATATAATGAAACATCAGTAGTCCTCTTTTTGTTTGCATTTTCGATTAATTTAATATATATTTTACATTGTTTTTAACGAAATAATATTGTGAGTGTAAGACTCCTTTGCGAAGTATAAACGAAGATTGGGCAATATCTGATGCTGATAAAGGGTATCTCTATGTCAAACACATGAAACAATTGTTTGTGCCAAACATATCTGTTGAGCTGCGCTAGTTTCCTCTAAAATAATTATTTTCCATTTGGTATTCGGGAGATTAAAAATGTTATTGCAGGCTCAATTTCACTGAAAGCTCCAGGTACTGATAAAATCAGTAACAAGATGACTCTAGAGCTACATAGTATAGCAAAGAAAAAAAGTTTTTTTCATTTTAATGCTATTTTATAATTAGGATACTTTCTTGCAGAATGGAAGGCTTCGTTGATTACCATGATACCTAAGCCCGGAAAAGATCATTCGAATGTGGAAACCTAAAGAAATTTAATATCTCAAAACAATTGGTAAAACTATTTATGAATAAGCTGACACCCTTACTAAATCAGAAGAAAACATAACATTATGGAACAGACATGTAGACTTGCAAGTGTAGTTGTAAACAACTTTGAAGAAAAATATTGCTCTGCTCTCTGATATGAAGGATTGTTGGATAAATTGATTCGAACCCTGCCCACAAATACTTATAGACTACCACAAAGCTATTTAACTGTACGAAAATTTATCATTAAAAAGGCAATTTTCTGAGCACACAATTGTCGATCAAAGGCGGAGTTGCCCAAGGCAGCATTTTGGGTCCTACCTTATATCTAATGTATAACATACCACTGACATGCCGATAAGTAATAAAGTTCATATATAAACATTCGCTGATGATACAGCTTTCTTTAAGCTTCAAAAAAATTCTCACTATGCAAAGGAAATAAGGGTGAACGAGCAAAAATATGTTCGCAATACAATCATATTGCGCAGGGAAACATGCCATTTGGCTAATTGGGAGAAATTCGATACTAAGAATTGATATCAAACTTCTTCTATAGAACTTGTTATGGCGTACAGCCTCGGCATCAAATATAAAGAAAATTTAAAGGCGAAAAAATAGAAATGTCCGTACCGGCGCATTCGCCATTATCTAGATGTACTGATGATAAAGAGATATGAAAAGAAGCATGAGTTGCCCACAACATTCTTAACCTTTACTAAAAACCTCCATTTGTGTTTATTTAAATTAAGGAAAATCTATTATCCGGTTTTTGGTTTCAGTACACAACAAGCCGACTTTCAGGCTTAAGTGTATGTCGCACTTTTCGATATGATTGGGTTGTGAATAGTATCTTCACTTCGGATTCCTCTTTTTCAGCCTAAACTAACATGAAACAAATTTAATATTTTTCTAATGTGTTTTAAGTTATACCCCTATTGTATTTGTTTAAATCAGTATTTTATTTAATATTTTTTTCTGCTAATTCATTGTTTACCCTTCTCAAATAATTTTTATATATCAGATGATACACCATACTAATTTTTTGTATATAAATGAACATAAATATATTTAACTTATAATAAGATATGTGTGATGCGTTAAACAATGTGCAAACAAAAATTCTTGTCACTTTTACTTGTCACTTTTACTGTTGTTTACAGTAATATATAATAAAGAATGATTAGCATCCTTTACATATATAATGTGTAATAAAGCAGTCACAGGATAAGTGACATAACTGATATTAGTAACTATTTCTAGAGTGTCAGTAACCGATTTACATCAAATGGCCAATATATAACGCCATGACTTTATCATAGGAGAGGGTAGTTTATATATTTTAGGCATCTTGTTAAATGTCACAAAAATAGGTAATGTGTTTCTAAAAATGGATGTTTACGTTTTTAAAATTTTAAAGGATTCACTAATGAATATATTTTCATTTATTTTTATATCCTTTGATACGCAAGGAAATATTTATGTACACGTGAAACTTTAGATCATATAGAACAAAACTTCGTACTCAATTTATAATTTTTGGTTTTTAATATATTTTTAAAGTACTTTAAATCTGTAAACGATTTACTAACGGAAACATTCTATTTAGAATTTATATCCATACTATTGTAACGATATGAATATCAAGTGAATGGGGAGAAACTTACACTACAACATTATTATAATTTTTAAACTTTCAAGATTTTTTTTAATTTAAAAACATTTTATAAAGAACATTTATGATATTTTATGGAAATATTTCTCAAAAGGGTTGGGACAGGCCGTCACACGAGAGAAAAAAATACATAAACAAATATATTGGCATTTTGTTTTAAACCGCCAATAATTTAAATATGGATAGTTCTCTGATAAATTTAATCCATGAATCACATATTTTAAATTTCAGATTTCTATAAAAAGTCCGTTGGCCAGGCAGCTAACCGGCCACATTTAGGCCACCTTCCTTTTTGAAGAAAAATTGTTAAGGAAAAAATTATAGATTCTAAGAACTTTTCTCTCAAGAAAACTTTGATTCTGTGGACTTTTTTTTAAGACAAATACCTACAAACTTTTTTGTAAGACATTTTTAAGATTTTTTTAGAAAGTTTTTTTTAAGAAAAAGTCTTTAGAATCTAAGAATATTTCTACTAAAAAAGTCATTATGAAAAGTCTTCAGAATCTTTCTAAGAAACAGTTTGGAGAATCTGAGAATTTTTGTTTAATGAAAAGTCCATAGAATCTAAAAATGTTTTTTATCAGATTAATTTATAAATATCTATTATTTTGTGTAAGAAACCTTTTCGTACAAAACAAAAAAAAAAAAAAAAAATCATGGGTTCTACAGACTTTTAATTATTAAAAATATTTTATTAATATTTTGAGAACTTTTTACAAAAAATGAATTAATAAACATATTTAAAAAAAATCGGGTTGTTTTTATCGAAAAGAATTAAAAAATATAAAATCTTTCAATATAATCTTTTTGACAATGAATTGATTAGTGTAAATAATATTATATGTATAAGGAATTTTCGAAAAACCCCTTTAAAAAAAATTTTCAAAGCTAAAAAAAAAAATTAACTGAATCTGAATGGGTCAATTGATGAAATGTTTTAATGAGATGTGAACAATATATGAGTGTTCTTTAAAGACATTTTGTATTAAAAACAAATTGACTGAACTGATAAAATTTTGGTTTTTATGCAAACAAGACAATATTAAGACTGTAAATATTAAAGTCATGTTTTGTTTGATGTATAATTATTTATTGATTGTTGCCAGCATTTTATCCTTGCATAATTATCATATTTTTTCATAGTCATAATTTTTGTTACCACAGTATAGTTACAGCCAATCATGATATAAAGTAGAAGGTTCAAATCATAAAATAGT
>OX456523.1:195224195-195229195 GCA_949748255.1 Eustalomyia histrio
TCTATTATTGGCATCAATCTACTGAGGAATAAAGTCTCCAGAACTTTTGAGGGAATAGGCAATAGACTAATAGCTCGATATGACGTTACTTGTTCAACAGGTTTTCCAGGCTTAGGGATCATAGATAAAAAATAGATAATATTTCGAAAAAATTTCGGGAAAAACCACGTTTCTTAAAAGAGATAGAGCATGATCTAACGTTTTGCCAAATTTTTAGTAGACGGGTCAACTTCTTTGGAGTTACCGCGCTTTTTAATAAGAGATGACATCTTTAAGGCGTTTTTAAACACAGCGAGTGTTCCCGATCATTAGCTTTATCCATTCTTAAAGATTCTGGTGACTAATTTTATACGACCCTTGTAGATAAATTAAAAAACAATTTTCGTACACACAAATAATTTCCACACACAGACTGTGGTTTGGTTAATGTTATGTGAAACTACATACTCTAATTAAATAGGAAACAAGATTTAAAAAAATAAAATACTAACTGAATTATTTGCTTGTAAAAAATAAAAAAAAAATATTCATTCTGATTTTATCTTGAAAAACAAAATAACATAAATTGTTGGCATGCATTGAATTAAATAATTAGTTAGTTTGTCGTTTTATATAATATCCATGACAAGACCATTGATACACATTTTTCGGAAATATCTCGACTTCAGCACCGTATACTGGGTCTATTTGTCGTAAATAAATTTTTTCCATAAATACAAATTCTGGGAATAGCTCGACCCTAGCGCCAACTATCGGACACCAAAAAAGTTATGCAAATCGGAAGACCAAAAGGAATATATGGTGCATAGCTTTAGTGGCTCAAGTTTTAGACATATCAACGACTTTTTATATACAGAAGATATATATTTCTTTTTAAATTCGTTAAAAGCATCCGTAATCATGTCCGATTATAAGAGAGTCTAAAAACTTTACTCCAAAAAACCTATCCAAATTTCGAGTCGATATCTCGTCATTTAGCCGGAAAAGGTCGAAAAATTTCCCATAGTGCTCTGGTCGGAATCGAACCCACGATCCCCGCACTGGCAAGCTAGCAACTAGCCTATCTTGGCGCTCTGTTTATTGATATAAAAATTAGGGATTTACGTAAGCTTTCAATTATATTATTATTATATTATTTTTTACAATATTATAGCAGTTTTATTAAAGCTTTAATTTATATTACAATCGTGTAGTTATTCAACCTTTAATTTATATTATATTCATGGTTTTATTGAAGCTATAATGTATATTATAATCATGGTTACAAATAAGCTGTCTTTCGTATTTTAATCGTGGCTTAAGATAAGTTTTCGTTTAGTTTAAACGTGGTTTACTAGAAGCTTTGGTTTATATTTTCACCGTGGTTTAAGATAAGCTTTCGTACATTTTTTAACAATGGTGTAAGATAAGTTTTCTTTTATATTTTAATCCTGGTTTAAGAAAATCTTTCATTTAAGAAAATCTTTCATTTATTTCTTATTTTATTCGTGGCTTAAGATGAGCTTTCTTTTATATTTTAATCCTGGTCTAAAATTCGCTTTCGTTATAATTTCAATCGTGGTTTAAAATAAGCCTTTGTTTTTGTTATAATAGTTATTTTAAGTAAGCTTTCATTTTGTATTTATGTATATATTTTTTTGACCGAGGAACAGATTTAATTGCGATAACCAAATATATAGTTCCGTCACTGAGAGCAAATTCAATTGTGTTATGTGTTCTTTGCTGTAACATTATCTTTCTCTTAAGATACATAATGAATGAGAAAACAATTATGAAAAATGCATTGGTACCAAATATACATTTATCGATTTAGGTATTGTGTTAAATTCCAATAATTGACAAGAATTTTTTGTTAAAATGTTGAAATTCATATGTATATCTTAGTTTTGGAAAAGCTAACAAATCTGAATATAAATTCTACTGTATAAAAATGCACTATGATAAATTGCCCATTGTTGGGTTTTGTTAAAATTTCTTATAATTATACTACAATCATAGCAACTGTAATAAATTTTTGTATTGCAGCCTTAAGTGTCGTCAATCTTAAATTTAAAAATGTTGAATTTATATGTTTGCCTGATTTTAACAAAAAATTTATAACATGAACATTTGGTTATAGTACGGCATAACGTTTGTCATTGTTAACAAAAAGTACGAGCTACAGTAGGTAATATATGAATTTTTCTGAAAATATTTTTTAATTATTGGTTCACCTTTGCTCAATTACATCTAGAAAAAATATTTGTTGTCATAACTGAATTTGATTCCAATCAAATTGCTTGGTTTCTTTAGCTCAAATTTGGTAAATTATTTTTTTTTCTAAATTTCATTTAGTTTTTCACACTTTCAATATAAATTTGCACATTGTTTCTGCTCCTACTTACACATAATATATTTATTTTTTATTTACACATATATATAAATTTCAACAGAATTTAATTAAAGTGGAGCTTTAAACTTGCAACTGAATTGTGTTATTAAAATTATAAAAAAAATATCAAAAATTGTCCATCAAAATAAATATTAAATTAATAAATATAAATATTTATACCCACACACAGAATTTTATTCGAACAAAAATTGTTTTTTTTTTACCTTAAAAAAAGTTTTTACCACAAAAACTGACTTACATCCAAAAAAAGTTTTTCCATTTAAGATTATTTTTTTTTTTTTTTCAGCTCTACAATATTTTTCCATCTAAATTTTTTATATTATTTATAACAAAAATACTGTGGCGGGCATACAAAATATCGGTAAAACCGAATATATTGTTTTTTCTTGCTTCCATATCTTTTTAAGTATCTTCCCATTTAGATGACGACTAGCGTGATCAAACGATCAAGCGGGGCTATTAATTTTAAGCCATACTATTTTTTTCTTCTGTCGAGCAAAAGGCTGTTGAAAATTATCAAAGCCAGTTCATCAGCTCCAAAGTTGTAAGGGAAAATGTGCAACATGCTGAAAGTGTTAATACAAGTTGCATGCAAACAACGAAATCTTTCGTAACATTTTTATTTACTATACAAAAAATTTAGTTTTCGTATATTATTTCGTATTCTTATGTAAAAACAGTTGCCATCAATGGCAACTCTTCACCATAACTAATGTTGCATTAGTGTTTCTTTCAGCTTTAGCAGTAGAAAAAACTAGAACACATTTAGTATGCAGAATTGCCATCTGGCGGCAAATATTTACAACTAATAATAATTCGAGCAAAGACTAGAATATAGAAGCATTCATGGTTATATATGTACGTTCATGCATGGTTCAATATATGACCATACATGATATCACATATGACCATATATTCTTAGGTCCGAAATTTGAGCGTATAAGACCGTATAAAGTCATATGTGATCATATATTAGAATACATGAATAATATATGACCATATGTATACATATTCGGCCATATCACCTTAAATTCCGGATCCGAAAATATATGAAACCATGCATGTTCGAATATGTCCATGTATGCCCACGTATGATAATATACAAGCCCATGTGTTATCATGTATTTTCATATATAATTAAATATTTACATTGGCACTCAGATAATCCACCCTGTGTCTGTTTTTTGTATCAGGATGTTTTCCGAATTTGGCCTATTTTTATTATCCCAGTATATAAATACATTAGTGGAGCAAACATTTTGTGCGTTTTGAAATTTTTAAATACTGCACATTTTAAAAAATGGAGAACTATGTAAGATAGCACAAAACAGGCAAAAGTTTTGTAATATGCAATTCCGGTGTATTAATTATTTAAATTGTTTTCTCTAAAAATTCGCTCTATAAACATTATTTTGCCAAATTATGTTTAAATATTTGTATGATTTTCAGACAATTTTTTTGTTTATATTTTACAAAAATTAATTAGATTAAATACGCGATAATTATTGTATTAAAATCTATTCGAGTTTTAAGATGTATCCTAAATTACCTAACTTACCACACTTGAATGTAAAGTGCTACCAAGTTGACCAAAAAAATATCCAAACCTTTTTCGAATACAAATGTCACTTTTCTTAAAACGGATGCTGTTGCTTAACGAACATTTCACAAAGTTGATGTAGGCCCTGAAAACTTACAATTCATTCCTTTTCGTTTTCAACTGTACTGCCAGCAACATCTTCAAGTGGTAAATATCAAAAAAGTTTAAGTCAAGATTTAATTCAACTTATTTATTATAAGTAAAAAGTTTTAAAGGATTTTTTTTATAAAATCTTCATTCATCCTTGTTTAAAGGTAATTTTAAATTTTCTTCCGAACTTTCTTTAAATTAATTAAACATATTGTTCTTAGATTTTTCTTATAATGTACTTTTGCTAAAACTTAGTTTTTTTGAACTACTTGAATATCGCACGTGTTAATATCAAAGTAAGTTTAACCGAAAATTGTCACCTATCTTCGTATTCTAATACAAGTAAAATTTTACAGATTAACAAAAATTGCGGATGGTAAAAGGGTCAAAATTAATGGTTGATATACTGTCGAGTTATTTACGGAAAGGTTAGAAAATCCTGTAAAACTATTAACCTGTATAAATTCTACAAAATATGTTTATAAAATTGACCGAATATCATATTCCGTTATAGTTTTTCAAAGCTCAAAAAAGGGTACCCTTTAATAATACTGCTTAAGTAGGTGTGGCAGGGGAATTTTTATAAAACAGCCACTGGGCGACTATTAATTTGTTTTTATCAATTACTACAAATTTCGTTCCCCGTTCCATTCCATTTCGTTACACATTTTATAAAGTGATCACCAGCCAGCACAGTGCTGCTTTCAAAAATTTAACGATTTGTAAAAAGCTTGTCTGTCAATTGCAATTATTTTGTTCAGTTGATTTAATATTAAGTGCAATGCAATTTAAAACATTGCCATTTATCAATGAAATCAAACACTTAAAAACATTATTATTAGTGATAATGAAAATAATTTCATTACACTTGATATAAATGAAATGCTAACGAAATCATCAATTAATTAGTCCACTCAA
>OX456523.1:195234195-195301695 GCA_949748255.1 Eustalomyia histrio
TGGGTAAAAGCAAATATTATTCTGTTTTGAATTACTTGACAAAAAATTACAATAACAAATAAAATATAGTGTCGGCCCATAATAAAGACGTGATGTGTTTTTCCATACAAATTGACAGTTAAAACGCCCAGAGCGTTGTAGTTGTGAAATAGAATCTATATCATTTTTAAAACGTTTCTTCTAATTCTCTTCTTCTTTTGTTTCTAATTCTCTTAACAGAGATTCGGCATTTGAAAAGTTTTTTGTAAACAAAAAACATATGATGAGTAAAATGAGCATACGATATTCTATAGCTCTTATATTCTGTTTTTATACTCGCGAATGAAAAACGTACTATAATCCATCTAAAATAAATATAACAGTTTGTGCAGTCACCGTCGCACAGTGCTTTGTTCTCATATAACGAGTGGATAAAAATAGAAGGAGTAATCGTAGCTGACTGAAATTTGGTACGCGATTTAAGTTTGAGTTAGTTAGAAGATAAACAAAATTTTAGAAAAATTTGTGCAAGGACACGCCTAACTCTCATATATCCTCAAGTTTAAAAATGTAATAACATCTTTAAATTTATTAACGTGCCTGCCAATTTTCTTTTTAAAAAATACTATAAAATGTTTAAAAGTTGACCGCTTGAATTCAAAGTTATTAATTTAATTTAAATAAATATAACAAACATTTATACTAAAATTTGTCAAATTTGGGTTTGTAACTAAAAATTAACTATAGAATTAAAAAACCAAACATGGAATACTTTTATAAATAAAACAATTTGTGATATTTTTCTAAATCAACTAAAACTAGATGTTTTAGCTATTTACCGAATATTGCTACAATTCATCCAAATACCGAATATTGCGACTATTTCGCCAAATAATTCGTTTTATAATAATGTGCTAAAATCAATGATTTTTATTTAAAAGAATTCGAAACAGGTCCAAAATTTAAAAAACAAATTTATATATTTTTTAATATTATTACTGACTAATAAAAAAGGGTTCTCTATTAGCGAAAATGAAGTGTTATAGTCGAAAAACGTTTTTTTGTTGCCTAAGTGTAATCTTTTTATTAAAAAAGTTAAGAATATGCACTTTTTATTCGGTATTTTAAATACACTATTCGTGATATCTCAAATTAAAACCGATTTCTTGTTAACAAGTTTTTCTTAAAATTCCACGTATTTAGCGCCCTCTAGAGGTGCAAATAAGTCAAATCTAAATTGTTTTCACACAACGCTTTATAATCTTTCTAAAAATATGTTTTATTTTAATAAATATATTATCGCGGAACTTTATCAATTTAATTTTTAACCCTAAAAAATTGCATCAAATTTATGAAAAAATCTAAAAAATAGAAATTTTGAACAACATGATTTTTTATAATTTGTGGCACAATATTTGTTCTATTCTTCTTATTATCTTTGAGATAATTGTATAAATTTTTAAAAACGTCAATAAAAAAATACCCTTTTTTCGTTCTTGTTTTACTTCATCAAAGTTTTGTAAATTTTGGGTTTTCAACAAAACAAAATGTATAAATTAAAGCCACAAAAAATATATTTTTAGAAGATTTATATTAAAATTTAAAATAAAATTTATATTTTTAAATTATTCAGTTCAATTTCTTCGACCTTTTTAATACAAATTCCAGGTAATAAGTATTCAAGCTTAAGGTCTATTTTATACAAAATTATTTATTTGTTATCCAATATTTCGCTATCTCTATGGATAGCTTCTTCAGGGATTTTTTTTTTTTTTTTTTTTAATTTTAAAAATTTTAAAAAAATTTAAAAAAAAAACAAAAAATCCCTGAAGAAGCTATCCATTGAGATAGCGAAATATTGGATAACAAATAAATAATTTTGTATAAAATAGACCTTAAGCTTGAATACTTATTACCTGGAATTTATATTTTTAGTTTATTAAAAATATACTAGAAAAATTAAACAATTTTAAGCCATTTCTTGAAAAACATAATTTAATTTTTTTTGTGTTTCGCTACGATATTTTTGCTTCAAATTCTTTAAGTTTAGTGCCATCTCGTGGCTCCAACAAAAAGGTAAAACAATAATATTCTTTTACACAATTTTAAGCTACTTTATAATCATTCCAAAAATATATTTTTCATCCATATTTATAGTAAATATTTGTTACTTTTTACGGCATTTCAAATTTTGGGACTTTTAAAGTGGAACAAATCTTAGTATAAATTCAGAAAATAGACATACATATTTAAAAAAGTCTGTGAAGATATTTATGTCAGTTAAATGTGTAATGACGTAATAGTGTAAAGTTAAATATGTCTTGACGTAAGAGTTAAATATGTTATGATGTAACGACAAAATATCAAATGCAGCTAAATAACAGAAGTGTGGGTCATCTTAAACAAATTCTTAGCATAATTATAATGTTAAAAAAAAATTTAATACTGAAAACCACACATGTATGAGTATACATAAATAATGCTTAAGAATTTAGCCCACTGTGGCTCTATGGAGCGAGCTCGGACTATGAAATTAATACTGGTAAGAAGCTATTTAAGTGTCCTACACATGGATGTAAATCGTTAGTCTGAATTGATTTTTAGATATTTTTTAAAACTTAAATAGCTTCTCACGAATATTAATTTCATAGACCGAGCTCGCTCCATAGAGCCACAGTGGACCAAATCCTTAAGCATTATTTATACTCACACATGTGTGGTTTTCAGAAATATCTAAAAATCAATTAAGACTAACGACTTACATCCATATGTAGGACACTTAAATAGCTTCTCACCAATATTAATTTCATAGACCGAGCTCGCTCCATAGAGCCACAGTGGGCATTATTTATACCCACACATGTGTGGTTTTCAAAAATAGGCCAGAGGCATGCCCACAGATTCCATTTCATGTGGAATGTGTAAGGTAGTCCCCAGTCTTGCAAGCTCGTCTGCCCTACAGTTCCCTGGTATGTCCCTGTGACCCGGCACCCAAATAACATGGATGCTGAACTGCTGAGCCATCTCGTTAAGAGATCTGCGACAGTTCAGCGCTGATGTTGCATCCAGGAAGACAGAATCCAGAGATTTTTTAAATACGAATTAAAATATTTTTATTAATAATAAAAAGTAAAAAAAAATGTAAAGGAGTTTTTAAATGGATACGGTGCAGAGAACTGCAAAATCAACTTTTTTCTTGATTTAATCATACACAAAAATTCTTGTTCACTTTTAATAATTCAACAAAATTCACTGTAGAATAAAATCAGCATCATGTTACTGAACGCGTAATTGGAATCAGTGTGAATCATCTGCCGTTTATGTTTTATGCAAATGTAATCACTTCACAAAAAGTCAGCGTTAAATATATCAGAAAAAACAACAAACAACGCGTATGAGTTTATTCATAATAAAAACAAAATAGAAACACATTTTATCAGGGGGTTGTTTTGTAGAAAAACATTTTATATTATATGTATATTAGGGTGGGTCTAAAATCTGCTTTTTTAGAATTTGTATTAGTAATAAAAATATTCTTATTTGTGAAATATAAATGTTTTTTTGGAAAAAAAAATTAGGTCGATATCTCAGGCTTGCCTAATCCGGAAAAATTTAAATATTGTCTAATTTTTTTTTTCATCTATTTTGATTGGAAAATTAGGCAATATTTAACTTTAACCGGATTCAGCGAGCCTGAGATGTCGACATATAAAAAAAAAAAAAATTTTCACAAAGAACAATATTTTTGGTATTCCTAATGAAAATTATAAAAAAACATATTTTAGACCCATCCTAATATACATATAACGTTTATATGTTTTTTTTACAAAATCACCCCCTTTTTATAGATAAAAAACTATTTTGTTTTAATTATGATTACACTCATACACGTTGTTTGTTGTTTTTTCTGATTTATTCTACATCAAAATAATTATTGTTGGCTCGAATGAACAGAATAAAACAATGGTTTAACAACGACCGATGATTATAAACCAGTGACAAAACAATTTGCACATCGTTTGATTGATTTAAAATCATCAACGAATATGTGTGTTGGAGTATATTCAGCGTTTGAACGCAAACACAATTTATTCTTGTGTTGATTGCGTATGAACGTTTTGCAATCAGCAAATGCAGTTCTCTGATACGGTGTACTTATATAAATTCGATTGGATCCACTAAACAAATTCGATCGTAATATCCAACGGGGAGGGGCAGAAAAGAGAAAAATTCTTACCATTGCCATTGGAGCTCGGAAGTTGAAATTTGGTGCAAAGGCTCCTCCTGGAAAGGGAACAAGTGATATAAAAACAGTTAAAATTGGGCACGTCCTCCTTGAATGACATAAAAACAAGAAATTCAAAACTTCAAAAGATGAAACAAATTTATTTAAATAGCAAAATCTTTAGAAAATATAATAATGTTATATTTTAGTATTATACAGGGTGTCCGCCGGGAAGGTAAACATCAGTCTTGACAGTTTATATTTGGCAGTCGTGAAGTAGACACGTGGCAAATTTATTATGGAAAAATATTCGATAAACCAACGTGTTTTAATCGTTAAAACATTTTATCAAAATCAATTATCGATTACTGTGACGATGAGAAAGTTGCGTGAAATTTTTGGGAGAAACAACGTGCCAACAAGACGCACTTCTTATCGTGTAGTGAATGATTTCAAAGAAAGAGGGTCTGTAGGTGATTGGCTTAAGCATGGACCACAACGTACTGCAAGATCGGCTGAAAACATTACTGCTGCTCAAGAAAGTGTTCAAAACAATCCATCAACCTCAATTCGACGCCCTGCTCAGGAGCTTGGTCTTCAAAGAACAACTTTGGCCACAATTTCGCACAAGGATTTGCATTTGTTTCCATTTAAGATTCAATTGACACAAGAGCTTCTTCCACAAGACCATTTCAGCTCGCCCATGACAACCCCGATTTTCATGAAAAAATCATAATGAGTGACGAGGCACATTTTTATTTGAATGGATATGTGAATAAACAGAATAGTCGGTTCTGGGCAATGGAAAACCCTCAAATATTCATCACTCACCTTTGCATCCATTAAAAGTAAAAGTCTGGTGTGCAATTTGGTCAGCAGGAATCATTGGACCTTACTTCTCTGAAAATGAAAACAGCGTAACGGTAACTGTGAATAGGGAGCGATATCGTGACATGATTGAAAACTTTTTAACGCCACAACTACATGCTTTGGGCTTGATTAACATGTGGTATCAACAAGACGGTGCCACATCGCATACAGCCAGCATTTCAATGGAATTACTGCGAGACCTCTTTCCACAACAAGTTATTTCAAGAAATGGTGATGTTGATTGGCCTCCACCGTCGACTGATTTGACTGCTCCAGATTTCTTTTTGTGGGGATATTTGAAAAGCAAGGTTTATGCAAACAAACCAGAAACGCTTGAGCAACTCAAACAAAATATTCGTGATGAAATTAATGAAATATCGCTTGAAATGTGTGAGAATGTATGAAAAATGTGCTCAAAATGAACAATGTGCTCAAAAGGGCTCGCATTTGTGAGGCTAACAGAGACGGATATTTATCTGATATTGAATTCCATACATAATTGCCGACATTTAATAAAACTTTTATCAATATAAGATCCATTCTCTTTCATTTAATCAAAAATTATAAGCAAACAAACTAGTATACCTTCCTGGCGGACAATTATATAATGCCATACAAATATTTTAAACAATTGTCGAAAGATAACAGAACTTTTAAAAAATTCTCAAAAATCGTGAGACACGGACACAAAAAATTTTGTACAATAGTTTGATGGTATTTTGCATAAACAATAACTCACGAAGTATCACGAAACATCAAAATTTAAAATTCAATTGAGTATACCGCCACTAAAATTCGCGATAAAAATACAAAAACAACAAAAAATGCTTATTGGGAAACGAAAACGATATATAAAATTTCGTCAAACAATTCTCCTGGGATCGATAAGTGGTATAAAATATACACTTAAAAAAGTTTGTAAGTTAAAATAACTGAAAATATCATTTAAAAGAAATAATATAAATTTAAAATATCATTTAAAAGAAATGATATTTCATTTAAAAACCGGTCTACTTAATTTTCATTTAAATTAAATATCATTTGTTATTTATTTTTAAATGTTGATTAATCAACTGATACATCCGTAAGAAACAAATGATATAATAAGTTAAAATAAATGTCAAAATTTTACCTACCAATCCTTAAAAAATAAATGTTTTTTTCATTTATTTGAAATTATTTCCGTTTTTGTATTTTTTGTTTTTTTTTTAATATACTTGCACAATACAAAATGTATGTATGCATATGAAACTATAAACACTTTTTGTGTGAATGTATTTGTGTATGTATGTGTGTTTATGAAGTTCTTGTAATTTGTATTGAAAAATTTTGTAATTTCTATTGAAAAATTTTTTATGTATATATACAAAAAAAAAAAACAGAGCAGAATTTAAATAAAAAAACAAATCGAAATTTTTTGAATATTTTTTTTTTGAAACAGACAGTAAACAAAATTTTAATTTGTAATAACTGTTACGGACACAAATAAACCACAAGTTTCCATTTTGTGGGTAAATTTTTATTAAATTTGAAACAAATGAAAAAAATAAATGAAACTAAAAAAAATGGTAAATGACTTCGAATTAATGTATAAAAAAGTTAATATAGATATTTCTCTGAAAAATAAATGTATGTTCCTTTATTTTTAAATGAAACGGAAAACTTTTTTATTAAACTACAAACAGTTAACTACATAATATTCTGAGTGTATTAATAATACGGATAGTAATGGTATTCCAATGACTAACATGTTTAGATTAAATCAACATCGCCATTTTGTTTAAATAATTGTTTATTTTCATTTTTTTTATTTTTATGTATATATTACATTTTATCCTAAATACCCTAACCGAGCACTAGCAATGAAGGCTATCGGCTCGTTGTAGCGTAAACAGAGCAGAACCTCTGGTGGGAATCGAACCCAAATTACACGATATAGTTGGGTTTTCAAAGGCTGATTGCGATGAAATTCAATGTTTTTTTTTTCAACTTCAAAATACAGTAAAACTTACTTTTCGCCAATATTTGCTATTTAATGAACTTTAGTATTTGTGTTTTGTAGACATATGTTAAAATGATTTATATAAATATTACCTGTTCCTCACCCCACATGTAAAATTTCACATTAGATACATCATTTTAAATTTTAATTCAAAATCAACCATATGATCAACTTTTAAATGGTTTTTTATAACATTTATGCTTAATCTACACAAAAATATTTTATAATAAGCAAAAAATATTTAATTTTTGTCATTTTATCAATGGCTAAAAATATGCAATTTATAACACTCAGCACACACACACATACATTCTGTATATTGAAAGGCATGTGGAGATAAAATAACAAATAAGCAAAAAAAAAAAAAAACCAATATTTAATATTACGATTGATTTAAATTGCTAAATACACAGAAAAGTATTCACATACCGATACATTGAAACAGTACCATTCATTACCTCAAAAAAAAACATCAACATGTACAATAATAATGCATGCCAAAGAAAAGACTATACAAGAAAAAGGTTTAACTAAGTTAAACCTAAATATAATCTCCATTCGAAATGGTAAATTTAAGCAGAATACTAAAGTGTTTCGTATGGTCAGAGAGCTAATTAAAAAGAGATAATTTACACTTCTGTCAATTCTACGCAAAGATGTCAAACAAAAAAAGAAGAAGGGTTGAGTACGAAAGAGTCTGGAATGGTGTGGAATATTTTGAGATGTTTTCTCATTTTTAATTACAACTCTTCAATCGAAGAACCTAAATCTGGGTTAAAATTAATAATCTGCATTGTGTTTTCGAGGCGAGATTTTGATTGAAACAGATATTTCAAGAGGCCATGTAATTAAAGCCCGAACTAAGTTTGCTAGGCCCTTTGGGGTTTATGTTTGTGTAACGATCTACTTTAATTTTGCATTAAAATCACTAAAGCTGAAGGCAATCATCAAAAGTTTCTTGCATAGCGTATTTTAAATGTATCCCGTGTCCAGTCTTTAAAACTTTATTCTGTATGCATGGCATACAATGACACTTAAGCTTATACATACACAAACATACATATAAATTCAATACATACATATATTTAACTCTTGATCTATGAGTGTTGTTATTTAACTGGAAAAAAATACACACAAACAAATAATAAATAACTGTATAAAAAGGGGACATATGTATGTACAAAAAGATTTTACCATAAAATTGCAATAATCATTAAAAACGTTTTATTTTTGTTTTTCTTGTAGATTAAATAAAGATAAATGAAAATGCCTTCAATTAAGACAATACAAAAAAAAATATATATTTAAAGTGAATTTTAAATCAACGAAATTAATTGTGTGCTTAAAATTACTTTAGAAATATTAAAATAATAATACAAAATTTAATAAAAAAAAATATAGTTTTACTGGATTTAATTCATATTTGTGGAGAAGTTTTGTTAATACTTTGAAAAAACACATATTTTGTAAATTTTATTTAATTTTGCTAACGTTTCGAAATATGTACACTACTCAATAATAATCGGCTTTGAAATCTTGTTTAAATAACTTTACCCTCCTTCACCCGAATATAAAGTAAAAAATTTACCATAAAATCGTTGTAAGGAACAGTACAATATTTCCTCCAATTTCAAATTTTGTTTTGGGTGATTTGGCTGCGATTTGGACAAAGGTAACTTTCTTATCTAATGAACAAGAGGTAATACTGGCCTTTGCATATTTAGGTGGCGATTGCTGAGGTCTCGGCCTCTGTGAAACGCCCACGCACATAACGCAACATGGCAAAGTACCAATGTGTACAAAGGTTGTGAGCACTTACTGGAATTTATTTGTGGTATCAATACAAAAATAGCGAGTAGGGGTCATGAACCCACTTCCAGGTATGCTATTATATCAGATGTCTTGGATCTTACTCTTACTGGTTCCTATGTTATGTAAGTAGTGGATTGGAAAACGATGCCAATAATTTTAGGGATCTTAGGATAGGTTGATTGTGTTCCTAGCTCTACCAGATGTGAAATGATAACCCGCATAAAAGACCAGTCAGATGTGATGGCACCTCCACCTCCTCCTAAGAAATATTAGGCGTCATAGCGTTCCGATTCTAAAGATTTCCCTTAGATTGCTGAATAAATAATCTCCCAAGCAACTTGCACTGGAGCGTGCAAGAGCTAGACAGAGGCACATTATATGCTCCACCGTCTCCCTGTAACGCGGTACCCTACAAATCCTACAATTATCACTCGCCAGCTTTCCCGTTCTCTTGGCAAGAACCGCTGTCCAGCAGTGACCCGTAAGTACCACCACTAAAATTCAATAGTCACTTCTGGTTAAGGAAAACAGAAGACTTCCATATTATCTTCGAAACACTGCACGTTCCTGCATTCCACCAAACCGCCTCAAATCTGCTCATTACAGTGGAGTCTCCGTCCCGTTTCATGATACTGTAGTGAAACACGAGTGTCCACCAAGGATTTTATTCTGAGCACAAGTGAAATTGATTATAAGGTATCTGGAATTCAATAGAATCTAACTTCTGCTTACACTATGAGCTGGCAGAAAAACAAAGAAATACATTTTTACATACATATTGGGTCACCAACAAGGCGGCGCTCGCTATATACAATAGAGAACTTTGTATATCCACAAGGTACACGTGACGCAGATATAGTGAGAAAATCTCCGATTTTTTAAAAGCTGTGCGAATGATATATGAGCACATATGATCATATTTATCCATATACGGCCATATACTCTCAAATTTTGGATCTGAAGATATTTGGTCATATATGAAATCATGTATGGTCATATATTGAACCATACATGGACGTATATGACCATGTTCACCCATGTATGATAATATACAAGCCCATGTATGAGCATATATGTTCATATACATACATATATATTTTGATTTTTATATGGGATGTCTAAAATTTAGTAAAATTTAAGAAAACCCTTATTGGTAATCAAATTAAGATTTCGAATTCATTTATAATATCCTTTAAGTTATTCTTAATATTTAAGATTATACTAAATATTATCTTTTAAAAAACTTTGCTTTTAATTACGAAAAAAAATTATTAAAAATTTTTACTTATTTTATGAACTTAGGAAGAATTTTTAATAAAAAATATTTTGTACTAATAACAATAAAATATCAAATACAATAACTTTAAAGGGAGATATAAAACGTTTTAATATACTCTTTGTTTTTTTTTTTTTTTTGAGTGCATATAGTTTTTTATAATTTATTCTTAACAAATTAAAGACAAATTGCTAAAACTATTTTCTTTGTATGAAGTTTGAAAATTTAAACAATACACACTTACACATACTAATTTATATGTATAGTAGTAACATGTATTTTACCATAATAGTTAACAATTGTTGTATGTTTGTAAATACAACGTACACTATCGGACAAATTGAAATGTTACACTGTAAAAATATAGTAATTTTAGAAAATTATAAGGTGGCACATTTTCACGAAATTATTTTTAAAATACTAAAAAGTCACAAACATTTCTTAATTTTGCTTGGATTTATATTTTTTTTTTTCAGTTTTACAATTGATTTTATCCGATAGTGTATGTGTGGGTGCGTTTATAGTATAACTTGTAAATTGTTATTATATTTAAGAGACCGGAAGTCCATTGAATAGAAAATTCTATAACTTTTTAAATGGTTGTAGTATAATTTTTTCTTTGTATTTTATCCGTTTGCAATATTCTTGTTCTTCTTTGTACTCATCTTGTGTTGGCAGAAGAAACAGGAAAAATATTGAATTTAATTAACTTTATGTGTCATGCAAATATAACATAAATAAAAAGGCAACTACTATTGCTCAAAACACCAACAACAACAAAACTAACGATGACAACAACAACAAAAAGTGCATGTAGTAGTTATTACTCTTATGCATTTTAACTGGGTGTAACTGTAAAAATATACCATAACATTGTTCTTGTTAGTTTTTCTTTATTTTTCTACAATTTCCATTATATTTTTTCTCACAATTTGTCCTCCCCAACTTTCTCTTGCAATATGGTTACAAAACAAAAGTTACTTTGAATATCATAGAAAACTAGTCACATACAGTAGTTTTGAAAATTTAAATTTAAATATATAAAAAAATAAATATAACATAAAATAAAAATGTGAAAAAACGCAGGGTACAGGGAAGCTTTAAAGAGTTTACTAAGGCTGTCATAAGGAATTAGGAAAAATATCATAGTTAAATTAATTATTAAAGCACATTTGTCTTAATTTCTTACGATTATCTTTAAATCAAAATTAAGATTCTTATTAATGTAATTATTTAATTGTTTTTTTTTATATTTTTACTTATTTATTTATTTATTTATTTATTTATTTATATATTTATTTATTTATTTATTTCAGTTTTGTAATATAAAGCCATCCTGGCTAAAATACATATATTACACAGTAATAAATTATGATTTTTGTAAAATCAACTTTCTCGTATAAAAATCAAAATTTCTGCATTTTAGAAGTTGTTTTAGCATTTGAAAAACTAGTGAATGCATTAAATTCGGAAGGTATCAATTGGGTAACATAAATCTTTAAAAATAGTATATATTCGACCTCAAATATTACAAAAATGGATTTGTTTTTACATTTTTTCATTTAAAAAATTGAACAAATCTTGAAATAAAATATAGAAAACTTTGGAGGAAGTACATACGAACAGAAGTACTTCTGGTGATGATATGTTAATATTGACATAAAAGAATTATGACTGGGGTCCTTTAATGACATCGATAAATCAGAATTTCCTCCTATCTCTAAATATCTCCAATATCTATCATATTCTAAAAATTATAAGCATTAATATCTTTAATATTTTCTATCAAAACAACATTTAAAATAATGTATCACAAATGTTGTCATACATAAAAACTAAAAATAACTTTTGTGAAAGGAGTACGTAGTGTTTTTAGGACACTAATAGTACCATAAAAAGTAATATAATACAAACAC
This sequence comes from Eustalomyia histrio, assembly GCA_949748255.1. NCBI lineage: Eukaryota > Metazoa > Arthropoda > Insecta > Diptera > Anthomyiidae > Eustalomyia > Eustalomyia histrio. Next base: position 195,246,276 of record OX456523.1, read on the forward strand.
AGTAAAAACATGGCGTTAACTACTTACCACGTAAAAACATGGCATTAACTATTTACACGCTTAATTACTTTTGTTCGCGATGTCCACGGCAGCTTTGGCTAAGAAACACTAGGGGTCATTTGTCTTCTTAAATTAATTTACTAAAATTTTTTAAAGTTATCTGATTTAAGTTGTAAGAACATTTTCCCTAGAAATAGTTTTTTGTTTCTAAAATCATATAAATTTTTATTATTGCATAGGAAAAAATTTATTACTTTTTGTTTTTAATTGTCTGAGTTAATTTTTAGAAAACAATTGTTAAAAATTAGAAAGTGGTAGACTTAAAAACTGAATTAAGAAATGGCTTTCTAAAATTTTGTTAATTTTACTACTAGCGAAAAAAATTAACACAAGTTACGTTCAAGTACTTTCTCATTTAGACATGCTTAGACATATTTTTTAAACTAAATGGGAGTAAATTATGTTCCAAATTTTTCTTTTTTGAACAAAACTTAGTTTTATTATATTTTAGTATGCAAATTTCTTAAAACTAAGATGATTTTCTAAAAAATTTATGTTTTTATTTTATATACTTGTTTTTTTTGTCTTAAAATCGATAAATATTACTTGGGAAAGATATGAACTATTTCTGAGTATACACTCAAACAGAAGACATGAACTAATATGTATTAAAAAATTTCCTTTAAAATAGTTTAAAAATTGTCCTCAATTTAAGTAAAATTTTATTAAAACTTAGAAAAATTTTCTTAAAAAGAATAAAAATTCCTAAGTTTGAGGAAAAACGAAATAGTTTATATACTCAGAAATAGTTCATATTTTTCCTAAGTAATATTTCTTGATTTTAGGAAAAAAACAAGTCAATTAAATAAAAATTTATTAATTTTAAGAAAAAACATCTTAGTTTTAGGAAATTTCTATACTCAAATGTAATAAAATTAAGTTTAGTTAAAAAAAATAGGACATAATTTATATAAAAAATGTGTCTAACTTAAATTGAGAAAGTACCTGAACTTAATGTGTGTTCATTTTTTGTTCACGAGTAGTAAAATTAACTAAATTTTAGAAAGCCATTTCGAAATATAGTTTTTAAGTATACCACTTTCTAATTTTAAAGAATTGTTTTCTAAAAATTATTTCAGACAAATAAAAACTAAAAGTAACAAATTTTTTCCTATGTAATAATAAAAATTTTCTTGATTTTAGAAACTAAGGAATTATTTCTAAGGAAAATTTTCATGCAACTTAGTTCAGATAAATTTTAAAAATTTTAATAAAATATTTTTTTTTTTTAAGTAAAAGTTTTATAACTTTTAAAAAATAATAAATTTTGGTATAGGATTTTTTTTTGTTGGAAAACGTTTAAATTATTTTCAATATTCTATTCCAAAAAAAAAAACAAATATAAATTAAAAACAAACTAATAGTTTTCCTATTTTCCAAGAAAAATATTATTAAAGGAAACAAATTAAAGTAACCATTTAAAATAATTATCGTGCATGATTGTAATTTTTGGTGCGTGATTCAAATTTGCGTTTTTATATAATAATTTTGTTTACTGACTACAATGCAAAATATCGCAGGCACATTTTATACATTACGGCATAATGGGTTTCCTATAATTGACGTAGCGCTTATTAAACTTTATATTTATCGAACTATTTTTTTCACTTAATAATAAAAAAGGTTAAATTTGTATATGTCAAATAAAGTTTAAGTTAAAAATCCCATAAATAATCTTATGACACTTTTCCATTTTCCAATAATAACAAGAAATATAACTGTGATATTTTGTATTTTCGCAACAATTTCCTTAAATTAGTTAATTTAAGAAGACAAAGTGTGTCACTTAGGGCGTCTCTTTTTGTAGCTCTCTCATGCAGAACCGTTAATTGACTACGAAAAGGATATGACTTTTTCACAATTTATTACGTTTCAGGATATCCTGCAGTACATTATTTTTAATGTGTTTACCTTTTTGCTAATGAAATTTAATTTATATTTTAAATACATGAATTAAATTTAATTTTAAGAAAAAAATGTGTAGCAAAAAGCTTGTTATTAGCAGTGCCCTTTAAAAACACTAGATCACAAATAACAAACTTTTGTCTGTTATTTGTTTCTAGCATACTTTTTCTCATGGATTTGGACCTACTGAACACGAAAATGAATTTTAAAAATTTTTCTGTCGATTGGTTTGCGAGATACAAATTTTTTAATTTTTTTTTTTTAATTTTTGGAGGTACACTTACTATTTTGAGCATATCTTTAGTCTTCTTTGACCTATTTTATCCTACTACTACTCAAATTAAAGACAATTGAGCCGTCTACAACTTATTCTCAGAAAATTTTCAAATCGGGTTAGTAGTTTTGATGTTGGCGGCTTAAAAAGGTTAAAAAACTGCGTTTTTTTAGTAAAAATGTGGCTGAAAAATTCATATAAAAATTCATATAAAATGTAAAACGCGATGTTAACAGCGATTTTAATTTTTTTACGTATAGCTGACACTTTTCCAAAGAAAATAAGCCCTTACTTAACAAAATCTGATGACAAATGGCCGACTTATTATTTTTTTGGTAAACGACCGAAATTCCGCTATTTCACGATTTTTTGATTTTCATTATTTGCACAGCTTACCTACCCAACGCAAACGAATAAATACATTTGAACTTAATTTAAAATAAACAAAGTAGTCTTCGTATATTTTTTTTTAATTTATTTACAGCACTACATGCTCATACATATTTAAACATAAGGAGACACGGTTATCAATTGCATTTCAAAACTGTCTGTGAAAGTGTAAAGAAGTTAATATTTAGAAAACGCAAGGAAGACAATGAGTAAAAGACTACGTGTGTTCGAGTGTTTGAACGATCCAGACAATTTCTGCAATGTTTGTGGCCAGTTTATAAAAAAAAATCACGCACACAAGTTTACTCCAGCAGTACAATTGCACTATTTGAATTATTTTGGTATTTCACCAAATATCACAGAACCATGGACACCTAAGTCGCTGTGTGATCTTTGCTATATAATCTTAACCAACTGGGCAGCTGGCGGAAGGTAAGAATTTTTATTTAAACACATTATACATAGCGAATATAGTAATTTATTTTAATTTTAGCCGCCATATGAAATTCGATACACCAATGATGTGGAAAAAGCCGCTATGCCATTCCACAGACTGTTATTTTTGCCTCACCACAAACAGTGGGGTAGGAAGATTTTTTAAATGGAACTACGCTCAAGTGGGATCGTTTGCGCTTCCAGTACCACATTCGCATGATGTGCCATATCCAGTGTGCCCTGGTGCATCTCTTCAAAAAGCAGAATCGTCAGAAGAAGAGTCTGAGTCAAATGCAAGCGAATTTGAGCCGGGTGCAAAGCGAAAATTACTGTCACAGGCCGAACTAAACGATTGGGTGCGCGATTTTGGTCTCACTAAGGAGAAATCCGAACTTTTTGCGTCTCGGATGATACAGTGTGGATTTGCGGCTTCAGAAGTGAAAGTATCAGCGTACAGAAACCGTCACAAGGAGTATGCAAAATTTTATACAAAGAAAGACCAAATATGTTTTTGCAGCGACATTTCAGGCTTGTTCCAAGAGCTTCACCAAATTCACAACCCCAACGAATGGAGGTTGTTTATTGACAGCAACAAAGAGAGCTTGAAGGCAGTTCTCTTACATAATGGGAATGAAAAGCCATCTGTTCCTATTGCTCATGCGGTTCATTCAAAGGAGAACTATGAAACTATGGACATTTTGCTGAAATGCATAGAGTATAGGAAATACAATTGGAAAATATGCGCCGACCTTAAAGTTGTGGCCATTCTGTGTGGACTCCAAGGAGGCTATACGCGACATTGCTGTTTTCTGTGCCTTTGGAATAGCCGCGCTGATGATCAGCATTATATAAAAAAAAAATGGCCGGTACGAACGAAACCTGTAGTTGGAGAAGCGAATGTTCAGCGCAAACCACTAATAGAGAACCGTGAAAATATAATACTTCCGCCGCTGCACATAAAATTGGGTTTGATTAAAAATTTTGCCAAAAAATTAGACAAAGAAGGTGAAGCTTTTGCCTATTTACGGTCAATTTTCCTTTACCTTTCGCTGGCAAAAATTAAAGAAGGAGTCTTCGCAGGACCCGAGATAAAAAAAATGTTGAAAGATGAAAAATTCCCAAAGCTGTTATCACCCATCGAAGCCGCAGCATGGAATTCCTTCAGGCTTGTTGTGGAAAACTTTTTAGGAAACAACAAAAGCCCGAATTATAAGGACATAGTTGAGGATCTGGTAAAGAACTATGAAGCCATGGGAGTGCACATGTCACTTAAAATACACTTTCTGGATTCTCATTTGGATTTTTTCCCTGAGAATTTAGGAGACGTGAGCGACGAACACGGCGAGCGCTTTCATCAGGAATTGAAGGCTATGGAACGACGCTATCAGGGCAACTATGACACGGCTATGATGGGTGACTATATTTGGACCCTAATACGTGAGACCGATTGCAGCGAATACAAAAAACAAAGAAGAAGTCAGCAGTTTTTCCACATGGCATAAAATGTACACTTATATCTTTGTTTTTACTCATTTTTTTGTGCGTTGATTTGCTTAATTTAATTAGTTAGTTTAATTTCGTTAGTTTAGCTAATTGTGCGATACATTGAGCATGTAGTGCTGTAAATAAATTAAAAAAAAATATACGAAGACTAATTTGTTTATTTTAAATTAAGTTCAAATGTATTTATTCGTTTGCGTTGGGTAGGTAAGCTGTGCAAATAATGAAAATCAAAAAATCGTGAAATAGCGGAATTTCGGTCGTTTACCAAAAAAATAATAAGTCGGCCATTTGTCATCAGATTTTGTTAAGTAAGGGCTTATTTTCTTTGGAAAAGTGTCAGCTATACGTAAAAAAATTAAAATCGCTGTTAACATCGCGTTTTACATTTTATATGAATTTTTATATGAATTTTTCAGCCACATTTTTACTAAAAAAACGCAGTTTTTTAACCTTTTTAAGCCGCCAACATCAAAAATACTAACCCGATTTGAACATTTTCTGAGAATAAGTTGTAGACGGCTCAATTGTCTTTAATTTGAGTAGTAGTAGGATAAAATAGGTCAAAGAAGACTAAAGATATGCTCAAAATAGTAAGTGTACCTCCAAAAATTAAAAAAAAAAAATTAAAAAATTTGTATCTCGCAAACCAATCGACAGAAAAATTTTTAAAATTCATTTTCGTGTTCAGTAGGTCCAAATCCATGAGAAAAAGTATGCTAGAACCAAATAACAAAATGGCTGTTGCCTAGTGAAAGCGGAAGTCTTCCGAAAGTGGGAAAATACTTACACAATGTGTGTAAAGTACTTTTAAATATATGTTAAAATATATTATCTTTACCATAGAAGCACGATAAGAATTATTTTCACTTAAAAGAAGTGCTATTTAACTTGATGTTAGAAAATATTTTCTTATTTTTAGGGAGTTTAGCCCTAGTTTTTAGTAAAAAAATTATCTAATGAACTTAAATAAAATAAAATTTGTGTTAAAACTAAGGAAACATTTCCTAACTAACAGTCAAATTTTTGATGATGTATGAACTAAAATTTTAAAGTAGTTTTAATTTGAAATCCTAAATCTGATTGTAAGTGAAAGGCTATATGCCAAGTTATGTCACATTTATACAACCCTTTAAAACCAAGAAAAAAAAAATAAAAGAAAAGCAATTGTCGAAACTATAAGTCATTGTTTTACGACTTGGGTTTATATTCTTTTTTCTACATCATTTTCAAATATACTTGTATTTATAATGCATTTTACCAGCTACTTTGTTGCTCATTGACTTGAGTTTTTTTTTTGCCCCGTCCGTCCGTCTGTCTGTCTGTTGTTGCATATTTTGTTTAAATTACAAGTACAAAGTTATTTACATTTTTACTTTACACACAAACGAATATTTTGTATAACTAATACATGTATAACTATGTAGTTAGAATTGTCTCTTGTCTCAGTGTTCTGTTATATGTATGTGGTTTTAGTAGTCTCTGTATTGAATTGAAAATATTAAAAAAAAATAATACTTTTAAATTTACATTTATACATGCAATTGCAATCATTAGAGTGTCCTTTATTACATAAATAATATAAATATAAATCATTTTAGAAATATATACATAATAAACATATAAGAGTTTAAACTCTATATTTATTTCTAATCATATTTTGTGTATAAAAAGTGGGCTCAAAAATTATCTCATTTTTCGTTTTTTTTTGATATTGTATTTTGTGTTATGTCTTAGAAAATAAAAAAATTTGAAGTACTTCTTCGCAATACTGAATCATAAGGTTTTTGTTTGTCTAGGTCAGTGGTCAATCGTTCGGAAAGGCGATTTAATTGAATTTATTTTTGACTTCAGATACAAAAGCTGATTTAAGTTGAGTAGTGTAGTTTTTTGTGCACTAGTGCGATTTTCATTACCAGGCTTACCTAATGGAATTTGAATGTAACCAATTTGGAATAACAATTTTTTTTGAAAGATCTTCTGGAATAATTAAAAAATAAATGACACCCTTTTGTTAAATAAATTTTTATTTTTAAATAATTTTTTTCTTATAACACAAGTATACACGGTTATGGATCAGAGCAACTAAAACCTATTTCTAAGCTATTTGGAGCACTGAATTTTCAAGATATTGAATAAAATAATTCTTTATAATTTTTGACAATTAATGTTTACTTCATTAAAAAAAGTGAAAAAAAAAGAAATGAAAAGCAGTCCAACTGAGTCGAATGTATTTTTTGGGATCTGTTGCACACATTAAAATCCAACAGTAGTCGCTCATTACGTCCTCATCCGAAAATCCTTGATATCGTGTTTCGATTTTCGCCAAATCTTGGTGTAGTCGCTCGTATCGTATCACCTAAGTTTGCAGGAACAAAATAGATATGGAAATGAATAAAATGTATTTTGTGAGATATTCGAGCTCCAATCAGGCGATAATTTTGCAATATGGCACGCCGTCAAGAGGAATACTTTTCTTTTTTATATTCCTCTTAGATGTCTACTTAGTTGGAGCAACCTACAGATAAATAGTATCAAAACTTTAAGTAATTAAAAATTTTTGTTAAAATTCAAGATTGATATCTTACAATTTTTTGTTTGAAATGTTTGTAAGCTGTTATTGTTCATAAATATAAAAGTTCTTTAGTAAAAATTTAAGTTACAAAAAAATAACAAAAGGCTTTCTATATTTACAAGTTTCATTGTTCGTGCTTTTTTAAAAAAAAATTTATTTGTATTTGCAAAACTTGTCTGTGAAAGATAATACAAAACTTGTCCGTGACGATAATACAAAAAGAAATTTTGTAACTTTTTTCTGTATATATACCAAATCTGCATTTTCTAAATAAAGCAGTTCGGTCGTTGGGCATGGGTCAGTCAGTCATATATAATAAAGTCATAAAAATCTAATTGTAATAGCTTTGAGCGACTTCCAAAAAATTTTTCCCCCGAATGTCGAAAACAGGAAATTTTAATGTATACTGTTTTAATACGGTAATGTTTTCTGTAAGTTCGGTTCGACAAACAAGGTTGGGTACTAACCCAGCAAAAACAGGGTTTCAACTACTTACCAGCCTATTTACACGCTTAATTACTTTTGTTCGCGATGTCCCAAAAGTAATTAGTGGTCATTATTTTCTCACTTACAAAAAACACAAAGTAATGGGTGGTCATTACTCTCTCGCTTACAAACAGCCAAAAAATAGTGAGTACCCATTACTTTTTGGACATCGCGAACAAAAGTAATTGAGCGAGTTTTTGCTGGGAAACAAAGAGTGTTTGTGTGCATAAGAGTTGCAAAATATCGACACTTTTTAGTACTCGATACTACTCAATACTTATTATAATGGGTGTTTTTTAGATAGGCTAATTCGACACTGTCCGGCGTCTTACGGGATGTACATTATTTGTAACAGTAAATATGGTCCGAAAACGATGTATTGTTCTTGGAATTAGGCGTTCTGAAAGACGTTTATGTACGCCATAAAATGGAAAAAGTTCACGATGAGTTTGAGGAATAGAACAATTATTTTGATTAAAAATTTCAACAATTTGCACGCGTTGCTCTGGTGTAAGTCGATTTATAATGAAATTTCAAAACAAACCAAAGAAAAAGCAATTATCAGCCGTTAAATGGGTTGTCAAATAAAGCAGTGATGCCAACTCAAAGTTGTGAATCTCTAGAAAAAACTATAGGGTGTTAGTAAAAATTTATAGAAAAACAAGGTTGTATTTTGAAACAGGTTGCATTTTCTTATACTGGATTTAAAATCTGTACAGAAAAAGGTATCACAAAATTTTAAGTAATTAAAAATAGTTGTTAAAATTAAAATTCGATTTCTAACAATATTTTGTTTGAAATGTTTGTAAATTGTTATTGTTTGTTTTAAAATAAAAATTGAAGTTACAAACAGAAAGTTTTTTGTATTTAAAAATTCCATTGTATTTTTTATTTGTATTTTCAAAAGTATTATAAAAAATATGTTTATTTAATATTACAAAAAAATGTATCTGTGTACTAATGAAAGTGGATTTATTTGCATGGAAGGGAGATCTGCTAATATAACTAGATTTTCATCAAGAGCTCAATAAAATGAGATTTTTGAAATTTTTTTCGTACTATATTGAGTACTCAATACTTTTACAATTCTAGTGTATATGTAAAAATAAATTTAAAATGTCATACAGGTACAATTACAATATTTAGTAAAATACATATAAAGGGTGGTCCAATCATAATGCACGATGTTAATTGTGAGTCACACGTTAACGTCAAGTTTTTCGCCCAACTTAATTTAACATTTTTTTGTTTCATTGTTTGACGAAATTCAACCATGGAGAGGTACACAATTGAACAGCGCATTAAGATTGTTGAAGCCTTTTACGAAAATGGGCGTTCAAATCAAAATGTTTTTCGTGAGCTTCGTGATTTTTTTTGGACTAAATGTGTACACAATCGTGCACAAATTTGAGCAAAGCGGGTGTGTAGGAAATGAAAAAACACCTGTGCATGCTCGGCTCGTCGTCGTGCGAGATGATAACGGACTTCTTTTGGTCAGAAATTGAGGATATGGACCTGGATGATATGTTGTTCCACCAGGATGGTACCACTTGCCACGCAGCCAACGAAACAATGGCCCATTTGCGCGAGAAATTCAATGACCGTGTTATCTCACGTCGTGGCGATGTTAATTGGCCGCCACGATCATGTGATTTGACACCGTTGAACTTCTTTCTTTGGGGATATTTAAAAGAAATTATGTACGTCAATAGGAACACAAAAAGTCAAAAGCTAAAGGATGAGATAATTCTGCACATTAACGACATTGAACCTTAATTATGTTCTCAGAGTCATTGAAAGTATTGACCATCGGATAGAGGTATGCCACCAGAGCCGTGGCGATCATTTAGCCGATATTTTGCTTCACACATAATTTTCATAGATCCTTCTATCATTATAAAAAATATTAAGATAATTGTCTGAAAACTTTTTGTTTTATTTACAATTAACATCGTGCATTATGGTTGGACCACCCTTTATGTAAACGAAATAAATTTTTGTTATTTTATTTTTAAGCTCTTGAAAAATGTCACCTGCATTTGTAGGTTTGCATTGCAAAATATGTCTATGTATATGTACTAAATAGCTAAAATATTATGTACATTAGGGCGGTAATTGTTTTTTTCCGACATGCAAAAAACCATAATTTTAATCTTAAGCCCGTAGCCGGAAAATAATAGTATGCAACTATTATACTATTTCTATTACTTTTGGGCAAAAATCCAAAGGTTTTATAAAAAAACCCTATATTAAATGATTGTTACCCTTATTTGTTTGTTTGTATAGGTGTGGTCATGTAGATATGGTGCCAAATAAAAAAATACAAAATAACCAGCTTAATAAATTTGAAGCATATTGCAATGTGTTGTAATACTAGCATATGGTAGAAACATCATGATGCAAATGTACTGACATATATTAAAATGTATCCACAACATGTACTATAAAAGTACTCCACTCGATAATGGTTTATTAACCCAAATTTTTGATACAACAATACTTGAACTACACCTACATACGAATGCATACGTACATATGTGTGCATATGTTTACTTCATACACAGTATTGGCGGAGTGGAGTGCATCATAAAATTGACATTAAACACATAAAATAAAATATTGATGTATTTTTGTTGTTAACTTTTTTTTTTAAATTAAATTACAACAATTAAAAAATTAAAAAACAACAATTTGAGTAAAATAGTCCGATTACATTTAATTGATTTACATTTTTATGAATTTATTAATAAATTTTTCTCATTTTATTTATAAATTCATATTAAACAATTCATTTATGATGTTAAATGTTTATAACGACACCATTTAAATACATACATACATTTATTCATGTTACTTATTAAAACAGATGCATTTTTTCATTATCATTGTTTGCATTTTTTGTTTGTAAAATTTTATTTTTAAGAGGATTAAATAATGTTTGTCTTGTAATTATGATGAAATATGTAAAAAATATTATAATTGATCGTATATTTGATAACCTTCATATAAGACAAATTGTGATATTCTGTATATTAATATATTCTGTATTCATTCATTTTAGTAATTTTGACATTTAAATTTCATGATTTTAGCGTTGCATATGAAATAAGCAATTGTTATTGATATTAGAGAAATTTACAACGTTGTTGTATTACTGGCATTGTTTAACATTTTATTTTAATTTTGATACTTTGATAGTATGACGTATGATTAATAACAAAACAAATTTATTACTCATACAACTGAATAAAAACATTTTTATTTTGATTTTTGCAACTTTTAAAGCGGAATGTAAATGTTAATGGGATTTTTGGGAATTTATATCAGATTTTTAGAAGGGCTTATGGGGTCGCTAAAATGAGAGTTATTTAAAAAATTAAGTTATGGAAATAAATATTAAATTTTTAAACGTTTATTCAAATGTTTGTTCTTAAAACTTTCTTAAATCTACAAACATTTCATGTTGATAGTTAAAGAACAAACATCTGAAATTAACGGTTGCACCTCATAAGCAACTTGCTTTTTTTATGAAAGTATAATAAAACAGGATAAATATAGAATTGTTAAACTTCGTTGATATTAGTCTAATTGTGTGTTGTTTTGGGTTTTTAAATTTGTTTTCAATACTCAATATAAATAGACAATCATTAACCCCGAGGGGGCATTGATACTAAGGATGGTTTTGTAGCAAAAACCGAAACTTTATTCTCTCTAATTTACTAACAAAATTTATCATTTTTCTTTACTTTTAAATAATTTTGAACAGGGATGGAAAACATGGTACAACTGTACTTTTTTTTTGGTACATTTTTACCTTGGTTGGTACCGTGGTACTACCACGGCTCATTTAGTACAATTTGAAATTTTTTAAAATTTTCAACATAACTAGATAAAACAACATAATATAAGGTCAACTTTTTTTAAAAGCAACTTTAAATTAAAAACCTGTTTTTATTTATTCAGCTACTATAGTAAAAAATAGTCAGTTTTAAGTTGAACCGGCTCTAAATTGGTGTCACATCAAATGTACCAAATGTTTGCATACACATTTTACTAAAAAGTGTATTATTGTTAAAAAGCTATTAAATGCCTTTAAATTTTTTAATAGCAAATCCTGAAAAGGTTATATAAATTTTGTTTCACCCCGTTAATTTAAATTTTTTTAAGTCTTTCTAGTGTCTAAGCAAATCTGACTCAATACGATAAAATTGCTTAAAAAAAAGCGAAAAAATGTTGGTACCGTAAGGATCGAAAAAGTACGATTTGTTTGTCTGGTTGGTACAATAACAGAAAACATATTTTCCATCCCTGATTTAGAAAGAAGATGATTATACGAAGGTGCCATGGAAACTGCCATTTTCCATTTTCTCCTCAATCCTCAAATTAAATCACTCGGTAGTCTGCTATCAGTGGCTTTCAAACACAAACTAAATGACGCAGCTTGTATAAACTTTGACAGGAGTCAACTGACAGATGCCAGTGCAGTTTTGCCCTTTAAGTAAAGAGACGGGCAGCTAAAAAAGTCACGGACTTATTGATCCGCTCTTGTATGATTTAAAATCGAACTTAAAAATCATTTAATTTTAATTTTTGTTCTCTTGTATTTTATCTTCACAATACCGAAAAAAATCACTATTTGGGAGTTGCATACGATTCTTTCCATGTCAAATCAACCAATGGGTGTAACCCACTTCCTTCGAATTTTAGCATTTTTTGTAGAAATACAGTATATAATAACACTAAAACAAATAAAAAGTTTGAGGGCACTGACACACCTGGATCCGGAAAAACGAGGTCTTGAAAATCGGAAAAAATACAAAAATGTACAAAGTTGTACTTACTTAATTGCCATTTTCTTTGATTTGATATGGAACTTGATTTTTTTTTTTTTGAAAAGGTCTAAGGTCACTTTTATTGACCAATAACTCGGGAGCCTATATTTCCGAAAACGATCTTTTTAAAAATTAAAAAAAAAAATTGTGTTAAAGATTGTTTTCTTCTCTCCACCCTTGACAAATTTCTGAGTGGAGGTATTTTCGGATCAAGAAATAAAAATTAAATTTACAAGAAAATTAAATATTTTACATTTTGTATCCTAAATAATTATGTTATTAATTTTTTTTGTCATAAAATAATAAATGATGATTTTCTTCTTCTAAAATATCCTTGTAAAATATCTCAGCCTACCAGACTATGTATTTTAATATTTAATGTTAAATATTTTTGTTTACAATATATCACTTTCAGTCATTTTGAATGGCAGCCCCCTTATGGAGTGCAGGTAGAGGGTAGGTTTGTTTGGAAAAAATGTTGGGGGTAAAATATTAGTGAGGGTCGGTCTTACGTTTTACCCCCCTAGGGGCTACTCAAGGGAAGTTGTGCAACTTTTTATGGATTTTTACTCTTTCAACCCAACTTTTGACTTCAATAAGGGGCCATTTGCCCCCATCCCGAATTTCCTGTTTTTTGCTCATGTATGTCACAAAATAAGGGGTTCTACTTTATCGAAATCGAAAAATCGTGCACTATCACACCCCTATCAGAACAGATTTAATTCCCTTGTAATATATCTTCCTTAACCATTTGATTTTTGTTTCTTGATCCGAAAATACCTCCACTCTGAAATTTGTCACAGCTGTTCTAAACCATCTTTAACACATTTTTTTCAAATTTTTAAAAATATCGTTTTTGGAAATATAGGCTCCCGAGTTTTTGGTCAATAAAAGAGACCTTTGACCTTTTAAAAAAAAAAAACCAAGTTGCATATCAAATCAAAGGTAATTAAATGATAATTAAGTAAGTACTACTTCGTACATTTTTGTATTTATTCCGATTTTCAAGACCTCATATTTCCGGATCCAGGCGTGTCAGTGCCCTCAAACTTTGTATTTGTCTTAGTTTTATGATATACTTTATTCATACCAAAAATAAGCACATTCAGAAACAGTCATGTCAAAAATGGCATATTTTAAGTTGAGTTGAGGTGGTTCAACCCATACAAAAACAAAATATTGCCAAAAAAATTTCAACAAATTTTTTTTTTTTGAATTTTTGTTCATTTTTGATAAAAAGTTTAATCATATCAAATAAATTTTAAATTGATAATGAACTTGGTGTAAAAAATATTCTAGTTTACAATAAATACTATTGACAACATATACAACATATTCTCTGAATTTGATATTAATTGAATAAAGTCAAACATTATTTTAGAAATGAACAAAATTTTGCAAATTGATTCGTTAAAAATTAAATTAGATTTAAAAATTAAATCATGGAATCATGTTTTTAAAGATCTATTAAAAATTTAAAAAAATTGTTAAAATTTGTATTCTTTATTATGCCACCCTTTTTTCTTTTTTTTTTAATTTTTAGCAAGCAAAATCTTTTAAAAATCATTATAGAAAAAAGGAAAATATGATTATTTAACAATTTGTAAAGGATTTTTGGGTATTTCAACTTTGAAAATTTAAAGATGAGAACAAACTTTTTAGCAACACTGCTGCGGATACGCATGCACCAGTTTTAATAAAGTTGGTACCATAGTATTTTTTGTGGTGTTATTGGAACCTCAAAAGTACTATGGTACTGTATGGTGCCAAAGTATTTAGAAATTTTCATACGTCGTTTAAAAGGAATTTTTAAATTATTGAAAGCTTTTTTTGTCATTGCTACTGAATATTGCAGTTTTGTGTTGCCTTTGTCTTCTTTGTGTTGATTGTCTCATTTATTTTTTGTTGTATACGAAGACTTTCCAACGTGTATCGTTTGTTTGTTGGAAAGTCGAAATCAACAACGTCATAAATATTATAAGTTATGAGTATGATGAGTTCTTCAAAATTTAGAATGAATATGAAGTTCGACAAAATTTCAATAAGTATAAATGCGAATAGTTCCACAAATCATGAGTCAAAATTCACCTCTACTCACTTTTTCACTACTCATAGACGACTACGGCTAAACAAAAAATATTTCATAGCACTAATTTGTTTGACATATTTTCTTATATTGTCAACACTCTTTTTGTTTTGTCAATAAAAATAGAAATTATCCTAAATTGGTTACAGAGGCAAAAGTCGTTGTGTAGCCGTGTAGCTGTGTTGGTGCGAAAATAATAGTTTCATACATATAAACGTATGTGTTGTTTTTGACAGGCTGTAGTCGTGTAGCAGCAGTCGTTTATGTGTTTAATACAAGTGCCAAAAGCCCAAATTACTTGAGCATAAACGTAAACGTATCTCTGTATAGCAAATTCAATGAGTTAAATGAGAATAGAAGAAAATCTGTTGATTCGATTTTTGTTGTGTATTTCCGTTTTGTGTGTGTATTGTATATCTTCACAAGAATGACACAAATATATACAACACAACATCTTCTATTCTTATTTAACTCATTGAATTTGCTATACAGAGATACGTTTACGTTTACGCTTAAGTAATGAAGCCTTAAGAGCTAACTATATTATACTTTTGCTAGCTTAAGCAAATGTGCGAATACATGTAATCAAATGTGTATGACTATATTGTACTTAACAAACTTTTCGTTAAGTTTCGTCAAGTGTCATTTGCTTAAGCAAACAGCGAAACTGACCGCACTTTACTTAAGGAATCATGTGTTTTTAAAAAAACTGTTTATGAAAAAAAAAACAAACTGCAATGTACGCGGAAAATATTTTTATAGGAAATTTAATTGAAAATGTTAAAAAACAAACGTGCATGTATAACAAAAGGGGTGGGTTTTGTATTTGTTTTTCGATTAAGATGCAAGCACTGTTGCATTTTTTAGTACTTTTTGATTTATGTTTTCATTTGTTTCTTTAAATTATTTAAAATTAATATAGATTTACTCGTTAATTGTAAAATATTTATAAATTGAACACATTAAATAATATTTTTCGAAAAGACACATATATTTTGGAAATATAAGAAGAAAACAGTTTTTGCAAAAGTACAAATATTTGCAACTAAGTGTAGTAAGTATTTAAGTTTAAAAAGTACATTGTAGCCACCAAAAATTCTTCAAAGAGTTGATTAAGCATTTGACAGACTTTT
This sequence comes from Eustalomyia histrio, assembly GCA_949748255.1. Classification (NCBI taxonomy): domain Eukaryota; kingdom Metazoa; phylum Arthropoda; class Insecta; order Diptera; family Anthomyiidae; genus Eustalomyia; species Eustalomyia histrio. The sequence goes on from OX456523.1 coordinate 195,261,952, forward strand.
CGTTGATTTTTGACAGTAGCTTAAGTTAGCAAAAGTATAATATAGTTAGCCCTTTAATTTTCTTTTTGTTGTTCCTATATATAACTTACATTGTGCAACGAAAGAGTTGCCATCATATTTTATAATCTTAGTTTTGTTGTTAGTAAAGAGATGCCGCACAGCGGTGGCAATAAATATAAGGAAACATCGTAGAGCCTTGAATTTTGGTATAGACTAATATTTGGTTGTGATAAAAAAATATTGCAAATATGAAAAAAAATCCGAGCACAACCACGCCTACTTCTCATATAACACAAAAGTTAAAAATCATTGTAGAGTCACAATTTTTTTCTCATTGCAATTTTATGATAGTATTAACCAATGGTGAAAAAATTAGCAAAATCTGCTAACAACCACGCCTACCTCTCATACAAAATGACAACATAAAATGCAATATTTTCCTTGTTAACAAAGCTAGATCGCTTTAAAAAGCTACACAGGTTTAAATTTGCGTGTTTTTTATTTGATTAAAATATAAATGAAATGCCTCATCAGTCACGCCCATATTCAATGAAAATATCTGTAAATAAATGAAAGAAAATATTAAAAAAATTAATTATTAACATAACAAATTTTTTACTTCATCAGAAAATTCCAATATATCCTTCTTAAACTGTTTACGGTATAAATTTATATATGGATCTGAAGACGCCAGTAACATATGCATGACATCTTCATTTGTTGATATGCGATCAGTTTTTCTGGAGTGGCTGAGACGATGACTTCCGTAATCTTTATTACGAGCTTCCTGAGCTTCCTCCGACAACCTGCCAAGTGGCAATATTGCTGCTGATATAATTTTACTCCCATGAATTTGAACTTTGTATAAAAAAAATCATAAAAGTGTCATTACAAGAGTATTTTAAAAGCAAGTAGCGATAGAAGGTAGCATTTATAAATACGGTAATTTCAAACGCATTATATTAGGTCAACTTTGAATGTCTCTGGACAAAAAAGTTATAAAGATATAAACCCAATATTTTTGGTACATGATAATTAGATTGTTTATTACAAATTGTGGAAAAGTCAGGTAGATCAGAAGACATGAAAAAAAATTATTTAATGCCGCTCTAAAACCACTGTGTGCTGTAAAGCAGTGATGCAAAATGTGTAAAAATTGGGCCATTTGTGACACTTTTTAATGTTTGATGGCCTTGTGGTACTTTCTAATCTGTTTTGGCCCTTTCAGCTCAAAATTCAGCTACTACAAACCGTTCAGTACGAAATAAAAATCATATTGATTTTTAGTAATGTTATTTGTGAACATAAAGTGAAAGTTTTTAAAAACTTTTACTTTTATATTTTTGGAGACAATTCATGTTTCGATCGATTTGATCCAAAGCTATCATTAAAAAGAAAATCTAATAGAAAATTAAAAACTGATTGGATTAAATCTTACCCATGGCTAACAGATTCAAATTTATTTAAATAAAATCTGATAAATATATTGCAAAAAAATGTCGGTCCTACGAAAGGTATTTTCGACCAAAACGAAAAAAAAAAATCAAAATGCATCACTGCCGTGAAGTAACATTTGATTTGTGTGCAATTACAACTTTCTCATCTTCTACATCATTGTTACATGCTTTTATGAACTTTGGAGGTCCTTTTAGTCCTTTATATGCAGTGGCGAGCCCAGGAGGCCCGGCCCCCCCGAAATTATTTTCAAAATAAAATTTTTTTAGTATGTTTATTATACATATATACAAAATAGTTTATATATTTTTGTTTCCAATTCATTTTCTTTGCAAGACCAATTGATTTTTTTGCATGTCCTATTGGCTTTTACCACATTTAGCTGAAATTTGTGCAGAAATGAGAAAAATTTGCTTTGAATCAGGGAAATTTTCTCAATTTTCTCTGAGTTACCGAACCTTGTAATATGTAGAAAATTTTATTTGGCCTCTTCTTTCGATGAAATCTGTATACTATACTTCCACTATTATTTATTATTTCCACACTTGGGTAAAAACAACCAAAAATACACATAAGATTTTAAGACCGATCAGTTGTCTTCTTTACTTAATTTAACGCATTTTTTTCGAACGTTTTCTAAAAAAGGAGTAATTAAAGGTTGATTTACACGTCGACTATCCTTATCTGCAATTACTCACTTTTGGAACTTAAAATCAGCAAAACAACAAAATAAAAAAAACGTTAGAAAAAAATATATGTAATTTATTGTTTTTAAATGTTGCAATCTGTGTGGGTATGAGCTGGCTAAATAAAATCTAAACTAAACTCAGGTATCCAAATCTCTATGTAATTTTGAAAATTGTTCAAATATTTTGTAGAAAGAAATTTTAAAATCTTTTGTCAATTTGTATTTAGTTTAGAATTTATTTAGTTACCTCGCAGAGCAGCGAAGTGGAATTATTTAATTTGGATATTTTCTTTTAAAACAATAAAATGCATGATGCCACTTGTATTACTTTTCTTAATTAAAAATCTGTGATTCAAATACCACATTAAATGTTAACTGGAATCCCCAAAATTTCAGAATTATGGGTTTATTTTTATATGAAAACATATGTATTTTAAATTGAAAATACTTAATTAACAAAACTTATATAGACTTTCAAAGTAGTTATAGTAGTTAAAAAGTAAGATTTTATAAAAATGCTGCCAAGTCTTGGAAATTCTTGGCTTTTCTCTTTTAAATGTAAACAAAAATATTTGTAATATGTATATTCGAAATTTTTCTATTTGTAATTTGATAAAATATAAAAAACAACAAAAGTAAATGTAGAGCAGGGCATACAATATAATTGCTATATTTCGTGTTTCGTTGAAGTCCATTTATGAAAACAAGTAGTTATAGATATAGAGAAATAAAAATAAAACTTTTTTTTATTAACAAATAGACAAAATTGTCCAAAAATCACAATTGAAATTAAAAAAAAAAAACGGAAATAAAAGAACACAATTTAAATTCAAAAAATTATAAACAAAGTTCAAAAATTCGAAATCGATATTTAAAAGAATCAATTAAAATTAAAAAATATCAAACGCAATTAACATAATTATTGAAATTCAACAAATATTTATTTTATTTAATTTGGTGTTTTTGTATTTCAATTGATGCTTTATAATTTACATTTGGAGTCATTCCAAACTTTTTTGAAACAATCTAATCGTTTTTGAAATGGTCTCTGAATTTAAGTAAAAATTTGAACGTGGATATTCTACGTTGCCATATTTGTGCTGTTTTTTATTTTTAAAAATTGGGTGTAGTTCACGGTAACATCGTGCAAAATGACTCCAAGAAATATGACCCCAATCTTAATATGTATTTAATACACAATTTTTTGGGTCAAAATTTAATATTAAAAATTAACACTGAAAGTATAATGAAAAATTACCCCAACCAAATCAAAATTAGCTTTTATTCATTATGTAAAATAACACCAATTTGAAGAAGTTCAATGTGTGCCGCTTTAAATTTTAGAGCGAATAGTATTCTATGACATTGCGTCTTAGAGCTTGGCATTTTGAAACTTATTAAGAATTAAATTTGTTCTTAATGTATGAAAATCAAAAAAATTAATATACGAAAAACAAAATTAAAATTTTTTAACAAATATCGCGCGATTTTTGGTAAAAATGTTCGCCTGACAAATAGATTTTCCGGTCACGGTAATGTGGAAAAGAATTTATAATATATTGCAACAAGCTGAGTCTTTGACGTTTCGTGAAAAGAATTTTGTAGCATAATATATTTTTATCAAAATGATCTAAAAGCGGAGAGAAGCTTTACAACACAAAACAATCAAAATAAACTTAATATTAAACGTATATATTACATCTCAGACAATGTATTAAAAAAAATTGTTTATGAATTTAAAAGCGGTAAATTTTGTTTTTACTGCTTCGAAAAGGTCAAAAAAAAATTTGGTGTAGAAATTGCCAGCTTGAAAAAAAAATTTAATATATTTTGGCCCCCCCCCAAACAAAATCCTGGGCACGCTACTGTTTATATGCAAACTTAACGCATTCTGGCCTCAGGAGTTTTTATCATTAGTAACGCTTCCATTGTACATAGTTTGCATCACAATTAAAAAAACATGAAATATGCAATTTCAGTACATATCGGAAAAATAGTCGATCTTTGCGCTAGCGGTTCCCATCGTCGTAGGACCTTGAAATGTGGAACGTATACTTGTAATTAATTAAGACCTAAAAAATTCAACAAAAAGTTCAAAATGGGCCACACTAATGTACACTGTACATTCTACAGTATAGTATTTACTAAATATTCTAATCGTATTTATATTTTATCAGGTTCGAAATTATAATTAAATGTTACTAGGAAGTAGTAAACACTAATTTTTTCCATTAATTTTATATTTTATATATTTTAAAAATTCAATTAACTTATCAATCATTTGATATTCATAAATGCACTAGAAAATAAGACAAAAAAATATACATATATAAAAATTGTAAATAAAAATATTAGTATAGTGTTTTTCAGTAAAACCTAAAATAAGTGGACATTTTCCTACAAGAGACACATTTAAAAAGTGATCGTGAATTTTAGTATGTTCTTATGAATGGATACCACAGCTTCCAACAATTTATAAATATTTACTGAAAGTTGTTTTATTTTTTTTTGCGAATAACTTAGAGTTTTAGTAATTAAATAAAAACTAACAATATAAGAGAATTAAGATGACATATATGTGGGACCAGGATTAAACGGACGTACGACTAGAAGCGGACAGACATACTAATTTTTACAACACTGTGTAAAACATTCGGACGAATAGTTTTAGCGAGTTAAAGTTAGAAAAGACGGACGAGACAAGTCTTTAGTCAGTCTAGTTTTGAAACTTGTACAATACACAACCAACGACAATAATCGTGTTGTAATATTTTAATTACTTTCTTATAAGTTTTTTTTATTCAATAAATTAATAAACTAAAATAAGTAAAGCGTGTTTTCATTAAAGAACATTAAATAAAATAGAAACCTACATTTTGGGGGCTCAACCGGGATCGAGCTGCAATAGTGAGCGTTCGTGTTAATTGAGTAAAGGCTGTGTGCAAAAAAAAAAAAAAAAAAAACGAAGAAATTTCGACAGTTCTGTAGAAATTTGGAAATGTTCTAGAACATTGTGTTGTTCTACGAAAGAAAACGAAGTTGTAGAAGAAATAGCTGAGTGAATTTAAAACAACGAGGACAATTTTTTTTGTTAAACCTGAGTGGAAGCAGAATTATATAAAAAAAAAACGCAGTTAAAATATTTCAGTGTTTAATTAAACGCAATTTGCTAAGAAAAGGGAAAAAACACACCCAGATACAAAGTGAAAAAATACAAAAACAAAATTCATTAAATTCTTGTAAAAAATGTATTCATAGAAGCATAAAGTGTACAACAACAAATAAAAGCTAAAAACATTTCAAAGCATTGTCGTAAAAATACGTTAATTTGAAAAGATCACAACAACAAAAAAAAAAAAAAACTTGTATAAGAAAAAGAAAGAGTAAGAAGTGAGAAGAAAAGAAAATAATGTTTAAAAAACATTTTTCAAACTGTGACAACGAGAGTAAAGAACAGAAAAACATTGTATGTGCACAAGAAAAAAGAACGAGTAAGAAGTGAGAAGAAAAGAAAATAACGTTTAAAAACATTTTTCAAACTGTTACAACGGGAGTAAAGAAGAGAAAACATTATATGTGCATAAGAAAAAACTAACGAGTAACAAGTAAAAAGGAAAATACTGTAAAAGAATCAAACATTTTTGTTAAATTAAAAGTAAAAAATAATAAGTAAAATAAATTCGTTAGCTTACCAACAAGACAAACAATTTTTTTTTACAACAAATACAAAGATTGTGCCAAATTGAAAAACAACAAATAAGCCCTTATACAACAACAAAATTAAAGCTGATCATAAGGGTGGAAATATGCATGCCAACAAGATAAATTTTGCTAAAGAGATTTTTTGCGGCTTGTTCTGAGAAAAGGAGGTGGAGCTAATATCAACAATTATAACAACTTATGTATTCTGTGGGATTGCTTCAGGTTAAGTTTTTTGAGTATATATATATTAGTTTTAGTTAGAGAGAATTCTAGTTTGATTTTTGTTTCTAAAACAAACTTGTGAGAGAATCCAATTGGATTTATATTTTGATTTTCGTATAATGGAAGAATCAAAGTAGAATTTATCTCTGCTTGAGTAAATATAAATTTGTATTTCAATTTAATTGGAATTTTTAAAATTTAAATAAGTAACGTAAATTTAATAAGATTTTTAATAAGAAAAAATTTGAATTGCAATTGGATAATTTCGTCTGGAGGACGTAACGTTGAAAATTAATAAACTAAATGGAATTTAAATATTTAAAGTAATTCTTGAAAAATGTGAAAATAATTTTGGAGATTCAAATGATAAAACATTTTGTGAAATAATTTAAAATCCTAGTAAACATAATTTATTATTATTATTATATTATATTTTTCCCTATTTTTTTGTAATATTTATTGTATTTGATTGATGTTATATTTGATAATCGGACAAGATGGACTTACAGGAAATTTTAAGTTTGAATGTTGAGGAGTTAAAGAGGAAATTGTCTGAGTTAGGCTTGCCCACGGGTGGGCGAAAGGCAGAATTACAGAATAGACTTAGGGAACATTTCGGTTTGGATGCTGGTGATTCGGATTCCGTATATGATGACGTAGCATCACAACAAGGCGCGGGCTTAATGAGTATTGAAAGAAGCATGTTTACCTTACGGGATATAGAAGATTCTCTTACGACATTCAGTGGTACTGATAATATTGGTATTCGAAATTGGGTGGAAGATTTTGAGGATAACGCTGAAGCTGTGGGATGGAGCCAGCTTCAGAGATTCATTTACGCTAAGCAGTTGTTAAAAGGGGCTGCTCGTATGTTTATTCGCAGTCAAAGTGGACTGAAAAGTTGGGGTATGCTTAAAGCGGCATTGATCGATGAATTTGGTGCTAAATTGGCAGCAATTGATATACACCGAATGCTAAAAAATCGTAAGAAGAAGAACAACGAAAGTTACAGAGAATACCTCTACACATTAATGGAGATCGGGAAACCTATTCAACTTGACGAAGACAGTTTAATTCAATATTTTGTCGATGGAATTCCTGATTCGAAATTCGGCAAAAGTATTTTGTTCCAAGCGAGAAATGTTGAAGATTTAAAGGAGAAGATAAAAATTTATGAGAAGATCCGTGGATCAGCGCAGCAGGCATCAACCTCTAAAGTATCTTCGGAGCAAGGCAAACATAATTTTAACAGGGAAAGAAAGTGTTATAAATGCGGTGAAAATGATCATTTTGCGAAGGATTGTAAGCAAACGTCCATTAAATGTTTTAAATGCGGAAAACCGGGCCACAAGTCTTTCGAGTGCAAAAGTCAGGCGCAATCTAATGTGAAGAAGGAAGGAAATAATTCGTGTATGATAAAACAATTTGCTGATAAAACCCAGGACATTAATCCTGCGGCGTGTCGTAATTTCAAGGAAATTGAGATTAATCGTGTAAAGTTTTCGGCAATTATTGATTCGGGGAGCGATATTTCGATAGTTCGATTAGATGTTTTTGAAAATTTAGGAGATCTAGATTTTATAAAGGAGAAACAAAGTTTTATCACAGCTGGCGACTACAAATTAGTTACAATTGGTTATTTTAAGAGGTTAGTTAATATAGATGGTATTGATTTTGATATGAAATTTTTCGTCGCTAAAAATTTCGTTTATCCAGCTGCGATCGGTAATGACATTTTAAATCGCGCTAACATCATTATGTCCTCGAGTGGAGCCACTTTGGTGGAAAAATGTAAAGAGGAGGAACGGCAAGAGGACGTTAATAGATTTTTAACCAATACTGAGACTGAGTTTGAAGTATTTTGTTCTACTGTGGTAATCGAAGACGATGACAAATACGAATTGTCACACTTGTCGAAGGAAACGGTGGTCAAAGTGAAAGATCTAATTAAAGGGTATTGTCCGGAGGGACAACAAACGTGTCCAATTAATATGAAAATAATTCTATCAGATGATATACCAATATTTCAGAGACCTCGTCGATTATCATACGCGGATCAGAACATTGTAGAGCAACAAGTAAAAGAGTGGTTAAATGATGGTATTATACGGCCGAGTACATCTGAATATTCATCACCCATCGTGTTAGTGCCCAGAAAAGACGGCAGTAAGAGATTGTGCTGTGATTTTCGTAAATTGAACGAAAAAATATTGAAAGATAATTTTCCGATGGTATTTAGATGACGTTTTGCATAAATTACAATCCGCTAGGGTTTATACGACACTTGACTTAAGAAACGGGTTTTTTCATGTACCAGTTGATGAACAATCTAGAAAGTATACGTCGTTCGTGACTCACAATGGTCAATACGAGTTTAATTATGTGCCTTTTGGTATTTCTAATTCGCCGGCGGTGTTCTCTCGGTTTATTTTTTCGATTTATAGAGAATTGATTCAAGAAGGTACTATCGTGGTTTATGTTGACGATATCATAATTCCATCAGTAAACGTGGAGGAAGGTATCGAAAAATTGAAGAGGGTGCTTAGAGTAGCGGAAAAGTACAACCTGAAAATAAAATGGGAAAAATGTCAATTTTTGAAATGTAGAGTGAATTTCCTTGGTTATGTGGTAGAAAACTCTACTATAAGACCATCATCTGAGAAGACTTCCGCAGTCTCAAATTTCCCAGTTCCAAGAGATAAGAAATCGCTTCAACGATTTTTAGGCCTCACGTCATATTTTAGAAGATTTGTTCATAATTTTGCTATGATTGCAAAGCCATTATCAGATTTGCTGAAGAAGAATGCTGTGGTTGAAATGGGAGATTCGCAGATGATAGCTTTTAATCTGTTAAAGACAAGTTTGGTCAATGCACCAGTTTTAAATTTATACAATCCCAAGGCGGTAACTGAAGTACATACAGACGCAAGCATGTATGGTTATGGAGCCGTATTATTTCAGAAAAACGCAGATGATCAACAATTACACCCAGTCGAATATATGAGTCGTAAAACAACGGATGCTCAACAAAAATATCATTCGTATGAGCTCGAAGTACTAGCTATTATAGAGGCATTGAAAAAGTGGAGAGTTTACTTAATGGGTAATAAGATAAAAATAATCACTGACTGTAATGCGTTTGCAATGACAATTAAAAAGAAAGATGTACCGTTAAGAGTTTCCAGATGGGCCATGTTCCTACAGGAATTTGAGTATACAATAGAACATAGATCTGGTAGCAAAATGCGTCACGTGGACGCTTTGAGCAGAGTCTCTTGTCTGTTGGTAGAGGACTCTATAAAACATCGTCTAAGAGAGGCACAATTACGAGATGAATGGGTAAAGGCTATTAGAAAAGTGATCGAGAAAGACACTTATGAAGATTTTTATTTAAAACATGACTTACTTTACAAAGATTCTAACCAGGAACGTATAGTAATCCCGGCCAATATGGAGGAGGAAATTATTCAAATTGCACATCGTGAATGTCATTTTGGAACAAAGAAAACTCGCGAATTGGTGGAAAAGGACTTTTATATACCAAATATTACACAGAAGGTAAACAAAGTGGTACGTAGCTGTATCGAATGTATAATTAACGGAGCGAAATCAGGTAAAGGAGAGGGTCTATTAAATCCTATTGATAAATCAGACAGACCGTTAAGAACGTACCATATGGATCACGTCGGTCCCATGGACCAAACACAAAAGCGCTATAATCACATACTTGTGGTGGTAGATTCATTTTCCAAATTTGTGTGGTTATATCCGACAAGAAGTACAGGAACTGAAGAAGTCGTAGACAATTTTTGGTAATCCGGAAAGGATTATTTCGGACAGGGGAGCCGCGTTCACTTCAAATACGTTCAAAGATTATTGCGAGCAGCATAATATTCAGCATCTCTTAATAGCAACAGGTGTCCCTGGAGGTAACGGACAAGTGGAGAGAATTAATGAAACTGTTGTGTCTTTGCTATCTAGGTTGTGTGTGGAAAATCCTCAGCAGTGGTATAGATATGTTAATAAAGTTCAACAATGTATTAATAATACTCCTCCACGTAGTACAAAAGTCTCGCCATTTAAGATACTTACAGGATGTGAAATGCGAACAGGAACACAGGAAAATATAAGAAAACTAATTGAAGAATTTGCCATTAAAGAATTAGACGACGAAAGAGATGAAATTCGTAATGTTGCGAAAAATAATATTGCCAAAGTACAGGCCGAAAACCGCAAAACTTTTAACAAAAAAAGAGTTGAAGCACCCATATACGGGGAAAATGAGCTAGTGGCAATCAAACGAACCCAATTTGGAGCGGGCCTAAAATTGAAGCCAAAATATTTTGGACCTTACAAAATAATAAAAAGATTGAAGCATGACCGTTATGAAGTTGAAAAGGTTGGTGAAGTTGAAGGTCCGCGAAGAACTAATACCGTAGCGGAATACATGAAGAGGTGGAAGCCGTCATTCGGGGCGAATGACCATGCAGGAAGGCCGAATGTGGGACCAGGATTAAACGGACGTACGACTAGAAGCGGACAGACATACTAATTTTTACAACACTGTGTAAAACATTCGGACGAATAGTTTTAGCGAGTTAAAGTTAGAAAAGACGGACGAGACAAGTCTTTAGTCAGTCTAGTTTTGAAACTTGTACAATACACAACCAACGACAATAATCGTGTTGTAATATTTTAATTACTTTCTTATAAGTTTTTTTTATTCAATAAATTAATAAACTAAAATAAGTAAAGCGTGTTTTCATTAAAGAACATTAAATAAAATAGAAACCTACATATATTTTATAATATTATTTGCCTAAAAAAACAATTTTTTATATTTATAATAGTTGAAACGGTTACAATTAACTTAATAAAATAAATTCCGAAAAGAATATTATTTTTTATTGCCGCCACCGGGTCTCGAACTTGCTACCTCAAGATTTATAATCTAACCCTCTAGCGCTTAGCTATTCTTTGATAGAAACTTCGATAAACTGGGTTAAATATACCACTTTTTTATTGCAAGATATTGTGTCTTATTCTCTTCAGTAAAAAGCAATTTTTAATTTATTTTTAAAAAATTAAAAACTTAAAAATATGGAATGAAAAAATTTTAATTAATTAAACCAAAAGAAATAATAAACAAATACTGGTCCAGCCATAATTTGAATCACATCTTAAGATCATTTTTACAGCATCAATGCTTTAAAAGCAATAACTAAATAGTTTTTTGTATGTTATTCAGAATTACTTCTGAAAAAGATGTAAAAATATACTAATAGATACTTTGGAAGCAATGAAAGAAGTATTGTAATGAAGTTGTTCAGAATTACTTTAAAAAAAAACAGTAAAAATACACCAACGAATGAAAGAAGTGGTTTGCAAAGCATGACTTTCAATTTTTATTTTTTGTGGGTAGTTGTGAATGTAGAGCTAATTGACGAAAATTAACTTCATGTCGGTTCTTGTGGTACTGCAAAACCAACCAAAATAATTATATTATAAACAAATTGTCTTACCTAAAGATTTTTCCTTCTGAACATTTAAAATATTTTTCCAGTGTCACCCTAATGAAGAACAAATGTGGCAATAAGCCTTCATAACAAAATGTTTAATAAAAACACATAAACTGGATATTAAAACAAATATTGATATTGAAATTCCACCGATGATCGTATTCGGGAGAAACTTGGAAACATTTCACAAATTTTATATGTTAGCAAATTTAAAAGCGTTAAAGCATTTTATGTTAGCACAATTTTGTAAAAAAAACACAACAACAGAAAGACTGTTCTTCAGCTGTTAACGTTCCTAGAACCCCTTAATAATGTAATTTTTATTTTATTACATGTAAATATTTGTTATAAAAACGACTTGTAAAACCTGGAAAATTTTTGTCATGACAAACGTATTATAAATTGATAACATTTTTTAAAAGGATTTCCGTTAAAAATAAATAAAATTTATTTGAATGTAGAGAAAAATATACATATATCGTACTTGCAATGTTACTGAAAAGCGTACAATATTGTAAAAATTTAAAATAGTGGCAGGGCCGCACCGGTGGTGGGAGCTTCGCGAAATGATTAAATAAATTTAAAATATAGTATTTTTGGTACAGAATTTGATTTTGAACTAAATCTAGTTGAAAAATATATTCCCGTAACGAATTTTATTTTAATTAAGTTATACCATATTAATAAAACTTTTAAAGAGGCGTTTGGGGCATCACGTATTCCGAATCTTATGAAAACTGTAGTGGATTTTGTAGTGCCCGAAATATTTGGCATCGAAGATTATAGATTTTCAGGAAATTAGGTAAAGGTATCTTTGCATATCGACATAACTAGAGGGTATCTGATGAGGTATTGTTATCGGATCACTAAAGTTAGATGGGTCATTCGATCCTTTGCTCCCTTTAAGTCGCCAGGTGGGGATGGTATCTTTACTGCACTTTTGAAGAATGGTATTGATACTCTACTTACGGCACTCGTTTCTGTATTTGCATCCTGTTTTATAATGAGACACATACCTCTTTCCTGGAGAAAGGTAAATGTTGCTTTCATTCCAAAGACTGGGAATAGATCCAACGATCTGCCGAAATCATAGCGACCTATTAGTCTTACATATTTTCTTTTGAAGACTATGGAAAGATTACTGGATCATCATATTGGGTCTACTACTTTGAAACTCTCTCCCCTGCATAATATTCAGTTTGCATATGGGAGGGAAAAGTCGACTTAGTTGGCCTTACGTCTTGTGGCGAGGATAGAGAAGGCATTAGTGTTGGGGAAATTGCACTCTGTGCTTTTCTTGATATTGAAGGTTCCTTTTGATAACACAGGTTATGACTCGATCACACCTTCATTCCAGCGCAGGGGCGTTGATTCTACCACTAGTAAATGGATCAGGAACATGCTAGGAAGTAGGGAAATAACTGCTACATTGGAAAATACTTCTGTGACGGTTAACGCAGTTAAAAGCTGCCCACAAGGAGGAGTTTTGTCTCCACTTTTTGGTCTTTGGTTAAAGACGACCTGCTTCAAAAGGTAGGCTTGGTTATGATGCAATTGGTTATGCAGACTATTTAGTAGTTATAGTAACTGGTAAATTTGATAATATCATATCGGATGTTATGAATAACGCTCTTAAGCTGATAACGAATTGGTGCAGAGAACAAAATCTTTCTATTAAGCCGAGTAATAGAAGGAAACTGAACCTTGGTTCTGTTTCCATTATAGGCTTTTTACACTAAACAACATCTTTGTGAAACGCGTGGAAGATCTTGAAAACGTGAAACATGTATTTACATTGGCAACATTTTCATCTGCCATTTATTCAGCTGTCAAAAAAGTAAAAGAAAAAGACGCATATTTTTTGTTAAAAATAAAAAATAGATTTAGAGAAAGCATTAATCATTGGAGTAGCTGTTGCTTTGCAGTACATTGAAATATTAAAGGTCATTCTGGAAGAAGATGATGATGAAGAAGAATTTTTGGTAGACATAAGAATGAAACTCTTACATGTGCCACTCATTTTCCTTTGTTGAATATTTTTTTTTTTATTTTCTGAAATGTCAGTTTGCTAGTGATGGCACAAAGAATATCGATTTTTTTTGTCATTTCTTTTAGTGATGACACTTAAATTAACGAAAGATGTAAGATGGAACAAAATGAGAAATACCATAAAGAAGGTCACTAGGGCAATTTGGGCAACTATTGGTCTTGTAGGTAGGACTTGGGGTCATAATTCTAAAATGGTCTTGTGGATCTATAGGATGATAGTTAGAAGGATAATTACGTATGCTATAGCTAAGTTTGCGAAGGTAAAACGCTAAGTTTGTTTACTCATCATAGGGGTTATGCGGGCCTGCCCAACATTGGCAATGGAAGCCATTGTTGGTATAATCCCCTAAATCATGATCGTTCTTCTTTTTCTTCAAAAATTTTAATTTCACACCTCCGGGAATAGTAAAAACTATTCAAATATTTCAATAAATGTAATTTTCTTTACTATTAAAGAAAATTAATATATTTTAAAATAGTTTAAGAGATAATTATTTCGACTTATTTCTTGAGTATTACATACAGAGACCCCAAACCCCATCTTTTAATAATTTACGTATGCAATGACAAATTCTCTTGCACACTGAAATGGAGTATAAAATTAGTGTTGGTATTCATGTGTACGCCCTTGAATGGAGATAAACATGGTGCAACTTTTAGCAAATGTTTGTGTAGGGCAAAAACAAGGGAAGAAAAACATTTTAAAATAAAAATCTATTATTAAATATATGTTTTTTTGTAGCTTAATTTTGTAGATTTGCAATTCTAGTGAATATATTATTAAATAAATAAATCCTTTTTTTAAACAAACATAATTAAAGTGGTTCATATAAAAAATATATTTAGAAGAACTTTTTTGTTGAAAAAGAAAAAAATATAAATCTTTGGGAGAAATTAAATGCATAACCTTCCTTTGTTGTGCAGTTTCCGTTACTTGAATTTAAGTTTTCTTTTACAAAGATTGTATGGTTAACTCCCCCATAAACAAAACTCTACTTATTGCTGCATTTTAATCAATTTGTCCATAATATCGCCATCCATTAGTTGTAATTTACTAAAAAGTTACTAACAAAATATCATAAAAAGCTACTTAATAAAACTAAAAGAATATTTTTGTAAACAATAAAAAAGAAGCAAAACAATAAAGCGCCTTAAATCTTGTGTAAGCAAACCATGGGAAAACTTTTTGAACTTTAATGATCAAAGTTTTTTTTTACTATCAAGAATTTTGTAATTTTTAATTGTTACTTTTTCCAGTTTGCTTAAGCTAAAATTTTTTATATATATTATTATATAGGATAAGAAGAAAATTAAATGAACAATTGACAGAAATTTAGATAGTTATGATAAAATTTTACCCTACACACGGAAAATAGGTTTGTGTTACCAACCGAATTTCTAGCCAATTGTATGATTCGATTGTGGTAATCGAAATTTTCTATAGTGACAACAGAAAACCCAGTGGGACAAGAGTAATTTAACTGTCATAGTAGAATTTCGGTTGCCTCAAAAACAATTTGGTAGTCAAAATCGTAAAATTTGGTTGCTGCAACTAAACAGTGCGATTGGCAAGGAATTTGGTTGATCATGTTAATCGAAAGATTTTAGATAAAACTTAATTTTTGTGCAATAAATAGTTTACCTTGTATTTTATAAATTTAGATTTTTGACGTATGAGTTATATGCAATTATTGCATAAAATATTAAGCATACGCACTTAAATGTCATTACTTGAGAAAATAAAGCAAATTTGTATACACTGTTGGTAAGGCTTGTTGTAGGGGATTTAAGTTAAATATTTAAATAAGTTAAAACTGTGGTTTCCGAAAGGATAATACGAATAAGGACTAGAAGTTATTATAATAAAAAAAAAAATTACCATCAAAAGTTGTAAAAATGCATTTTAAGCTTTAAGTACTTTACTTTTTTTTAGTTAATAAAAAAGAAATACTTTAATGATTATTTCTTTTCATTTCATTATGCTGTATGTTATTGTTACAGTAGTTTTTTTTAAGCAGCAGATAAAGAGAACATTTTTTTTTTGTAGAATATTTGAGTATTACAAAAGGATGTTTTAATTGTTAAAGTAATTAAAAACTAGCAACAAAAATTTAACTAACTACATAGTACGTATATAGTAAGGATACAGCTTCTACATACATATGTTATGTATATAAAATAGTAGCGTGACTGACTCATTATCGCCTAGCCAAAAGTTTAAAATTTGGTATGCGATGAAAACACACTAGGACAGGTTAAAAGCGGTAAAAATATTTACTGTAATAAATAAATAAACCGATGATCTTAATAATTTACATGCAAGTTCCGTCTGCAACATTAACACACGCAAAGAAAGATTTTTTTTTGGATGTTTGTATGAAAAGTTGGTTAGTTCCGGTACTATTATTTACAACTTTTGGAAATGTAAATTGAAAGTAGTAGGTGTAAATTGAAACTGTGATTCTTATTGTAATTTTAAAACAAACACCCCTTGTTATCAGTTCCCACTTTGACAATTATTTCCGTTTAAAATTTCTGTTTCAACATTAAGAATTTCTGGCTACGAAGTTTCGGACGAGTTGGGTGCTAGTAATACTTATTTAAAAACAAAGCTTTGAATACATTTTTGAAAGTTTTGATTTGAAGCATATTTGAATATATTTTTAAAATTGTTTTGCATGTGTATTAATAGAGGTGTTCAGAGATTTTTAAAATAAAATTTACGGATTCCGTTGAGGTATTATTGAAAATATCTTTTGGCTTTTAACTCAATATTTGGAAGAAGTGGTTTAAATTTTATTTATTATTTTTAGGAATTTTACTTCCAGATATAATTATCTTTCATTTGAGTGTAAGCACATAGGGGGATTTAAGAGGCATTTTAAGGACTTTGGAATGATATTTAAAACTGAGTATATTGGGTCTCATGCAAAAAACGTGAGCTTGAGCTCGGACTCGATTTTTTGAGTTAAAGGTACTTGTCTTATGCATAATAAAATTTGATGCATTTGCTTTTACTCACTGCTCACGTTTGATCTCGTCTTGCTCAGTTTGAACTAAGTTCGATGAGCTTGTGCTCATTTTCATATGCATAAAAACAAGATTTTGCTTTCTTTCGTGAGCTCTTGCTCGAATTTTGTTGAGCATGCCTTATATTTGACTCGCGTACACTAAAAAGGAATCATGGCTGAATATTTTGTGCCACAAAGAAATACAAAATCTTATCAACAGCGTAAAACAAATTTAGCAAGTGAGGATAAAAAATTATACAGGTTTGTATTCTTAATTATTATTTTTTTTATATAATTTATAATAAAATGATAAATACATAGGTTTGATGATAGTAGCATTTGCTGGTTGGCTAATTATTTTTTTGAGGAGTCAGAAGAAACACGTGGTGGTGCCCTCAGCAACATTGATAAAATTCGACTCTATTTAAGATTTTGTGCAGATCCTGGATTTCAAAATGGTATAGCCACAGATATTAGAGTCCATCAATCAACTGTGTCGCGAACTATTGCGGAAGTTGCAAAACTTATATCTGCCAAAGCAAGCGAGTGGATAAAATTCCCGAAAGATGCAGATGAAATGAAAGATGCTCAAATGAAATGGCAATCAAATTATTGCTTTCCATTTGCAATTGGAGTGATTGATTGTGCTCGTATAAAAATTAAAAAACCCACAAATCAAAGCGATGAATATATTTGTAGAAAAGGCTTCCACTCTATAAATGTGCAGGCAACTTGTGATGGAAAAGAACTTTTTACAAGCGTTGACATATCCTGGCTTGGTTCAAAGGATGATGATCGCAAATTTATTATCAAATTAGTTTATAATAAAAATAATATAAATGAAAAGATTTTTTTTTTTTTGGTTTATAAAAATAATAAACGTAAATTCAATTCACCCTTTTATATGAAAATAAAATAAATGTAATTCACTTTTAGGCATTAAATATTAATTAATTTCATATTAATAAAAATCAAAATTCATGGAACTCCAAGTTTCTTTCCACAAGTTTTTTTTGCAAAATCTGCATTTTTGAAGAAAGCACCTCTGCAGACTGAAAATTAAACTCCCTTGTCTCATCAGTTTCATAACGACTCAAAACTGCTGTTGACTTTTTGTTAACCTTCAAAAATAAACAACATATAGCAAAATGTAAAATAAAATAAAAAAAAAATTACAGGTTGATCATCATTATCAGTGCCACGGCGCTTTCTTTGCTGTTTTGCTACTGATGTTGCTGTTGTTTTAGTTTCTGATGTTGTTGTTTGTGATGTCTCTTCTAATGTATCAAACGTACAGTTGTCATCATTGGTTCCAAGAGAGAGATGAACTGGAAAAAAATAAACGAAGAGCGAAATCAACAACAAAATTTGAATTCGATAACGGTACACTTACCTGGAAGTTTGTTTGTTGAGGGATTAAAATTAACACAAAGCAATTGTGACAAATCAGTTTCCCAGTTTTTTAAAATAATTTTTTTATTGCCTGTTTTTTTCATGTCTGTTTTATTTTTTATTTCTGTTACACATGTTTCTATTGTTTGTTTTTTTTTTATTTTTAATGCTTGGTAATTGACTTTTTTCTAGTAAATATTTATTTTGTTTTATTTTTTCCACTAAAAATTTTAGAAATGTCGTCAGTTTTTTATTATTATTTTTTGATTGTACTTCTACTTCACTTTCACTTGACGACATGTTTGCAATTAGACGTTTGATCTCCCTTTGCTCAAGTAATTGCAATTGGTTTGAACTCATTTTTATGCATACGAAATTGAGTAAAAGCTGTTGCTGTTTGCTCGAACTCGACTTACGAGCAATTGCTCACCTGACTCAACTCAGCGCTTTTACTCATTTTTATGCATGAGACCCATTGTTAATTATATTTGCAACAATTTGGATGCAATTAGAGCATATTCGTACTAGATACTTTGGAAATCCATTGAATACATCTAGAAATATTCGAAAAATTATTCAAAATGTTGAACAAAATTTGCATATTTTTTCAATAAATTTTTAATAAGTTATACCCTATGCCAGGATATCATGAGTCTGTGCTGATGTTTGTAACTACCAAAAGTATGAGACTAAAAATCACTTTCAGATCAGTACGTGTGTCCACATAAACTTTGGAAAGGGTTCATTCTGAATTGGGCTTAACATGAATGATAAAGAAGGACACAAAATCTTAAAAATCTTCTTGAAATTCGTGTTGTGAGCCCACGTTTACAAATTTAAAGAAAATTGGGCCATATTTGGACCAAATCCCCATATTTGAACTAGAGCCTCCTATTCCTATCAGCTCGGTTTCAAAACCAGTCGACCGGTCTACCCGGTTAACCGGGTTGTAGTACCAATTGTATATTTAACGACAAAATTCGGTAGTTACATTTTGAAAATTCGATAATTAACAACGAAATTCGTTAAAAGTTATTCTCTAACTTTAATTGTAGTTAAAAAAATCGTTAACTTAACTACATTAATTTTTTTAAAGTTCAAGTTTACAATTTTTGTCGTTGCTTTATAAAATTTCAAAGCAAATAAATTTCAAATTAACAACTGTTGTCGGTATCTCTTGTCAATAATTAAAAAAAAAAAAAAAAAACAGAATAGCTTTTTCGGTAACTCAACCGACAATTATTGACAATCTTTGAGCAATATAGAAAATTGCACTACAGATTCGTGTTTATTAGGCCAACATATTTTAATTAATTTTAGTAGAAGTCGGTATAAAAAGGTCGATTTTCTTTTGGGTATTTGACCAAATTTGAAGGATAATGGCAAACATTTAGATGTAGAAGATCATAAAAAATTAAAAAGTTGATACTCACGATGGTGTTTTGCAAAATGCCCAGTTTGCGTCGTTATAAATAGTCAAGGCTGAGAATATGCGAATTACAGTCTGACTGTGAATGTCCGCCTTATGTGAAGTTCTTCTTCTCATGGTCTTCCTTATTGTCTGGAATGCATCATATGTATTCTAGCAATGTTTTGTTGAACTCTGCAAAATATGTTTGTTTAAAAAATAAAACTTTTCATACAAATGCATATGTGGAGTAATTGTTGACAGAAACTCGTTAAATATGTTTTTAATATAAAAATCTACTTTTTCTGCCAACAAACTCAGCTCGCATTAAAAATTAAGGTGGTTACAGTGCAAAAATCATAAAAGTAAAACAAACTTTAAATGCAACAGAAATACAAACAAAGCACAAAAATTATATTGTGAACTATAAACATTAGGGTAGCACCTATTTGGTAAAATAATGAATTAAGACAACAGAACTACTTAACAAGCATTTATATTATTGAAAACGTTAAAATAATTAAATAAAATATATATTTTTAAATTAATGTTTTTAATACATATTTTATGTACTTAAAACACGTTTATAAATAAATGAGCTTCCTAACCCTAGTCATAACATACACCCAGAAAACAGTATCAGTTGTGGCCACCGAATTTGTTGCCAATCGAATTCTGGCGGTTACGACAACTGTCTTCATTTTAAATTATATTTTTAGTTGTGAAAGTCAATATTAAGTTGTACAATTTAATATTTATATTCCACGGAAATATTTTTAGGTTCCACGTTCAGATTCATAGTTCACACTCTGTACCACAATTAGTTTTCATTTTCTATGATATATTTGTCATTTAAACATTTGAATATTTTATTTTAATTAAAAGAAAATATTTTTAAATGTTTGCTTTTTCCGGGATTTGAACTCGCGAATTCGGAATACTGAGCTACCTCTCTACTCACTACACCACAAACACTTATAAACTTTGATAGCTAATTTTAAATTTAATAAATTTTTTAAGAAAACAAATATAAAATAAAATTTGTTTATCAATACCAATCATTAGTGACGTCTATTATTAATACAATCCACAATTCGGTTGCTTCTACTGAAACCCTAATTAAATGATATATTTGATCAGAATAACCGTACTTGTAGTTATCACTTTTGAATATCGACAATTTTTTAAAAAATTTGATACATTGTACCAAATTCAAAGTACATTTAATAAGTGTTTCAGTAGAAGCAACCAAATTGTGGGTTGTATTGATAATAGAGGTCACTAATGATTGTTATTGATAAAGACATTTTATACTAATATTAGTTTTCTTTACAAATTGTTTAAAATCAAAATTAGTCATCAAAATTTATAAGTGTTTGTGGTGTGGTAGGTAGAAAGAAAAAATTATTTTTTAATTAAAATAAAATATTCAAAAGTTTAAATGGAAAATATATCAAAGAAAATAAAAATTAGCTGTGGTGCAGTAAGCAAGAGTGCGAACTATGAATCTGATTGCCCATGTTCGATACCGGAAAAGTGTAAAAATTAAATTTTTTTAAAATAAAATTTTGTGGAACGTAATAATATTTCTGTGTAATATAAATATCAAATTGAACAACTGAATATTGGCTTTCACAACGTAAAATATAATTTAATATGAAAACAGTTGTCGTTACCGCCAGAATTCGATTGGCATCAAATTCGTTGGCCATAACTGATACTGTTTTCTGGGTGTATAATTCGATAATTATTTAGTTTTAATTTGTTTCGATCGCAGTGTGTACATTTTAGCATAAACTCTTAAAATCAATTACAGAAAGGAGCATCTGGGGATCAATTGTAAAAAAAAATAGTGGGTATACATTTTAAAATTCAACATTTTGCCAAAAATGTGCTACCCTAAGCATACAAAAGTATTTCAGTTAATTTTTGAAAAAAAAATGTTTTCCCCTGTTTTTATAAAGCAAAATTATTCAGATGTTTTGTTAACTTTTTTTTCATAATATTGCGATTAAAGTTTATGCAGAATCAAAAACAATTTTAAGGAAAAACGAAATAAAACTTTAATATTGTTTTATCATTTCAGTAGGTTAGATTTTATAATTAAATATACTACGATGTATGTTTTATATAACGTATCCATAATTCAATATGAACTAATTTCCTGACCACACTTAAAAAAAGAAATCAATTCACAATATCAAAACAAGATATTATAAAAGTAAGGGTACTATTCCTGAAATTATTTGGCTAAATCTTGTGAAAATAATCCAACGTAATGAAGTTTTTATGTATTATTGATCTGTTATTTTGTAAATAAATATTAACTTTTTTGTCTTTTTCTCAAATGCAAATTAAAAAAACTTTTATTCTATGTTAAAGGATTTCAAGAATAGAAAAGCTAAATTTCGACATTGATGGAAGACATTATGAGACATTATCGTGCGTTAACCAAGAAATATAAGAAGAACAAAAAATCTACAAAAAAGGTGTAGTTAAAGGGGAAAAAGTCCGTTCCATCAGTCTCGTAAGAGCAGAGTCGGTCGGCTCTTATTGAACTATTTGACAAATACATACAATTTTTGATTAAAACTAGCATTTTTTTTGCAACTTACAACCATTTTATATAGATATATTATTATTTTTTAAAAATTATTTTTATCAACACCATTGAATTATAATTTCGAAACAAGTTTGGCCCTCGCACTTTTTATTGTTTTATTTTGAAAATATCCGAGAATTCCAACCTTCTCATATGGCTCCTGTTATTTTTTAATCTTAAGATTATTATTTAGTTTAGTTGATCATTTTAATAATATAATGGAACATAACAGAGATGACAAACCTTTGGCCCCATCATTTTGGTTCTTGGTGTGCAATCCGCAGTTAGTCCAATGAAATAACACCAACCAACAGCATTTTTGGAACAGAATAGTGACCCTGTAATTCTGAAAGGGTATGTTGAGTAGATCATTTTTGTAGAACACACTTATGGTCCAGCACGTCTGAGTTTTTTTTTACAGTGGGTCAAAATTTTCATTTTTTGGTCAAAGGGAGCATTATACTATATGAAAAAAATGCTGTAAGTTAATGTCTGAGAGAATTCTTATGGTCAGAGTTGTATTGTGGAATTGTATGAGGATTATTTTTGTGGAAGATCTTAACCCTCTAACTGGTCTCTTTATGGGTCAATTTGACCCTTTTTTCGAGAAAATCAAAAATATCCTTTAAAAAAGGACATTTAAGGATTAAAATATTCTACGAAAATGTTTGCCGGAAAATTTCAGTGGGGGTCACCAAAGACACCAATGTTGTAAATAAAGCTCTTAAATAAAATTGAATACTATAAATATAAATGGGAAGTATGCGCAGATTTCAAAATGATTGCAATATTGACTGGAATGCAAACAGGATACACAAAATATATGTACTTTCTTTGTAAATGGGATTCACGTACTACCAGCAGCCATTATCATATTAAATATTTCGAAGAACGTAAAGAAAATTTCAGAATTATGGGGTCGCTATTCTGTTCCATTCAAAAAGTCTTAATTTGTTGGACAGTGTAATTACAAAATATTATAGATTAGCAAATAGCAGAAAAATTAAAAATTTGGCCCCCGAACTTCTTTGTTTTGATTTAGAGGGACCAAGGTTTGATTTTTTTTGTATAAAATCTTCATTGCGTTCAATGGCTAAAAAAATAATATTGTAGATAGAAAAAAATCATATAAGTTCAACATTTGGCCCTCATACTTATTTCAATTCGATAAAGGGGGTAATAAATATATAATTTTTTTACTATCTGCATTCAGTGTAATTAGCCAAACTTTAGCCTTCTAAATTTTAACAATAGAAAGTGCAGATAAAACGATTTCTGTTGTGTATGTAATCGATTGAATTTCCAAATTTTAAATCAAATGAGTAAGATTTTGAATGAAATCAAAATTATGGAATTTAATGATTGATAATATCGAATGAGATTTAATTTGATCGACTTAAATGAAAAGAATAAACTTCCCGCAATTATTTTAATCTAAATTTATTCAATTAAAAAACAAATTGAACAAAATTTTTCGAATTCCGTCGAAATTTAAACTATTCTTCGAAGCTCTTTTGGATGTCCACAATTCTGTGTTTTCACAATACTAAAATATCCCACTTTATAATCCTTAGTACAATCTTTTACCTTATATTTTAAGCATAAAACACACACTTGAGTGCACAATTATGCACTGATTATAATTTTGTCTGGAAAAAAAACATCATACCCACCCATTCAAAAACAATTTCAGCATTCTACACAGATATGATGATAAGGAAACCTTCAAACAACTCACAAGGATACAAATTTTAATCAAGCTACTTAAAATGAAAAAAGAAAGTTGAAAAAATATGCCGCCTAAAATAATTATAATTTTAAATTAATTTCTGCGGCATCATTATACTTATTATATGTTTGTAATTGTTTCAGATAATAAGAAAAAAATAAAAGATTAAATTCATTCATGCATTAATATTTAAATGTTACTCGCGCACTGTATATACACATGTATCTCTGAAAAGCTGCTTACATTACGAAACTTCTAATAAAGGATTTTTAAAAATTATACTCATGTATAAGTTGTTTACGTTTTTTTTTACATTGCAACGCCTTTTTTATCTCAAGGATTACCTACATATGTTGCTTATAATTTAAATTTTTTTTTAAAGATTTTTTTTTTTATACTCATATTTCATTTCAAACCATAAGCTACACTTAAAATAATAAGTCTATATACTGTTTGAAAATTAGTCAATTTGATAGAAAATTCTACTTTTTTAGACTTATAACAAATTACTGTTATATTTTTAAAAATAAACTCTTTGAATTAAACTACTAACAGTTTTAGTTGTAGTGATTAATCAATTAAAAGTGTATTAAATTGTCCAAAATATTTTTGTTTATTATTTAATTTTTTTTTAAATTCGACTCACTCTAATATGCATACATATCACTATAATTAAAACTAATGGCAGCTGTTGATGACAGTTACATTTATAAATTCTTATTATACCTTTACTTAATTAATATTTACATTTAGTTGTGTTGGAATATATACTTTTATGTTTAAAATTTTATCGTATTTTTTATGCACATATGTACATTAGGGGCTGCAACCTTGTATGAAAAAAAAAAGTTGGTTTAAAAATGTTGTTAAGATTTTCAAAAATTTGTAAATGAATTCGAACTACAGAGTTTAAAACTCGTGATTTACATTAAATTATTCTTTTGAAAAGACAATAAAAACTTTACTCGGTAAAAAAAGGCAGACAATTTATTGCGAATTCGCCCGGCAGCTGATGTGTGGTAGACCACTTAACCAGGAAATTCAATTGCAAGTTTTGAAATTTGTTGAAATAAACTATTATAAATACATTATTGTATTCTATTAATTTCCAGATACTCTGATAAGGAGTACTTTTCAGCTTGTGTGCTTGGCAACTCTTTCAATTTTTAAACACTCTTTTCAAATCTCAAAAGTTTTATTTTTTTTTAATTTCAAAAAATTATCTTTTTGACTATAAGGCTTTTTTAAGCATATACGTATAAAAGCGATGCTTGTCACTGAATTAGCTTTAAAACAGTTTTTTTTTGTTTCCATATGGTTTTGAAAGGATTATGACAACGCAATATCAAATTCTTCAGTCCACTTGATTTGTAAAAAATTTAAATATGTACATTAAATTCCTTTTCTTAAAGGTTAAATATCAAATATAAGAAGATAGGAAAAGTTCCATATCAACTGTCCCGCTACATCTAAAATGTCCCTATTAATGTTGAACTTTCAGTATTTATTATTCAATAGGTGGGCAAACTAGGCTTAGTTAAGTGTTGTCAACACAGTTTTTAAGACAATTTGAAAAAAAAAATTGGAAAAAACGTATTAGAACTAGCTAAGAACATGCGAAAGAAATTGTTCTTTTATATATATGTATGAAAAAAGTTCAAATGTTTTTCTTTCGATTCTGAAAATTTCAGCGTGTTACTTTCGTTTTGGAGAAAAATATTCGTTTAAAATTATCTACTTCAAATATTCCATACAAATTCAAACAATTGTTCCATAATCAGTTAGGCATTGTACGTATGATTAATATTATGTTTATCATATGCAATTGACTAAAGAATAAACATTTAAATTAGGATAAAATACTTAAGATGAACAATATTTATTTATTAGCCAATATTTTCTTTAAAACGTTCGCAAAAACTTACTTAAACACATACAAAATTACTAAAAAAAAATTTGCCGATTTTAAGACAAAATGGGTTACCCAGCAGTGATTTTGATTCCGCTTTTGTGAAAAATTGGATCGAAACCAATGATTTTTACATAGAGGTGTCATAGGGAGGAAGTTTTTTTTATGATCCTTTTTCATTGCATCTAATGCTCTTCTTATGATTTAGTGAAAAATTTAATCTTTTGATGTTCCCAAAAAAATTTTGAATTTGTAATTTAAATTTCAACAGGACATCAGTAATCGGGCCTTAGCCTCATTTTCACAAACTCCCGTTAACTTCTTGGGAATTTAAAACATTCGTTGTTGTTTCCTATATAAAGGTTGAATTTGACTGTTGGTTAAATTATAACGGGACATTCAGTCAACGGGCCTTACTTTATTAAATTACTTTATTGCAATTTTTGCAATTTTTAATAAAATAAATTTTTTACATTTTTGTACCAACAATAACTAACATACTATTTTAAGAATTTAAAATCTGACAAATTGTAAGCAAAATATGAAAACAAATCACTTAAAAACTTAAAGCATAGTTATAAATGTCAAATTTATATAGAAATATCTAAGATTAATATTTAATATTTAATTTTTTTTTTTTTTTAATAAGTTACCCGTCATAAATTTCAAAAGTGTTAAATTTCATTAAAAACCAGATTTTTGGAAGTTGCGAAGGACTTAACGATACTTTGGAATCAATGAAAAATTAATTCTTTAAGAATCACTTCCATTTATTTTTGCTGGCTATCTACACAGAGAAAACAGATGAGTTTTAACAGCCGAATTTCTTGCCAACCGAATGGTATACACTCTAATTAATTTCTGTGGAATTTTACCCAACTGATAGTAGGAAACTGTACTCCTACTATAAATTGGGTAAATTTACTGTGTGCGTAAACGAAAAAATACACACATTATGCGTAATATTATGCACACATTATGCGTAATATTATGCACACATTATGTGTAAATTTACATTAGAATTGCGTCAATATTTAAGGAAATTTTAAAATTAATTTGTAAATTTACTAAAATTGTGTGTAAAAAAGTTTGTATTTTAAGGGAAAATATACTAAAAATGCATTCCTGAATGCTTAACAATTCTAAAAAAATTCAACTGCAAAACAAACTTTTTTCAATAAAATCAATAAAATTATTTTTATTATAACACATAAAATACATTTAGCAATTTTTTTTAAATATGGCTTATTGTAATGTGCGATATGATTTGTCCTTCGTTCTGAAAGAGCCAACTTTATAAATATACAAATTTGATGCAGTATTTCACTTTTTTGGCGGATGTTTGAAGGTTTTGATTCTTGACCCAATAATTTAATATACATTTATCACAATTTCTTCAATAATTGAGAATTTTGAAAAAAAATATTTGTTCTTAGATTTTTTCTTTTTTTTTAATTCTTTTATAATTTCAAAATGTCAAAAAAATTATTACCATTCTAGGTTTGTATATTTACATATTTTGTGCCTACAATTTTAATTTAACAAAAGAATACTAATTTTAGGCATAAAGTGCTTAATTGTAAGCATATTATGTTTAAAAACACTTTGAGTAAATATTATTGTATATGAAAATGTGTACAGAACTGTTTTACACATTTGGTGTTTATATTTACCGAATTTTCGTAATATTAAATAAAACTTTACCTATTTTATAGTAGTAATTTTACAAACGTTTTTTAGAGTGTAGTTAGAGTCAACGATATATTTCTTTGTCGCAACCAAAATTCCGTTAATGCAATAGAATTTCGATTGAAACCAAATATTTCAATTATATCAGGAAAACATTTGGTTGGGACAACTAAATGATTCGATTGCTGCAGCCAAAATATTAAGTTGGCAAGAAATTTGATTGTCACGATGAATCTGTTTTCTCCTTGTATTATACTAAAAATTCAGAATTAGTTTGAATTAAATTTTTTTTTCAAATAGTCCACAAGAAATTTTATGCATATAGCTAAGTTTTTAGCATTTTCCAAATTCCATTAAATTAATATAAATAATACACTAAAACTTAGAGCTAAATTATTAAATATATAACCACACCCACCTGGCCCTTATTTTTGGAAAAAAAGTTGTACTACCTTTTATTTTCTTACAAAAAAAAAAAGCAAATTAACAACTGTTTAGTTAAGCTAATACATGTGTTTCGATCCGGCTAAAGATCTCTTCAGTACCCGAAGTTTTACTTAAGCTAGAGCCATCAGAAGAAGGCAGAGCTTAAACAAAAAAAAAAAAAAACAAGTAAAAAGGGCTAAATTCGGCTGTGCCGAATCTTTGAATACCCTCCACCATAGGGGCTGAAGGTGATATACGTATATACTAAATTTTGCATGAACTGTATATGAATATGTTTTGTCAATTTATGTAACGAACTTTTGTTATTTAGTTTTAGTAATGTTATTTACAGAGGTCTGCTCTGTTAGCGACCTTAACATTGTTGCTTTTAACGTTAACTTAGTTATTAAGAGTAACACACATATAGCTCTAAAATGAAATTATTCTCATAGTATGTAAGACAGTAAATGTAATCGAAGAAGAAGAAGACTTAATAATATTTTTACTTACTTAACAGAAAACAAAAATAGATACAGAAAAATTGTACAAATTTGTATGGAAAATTTAGAGGTACATTCACATTTTCACTCATAACTTTTGAACCGCTTAACCGATGTTGCTCATTTTAAAAACCAAACTGCTCGGAAGGATGTTCAATAATCTGGGTAAAAATAGGCACCCCCGCTTGCGTCTTCGCGTCGTGATCGCCATTTCAACAGACAAACAGACAGACGGACATCGCTAAATCGACTTAAATTTGCATAAGGATCACGAATATATATACTTTATGGGGTCTTAAACCTATATTTCGACATATTACAAACGGAATGACAAACTGATATATACCCTCACCATATATGGTGGAGGGTATAAAAACTACTAAAAAATCTATTTTGCTCCATATTTATCTCTGTAGCAATCCTAACAAGCACAATGACATTACTAAATTTTGAATACCAAAATTTTTGTACTTATATAATAAATTGTTTGCTATAGGTATATTCTGTTATATAAAGTATTATTTCTAACAGTTTCCTTTTGTTTTTATATACATCTTTTAACCACCGTTTATTTACAAAAACAAAGCAAACTTTTAGCTAGGCTGCTACATGTATTTCGATCCGTTAAAATATCTCTTCTAAACCTGAAGTTTTTAATATTTATTTGTATCATACAGGACAATAAACATTATAATTTTTACACTGGTACGATATAATTTTTCTCCTCTTAGCTAGACAGTTGATATGGAAAGCTTCATAACATCTGGCGGTACAATTTTTTTTCTTATATATATCCACATTTTCGCTACATACTACTCGAAAATACACCGTATCCTCACTTGACAAGTTAGAGATATGTTACTCCCTAAACAAATAAACTTTTTATTATACTTATATACACAATATCAAAAACCGAATCGAATCGAAAAAAATATGTGTTGCATCTAAATTTAGAATTTAGAAATCATCCAATTAAAATATTTGCTTACATTGAGTAACAGGTGTTCTGCATTTTTTTTTCTTACTTTTAATTGAAAACAATTTATATACACTTTGAAGTTGTTACGCTTAAAAGAAATTGAGACTAGACGGGAAAATGTTAATATAATGATGCAAATACCGGTGTAATTTTCTAAAAAATATTTAAATGACAATATTGTACTATGTTAAGAACATTTAAGATTAGATCTTTATTTAAATTAGAAAAATATAAAAAACGTACTTATAATGTGTTATTTCATAAGGGGTTTAGTTACAGAAATAAATTAGAAATGGATTTTGATATAAAACGTGTGATTATTTATATAGTTTTTAACAAATAAAACTTCCTATTAAGGTAATTGCCCGAATAGGAAAATTAATTATGAGTTTGGAAAATTGTAACAAAAACAAACGGCAGAATTTCTAAAGAGGTACGCCATTAATTACAATATTCTCTCATGTTTGGAGAATTAGATTTCATAATTAAAAATATAGAAAATAAGATTGCCCTGTAATAATACAAAATTTTGTTGAAAAATGTTGTAATAAAAATGAAATTTTAATGATTTAACAATTGTCTAGAATTGGTTAAACAATTAAAATATATATGGAAATTTTGATTTTGACTGATGTTATTGGTTATTGGTAATATGGTCCATATGGGCACTAGATACAAAGATGGATTAATATTATTTTTATGCAGCGTAATGGTTTTTCAGTTAATATTTATTAAACAAACTAATTAAATATAAAGAGGAAAGTTTAAACTTTTCTATACACATATTTTGGTTCTTATATTTTCGCTGCACTTTCGAGTAATGGGTTAAAAGAAATTTTTATTGTTCTTGGTTTTCTTGCGATGAAAGTAAACATTTTTAAAAACCGCCGAAATAAGAAATATATAACTTTCTTAATATCTATGCTTGTTGTAACGGATTCCCTAATAAGTTGAACCTGAAATATATGAAACACAGAAAATAAATTCGTGGGAAAACTAAATTTATAGCCGAATTATTCGACTGTGGTAATCGAATTTATCACTTGTGACAAAAGAAAATCAGTTGAGACCACAATGGTTGTACAAGACGAACCTTTCAATTGATAACCAACTCATTTGCCAGTATGTGAACGCAGCAAGGTTGTATAAGTTACTTACGACCTCTCGGAGTACTCTGGGCTATCTCACGGATCCCCACAAGGAGTGGGAAACATCCAGTTTGGGGTGAATTAGCCCTTTACATGATACTTACGTTTCTGGCAGATCTGATATCATGTCTTTGGGGATAGTTTAAACTTTACAAGACACCTTAGTCAGATAACATTATTGCAGCAGAAGGGCAGCAGGTCACTGACCTGGTAGTTACGTTCTTAATAAAGCTTTACACTAGCTGTATTGACGTAAATACTGTTAAGGCCATTAGGGTTGCTTCTGGAAAGGTATGAAATATGGACCCTAAAAACTTTAGACCCATCACATTGAAAACACTGGGATACCATTGACCCCAAGCTGTCATCTGCATAATAATAAGCTTACAATCAGGTCAACAGACATTGCTCTGATATTGTAGGTATCACCAAGAAGTCTTTCTCGGTAAAGGAGTGCGCCGTGATAGTCTTATTTTACATAAAAGGTGCGACCGAGCAATACCCTATAATTGTGTCATTATTTAGTCTGGTGGTAGTTCCAGCGGTCATTAGACTAATCGGGAGATTGTTGAGCACTAAGCGAATATCGACTAATTTAGGTGGTACTTGAATGTGTCTATTTATAAACGAAGTGAAGCCTTAGGTTTATTTAATCTTCACTTTTGTGGAATCTTGCATTTAATCCTCTACTCCCTACGAGGTTATTATTTAGATGGCTGTAAAGAAGTTGACTGTCTGGACAAGGGCTTGTGGACTTGAGATCAATACTAACAAAACGGAGCTTGTAACATTTCACAGGGAGCATAATGTTACTCTGGACGGTGCGGAAATCCAACATTCTGACACAGCCAAGTTTCTTAATGTAAATCTTGACATGAACCTATTTTTAAATATATCGTCCTAGAAAGGGCGAAAAAGGCGGCATTTGCTCTGTACTCCTGTAGGAGGGCCATCAAAGGTTAGGTTCCTGAATCTTGAATTTGATGGATTTAAACAGAGGCAACAAGCCCAATTATTTTGTTACCTGGTGTCCGCTACTGGATAATAGGACCTATATTAAATATTTAAAGACGGCACAGGGAATGGCTTCTTTAATCATCGAGATGCGTTGAATATTATACTGTATTTTATTTTTCTTTGATGTACTGATGAAGCAAGGCTGTGATTAACGTCACAATGGACTGACAGTGGGAGTCGCCACAGTGTAATATTGGATCATATGACTTAGGTGGCTGCGTAGGAACGTTTCCATATAATGGTTGGGTAACGCTGAGGATGTATGACGTCAACTTTTATGTGAAGAGCTCATAGCTTGGCAACCGAGTTAGCTTTTGGGGTATATTCCGGGAAAGGCTGGAAACCACCTTACAAGCTACAGTGGAATTCAGAAGTGTTGGTATTATCCTGAAAACTTTTGCGTTTGGCAACCGGCTTTACTCCGGGAGGGCCAAACGGGCTAACGGAGTAACGCTTTCATTGCTATACACAAGGGACAGTTCGGATATGATGTAGGTACTGGTACGGGTTACTGTCTTCAGGGAGGCATGCAGATGCCGGTGGACATTGGTACTTTTAGCGGGATAAACGTACTTTTATGACCATAGTGATCTCTTGGGAGCTGACATCTCCTGCCTCTTAAACTTTGCACGGAGCTCTACAGCGAAGGAGTGATCTATCCGACTTATGATATAACAATGAACCTAACCTAAGGCTCAGCTCTATACTTTAAAATCTTATTTCGTAATTAATTAAGTTGTATGAATTGTAAATCAATTTCAGTAACTATTTTCTCAAAAGTTACGTTTGAGCATATTTCCAAAAGTAAAGCTAATTTATAATTTGGTCGCATTGTTGATGTAGTTGGAGTATTTAATTGTGTTATTATTTAAGTTTTTCTTTACATAAATTCCACGCTAATCGTTTTTGAGAAAATATGTCCTTTTCAAAAAAACTTATTTTTACAGTTTTATTACTAGAAAAGGCAACCATAGAAATACATAAGTACAATCACTATAAATGTCATTTGTAATACTATTGTTGACTGCACTGTTGTATAGTAATTTGTTAAGTGCAAATTGTTGTTTTGAGGCAATAAATTAAACCGTCTTAAATGATACTAAAGTGGATTCCCGATTTAACGAATTCGCGATTTAACGATCAGGCAAAATTTTTACATTAAGTACTGTCTGTATAACAAATTTAAATCCAATTTTGTACTCGATTTAATGAACAAATAAAAAAATATGTATATGAGTTGTCCTGTAACGAACAGGGCTGACAATCAAGTGTGCGTTAAATCGGCAACGCACTGTAATTGCAAATTTCACCAGGATACCAGAAGAATGATGTATTGATATTGACAGGTAGCTGAAAAAGACAGAGTAGCAGAAACAGCTTAAGAAAGTTATAATAACAAGCGGTTTTGGTTAAAGCAAACAATTAACACCAATTTACCATTAGTCCAACTACAAATACAAAACACAAATTAAATGAAATTGATTGATATGATTGATGATCTAAGTATGGTAAATACGTATGTATGCGAATAATAAGCGTATAATTAATGTTAATCATACGTTTGGGGAAAATATCAACACACAAACATGTTCATATTCAATTATACTTCAAAGAAATCAAATAATATGATACTTAAATGGTTGGAAAATACTTGAATACAATCAATATTACGTGACTACTTTTGAAAATACTACAAATTACATATATAAATTTATTACTAACTGAATAAAGCTTTAACAAGACAGGAAGTTAACGAAATAAAAAAATTATAATACAAAAATGTTTAGAAATAACGATTAATGTTTCAGAGAAACAGAAAAAAAAGTAAGAGCGGCTAAATTCGGCTATGTCGAATCTTATATACCCTTCACAATGGTTGGGAAAAAACTGAAATTTTTATATATGGACATATATGGAATGGACAGAAATATATACGGACGTCTTTAAGAGGAAATTTACCATTTAGTCTGGTGATAAAACTTGGACTCGGGAAAATTTATGGTTCCAGAAAATAGGTATTTAAAAAAAATTATGTTTTGGGCATAACTTCTTTGTATCTGAACCGATGTTTCCGATTTTTTTTTTAGCAAATATGTTATACTAAAGATTTTCGATCTTTTGCTATATAAGACGTTCTCCAAATATACAGAATAACTTACCGAAATCGTTAAGTCAACTGTGCTGTACGTATTTGTTATGTTAAAAAAATAAAAAAAAAGAAATAAAAAAAGTCTTAATAAAATGTAAAACAAAATTGTACAAAAGAAGTTGAATAGACGGGGATCGATCGCACGACTAAAAGAAAAAAACTATTTATGAAATAGCGCTTAGACCAATGAAAGACATACGCAATCATCGTTAATAGAAGTAAATAAACAGTTTTCGTTCAAAACTAATTTGTTTGGTTTTAAGGTAAATCTTTGTATGCGTTTGTTGTTTGTGTATAAATGGTGAAGAGGTGAAAGAAAAGAATTTCAACAAATGGATGTGTTTGTTATGCATAAAATTCAACATGCATATAAAACAAAGGGATTTTTTGGAAAAAATTAAAGGTTGTCGTGGTTTTTTGCTAATATCTCAGCCATTTGATTTTCAATATCAAACAGAAATGGAGCACATGTAACAGAAATATATAACAATCAAGTCCTCATCATGTCTGGGGTCTTCGTTAAATCAACTTCGCTCTTCATAAGGACCCAGAATATATATACTTTATAGGCTCTAAGATCAATATTGTAGAAATTACAAACGGAATGACAAATTTATATATACCCTTTCCACCTATGGTGAAGGGTATAAAAATAGTGAAAATAACACATATCATGCATTAAATATCTCTACATATACACTTCATGACATATGTCATATACTTATAAATGTAGACATGTACAATCCGTACTTAAGAATACAAACTCCTTAACATACTGTTTTTTACAATATTAATGAGACCAACAAATAAGGTTTTGTTTTTGGTCTGAGGCATAGTAAGTTGTTTCGATTTCACGTGAAATTTTATATTATATTTTTATTATTATATATAAACTTCATATGAAAAAACATTTTTCACATTCTCGTGAAAATTGTGCAGAATTTAAATTTTTTAATTTAAAAAAAAAAAAGAAAAAAAAAATGGAAAAGACAGTATGGGCTAATTTTTTAAAGAATAATATTTTACTGATGCCAGAAACATGGTAAATGGAGGAAATTTACTCTTTAATTGCCTGCCCAATCCGTTTTGCTTAGAAACTTGACATGTGTAATTTATGGTTATGGGAGAAAGAGTTAACCTTGACAACTTGATAAAGCCGCTTTGTGAGCGGAATTGACACATTAGTCAAGGGGAATGAAATGGAATAAGGAACATCGAATGATCGCAATTGAAACACTAAACGGGGGAAATGAAATGCAATAGAACGAAGAACGTGTGAAATTGAAACAATAAATGCAGAGATCGTAATAGAACGGTTTTGCGGATGGCCAAAATTTTGAGGATACAGTTCTTCATAAATTAGCTTTCCAGTTTAAACGCTGCATAAGAGATAATATTTTTTTTAAAGCGTAACCTCAAAGTCAGTTTGGTTATCACTGTGTGAAATTCCATAGATATCTAAGAAGCCGGTAAGAAATGTCTGAGTTATTTCCAAAATATTTTGATTCTATCCCACTGTGCACTGTATATGAAAATATGTATATTGGCTTTCATCAAGTGTAAGCGACATTAAAAAAGCTTATAATGCATGATTCACGTACGACGAAAAAAATAAAAAGCGAGCAATATAATAATCAAATATAAATAAAATAATACAAGCAGACAACAACAAAAGCACTAACAATAACATCTTAACCCATAGCTGCATGGCGGTACATATGTACATAAAATTTTTTTGCCCCTAAATAACCCTGCAAAATGTTATTCATTACCATCAATGGGTTCAAAATATCCTAATACGTTTGTTATTAAAAGCGAATTATGTAGACAATATGTGGCGTAATATGGTTACGATTTTACCTTTTAGGAGCGTCTTTCAGTAATTTTCCTAAATTCTGTTCTAATCTTGCATTCGTGTCCATACTGCGAAAGTCTCTTTTTGCGATTTTGGTATCTTTTACATATAAAAAAGTACGAATTAGAAAACACAAAGGATAACAAGCAAGTTGGAATCCCTTTCCGCTTTTCTTTCCTCCCTCTCCTTTAATCTCAGAATGGCTGCAATTAAAATTGCTGTGTGTAAACCATGTCTCAATAAATCGAGTTCTTTTTATATTGCAAAGAATAATCAACAGTTAAAATTTATAAAGCAACTCCTTATTTACACAAAAACTTAATTTTAATACACTTTAACACGATTACACAATTTATTAAATTAATCACCAATCTTATATTGCCGAGTAGTAGAAGTATCCAAATGTATTTATCCACCGGTATCTAGAGTTTTGTGGAAGGTTATGGTGATGACGTTAAAATGGCGCTACTCGAAATATCCAAAACATGATACCGCCACCAGATGTGACTATATTGAACTTACTAGTGAAGTGAAGTTGCCAGTCTGAATTGATTTACACTTTAGGCATGGAATATGGGGATTTAAGTTTCCATGGGTAAATGGAAATTGAGGAATGGAATTTCTGTAACAATATTCATAACTAGTTGTGGGTTAAAAAATAATAAAAAAACCACTTTAACAAAACAATGTATCACAAATTGTTTGCAATATGGAATAAAAACAAAAACACCAACATATAACATTTAAGCCTGAAGCCACAACTCAACTGATCAAATAACTTCAGAAACAAACAAAAACATCAACGATATTTATATTTAATGCAAAATACAACACACGAAAAAAGAGGCCAAACTCACATGTACAACAATATTTAGTGATTCATTTATGACAGCTGAATTATAAAAAATACATCCACATATGCCTGGGACACATACAAATGTTTGTATATTTACACAGATGAATGCTAACGTAAAGTCCTTTGTGTACGTGACATTGGTGTTAAAATTGATTTTAACATTAGTATCATAAAATTGAATATTACCGTAAACAAAAGCTACATGTTGAAAACTTGATTTAAAAATATTTGGAATTTTAAAGAATTTATTTATATTGTTTGTGGTTTTTCGAGTTTCTAATGTTTCTTCCAAATTAAAAATGATCTAAAGTAAGAGCTTGAAATTTGCATTTAGTAGATTAGAAAATATTTGCAAAAATACTCTCAAAATATAATGTGGTATATTGTTTTGTAGTTTAATAAGAAAGTATTCAGTTAGTTAAAAATAAAGGAACATACATTAATTTTTCAAAGAAATATTTATTTCAACTATGTTATACATTTGTTCAATATGATTTACTGCCATTTACGGATTTTTTCAATATCATTTATTTTTTCATTTGTTTGAAATTTAATAAAAATTTTCCCACAAAACTGAATTTTGCAGTTTATTTGTTTCCGTTACAGTTATTAAAAATTGAAATTTTGTATGCTACCTGTTTGAAAAAAAAAATATTAAAAAACTCCAACTTATTTTTTTATTTAAAAAATTATTACAATTCAAATTACAAGAACTTTATAAACACACACAAGGCAATTTACACGACATGTGTTTATAGACAGTGTTAGTCTACATTTTGACAATTAAAAAACAAACAAAACTACAAAAAACCGAAACAATTTCAAATGAAAAATTATTTATTTTTACGGAATTCCTAAGTATAATTTTAACATTTCTTTTTAGCTTAATTAATTATTTGTTTATACTGATATGTCAGTTGTTTAAACACTATTTAAAAATAAATAACAAAAACCATTTGACTTAAATGAAAATCAAGTAGACCTTAAAATCCAATCTATTACATATAATTTCTTTTAAATGTTAAATAATTTCTTTTATTTGAACTTACAAACTATTTTAAGTGCATTTACAAATTTAGAACTATTAGATTCGTATTGCCTTGCTTAAAATACGTTACTTACCATTTGTATTACATTTTTTTGTAATATACAACGAAAAACTCTAAGTTAAAAAAAATAAATTGTATTTAAGCTGGAAATGCGTCACAGATGGAAGAGGCTCCCCTTTAAGGTCTGCCCAAACAGCTTTGGCTAGAAACATGAAATTTCAAATATATATATTAGGGCGGGTCGATTTGTAGGGAGTGAAAAAATTCACCAATTTCCCTATGATTTCCGTATTCTATGGGTTATTCCATGAAAATTTGCCGAAGGAACCATACCTCTATCGTTAAAATCGAGTCCCCTACTTTTTGTTGGTAGATTTTTTTCCAAATTGACGTTCGTATGAAATATTACCTACACGTTAACATCCATAACTCAAAAACTATTGATCGGGTTTAATCGCCAGTAGGCGCGTTGGAAAGGTGAGATCATTTAAATTCATAAATTTACAAAAAAAAATCTCCAACATTGGTCCAACGGTTCAAAAGTTACGGGCATTTTGTCCAAATTTTGGAACCTTTTTCCATTTTTTTCATGATTTTGTCCAAGAATATTACTTTCATGGCCATTTTTTTGGCTCAATCCATTATTTAATTCAATTTACAATTCAAAACGAAGAGTTTAAGCCCAAATTTATCGAATTCGGTTGATTAATTCATGCGATATTGCTAAAACAAAATAACACATAAAACCAACTTTTTGTTTTTTTTCCCTTTTTATTTTTTTTCTACAAAAATTCAAATTAAGAGATAATAAAGTATCTATCAACCTATTATCAAAAAAAATATTCAATTTGAGTGTAGTAAAAAACAAAATGTGAAAAAAAACATAATTTTTTCTGAAAGTCTTGTTTGCTTTCAAGTCTGGGTGTTTTTGTACGGCTCTCTAATGTCGTCGCCATAGCGCCTTCTACATTCTTTCCTGCAACTCGTTTAGCAGTGGCAGCCAGCAATTGGACATGTCTTTCCGTTCCTTGAATGTGTAAAGGAATTTGTGGATCATCGAACGGTGGCACTTCGTAATTTAAATATCCCTCCAAATGTTCATACGAATAACTTTGCGTAAACGGTGGTTCGAATAAAATGGTATCGTCATTTAAATCAATCATATTTGTATATTCCGTACAATTAAAGTTTATAAGAGATTTTTTATAAACTCTAAGTTCCGTTGGGTCGACAATATCTCTTCGGTAATGTAAAATCTTCTTTATAGCAATGTTTCGTTTTTCCATTCTATCATCAAACAACATAGATAGCAAGATATTTTCTGAGTGTGCAAAATATGGATTATCTTGAATTACTGTATTTACAACTCCAAGTAAATTCCGTGGTAAAAATCGTGTCCAAGTAATAAATTTAAAAAGTAATGTACTACCGTATGCGGCAGAGCTATAATACTTAACATTGAAATACATTGGCGTGTATACTTTTATTATATAGTTAGCCAGAATTTTTAAATTTTCAGTTGGATTATTAGTTGTCACATACAACCGTAATAATCTATTGGCTTTGGTCAGCCAACGAGAATGTGCAATTGGCCCTGGTTTTATGTGAGATAAATCCGCAGGAACCACACCATTAGAAATTGCATTGGCCATTAACATCAAGTACCTCGAATCAGTAGATAATTCTTCTGGATTTAAATCACCAGGAGGCATATTTTCCAAAGCGATTTCCTCAAAATCGGTTACCACCTGAAAAGAAAACATAAAAGCTAAAAAATAGAATAAAAAATGGTAAAGAATTAGCTATAAAAATTACATACCGGAAGATTTTCACAATCAGCAATTTTTGAGCTCAACTTTCCGGTAGTTGATCGTGGTCCAGTGGTGGTTGATTTGTCTAAAGTGTCAAACAAATGTCTAAACGGAAGCTCGTTAAAGTGCAGAAGACACACAAACCAGTGCAGTGGTCTCTTTAACTGTTTTTCGAATAGTCGCAAAATTCCACCGTGTACGCCAGTATTTGTTGGTTCACCATCAGCGCATATGGCAATTAATGAATCGAGAGACAATTGTTTTTCTTGGAAGAATTCGATCAATTTGTTGACTTTGCTTGCCGCAGTTTCACTTTCTAGTTTTGTGTAGCCTATCAATTGAGAATTTGGTTCCCTCAAAACAACTAGATGAGGTTCTTTAACCATCCTTGGATGCAACTTCTCATCAATTTTTTCTACAGTTAGAGCATCATTTTTCCTGCCGTCGAATGAAAATGATATCAAATTCGAGCCATCATACCGCTTACGAAGTGCGTCTTGTCTCCATTTTTCTCTTTCTCTACGAAGTTTACTTTTATCCATGATGACAAGATTGCCATGAGCATCTTTTACGCCCAGG
>OX456523.1:195309195-195356695 GCA_949748255.1 Eustalomyia histrio
TGTATTATTAAAAACCCAAAAACAAGAAATCAGTATGATTTTCACAATTTTTTGTGTGTATTTGTGCAAACTATTATTTTCCGGTTGAGGTAGGACTCATAAGCATGCATGCTCATACCAAACACAAAAACATGTTAGTGTAACATAAATACATGCAATATATTTCATACATAGATGAATGTATGTAATATAGATGATAAAATTCTATATATGAGTCTTTTCATATTCTAAGAAATTATTTTTTTTTTGTTAAACGAAAGTCAATATTCTCCTATTTGCTCCTTCCCGCAAAAATTTTTAGAACTTCAGTCTTAGTGGAATAGCAGCATACAAATTACAAAATCTTAGCTCCATCGGTTTCGGAAGGTAAACTAAGGGTGCGCTGCCACCATTTTTAAGACGATTTCCACGTTTTTATTGGAATTTCTAAAAAGTATTGCATAGCCCATACTTCAAAGAACACAAATACTTAAAATTATAGATTTGCAGCCAAAGGGATTAGCCCCTCCCCCTTTTTACTCCCAAAAATACAAACTAAATTGTTCATTTCCTTTGCATAGTGTTTTACTTCCATTCTGGTGTTTCCATTTCACAAGTTTCCCGTTCTATAATATTTTGTTTTGTTTCCCTTGCCTAATGTTTCAATTCCCCTTGACCCATTTAATTTCATTTAATGTTTCAATTCCCCTTGACTCATTTTATTTCATTCCATTTAATTCCCTTTGTGTAATATTCTAATTTCACTCGTCTTCCGGTCCAATTCATTTCGTTTGCCTTGCCTAATGTTTCAATCCCCTTGACTCATTTCATTCTATTTCATTCCCTTTGTGTAATATTCTAATTTCACTCGTCTTCCGGTCCAATTCATTTCGTTTGCCTTGCCTACAGTTTCAATTCCGCTCCTTCCCCTTTCTGTTACATATTGGTCCCCTTATCAAGTGATTTTATTCCACTCGCTTCCCGTTCCATTTCATTTTCGAATTTTAGTGTTTCAATTTCAGTCCTTTAGATTTAAATTTGAATTCATATTTTACTACCTTCTTAGGGAAAATTCAAAAATGTGTCCTATCAGTGAATTAGCACACACTACAGGGAACACATATTTTAAATTTCAGATTTCTTGTCCCAGCGGTTAGATAACCCAATGAGAAGGTTTTAGTTTTCCTCTTTAGAACAAATATTTTTCCGTGTTCCTGTTGAAAATTCCATAAAATGCCCAATTAAAGAGTTTTTCCATCGTGCAGGGAACACATAGGTTTTTAGCCATAGTAGTTTGGACAGGCCGTTGAGAAGGAGAATTTCCCTCTTTGGAACCACCATCTTTACCCAGTGAACACATCTTTTAGTTAGTGAATCATTTATTCTCCATGGAAAACATATTTCAAATTTCAGGTTTCCAGCCAAAGCGGTTTGGGCAGGCCGTTAAGGGGAAAACAAGGAGTGAACGCCAATTTTTAATACGTATTTGGTAAAAATTCTATGGAATAGTCCATACTCAAGGAAACACATATTTCAAATGCCAGTTTTCTAGCCAAGGGCAACCTTTTCCCCATTAAAACCCCATTTTAGCAACGTTACTGACGGAAATTCGTAAAAGTACCTCATCAGTGAAATATCTAATACTTCATGAAACACATTTACCCACTTTACCCATCTGCGTAAGAATTGCAAAAATCCCGTCTTACGAGGAAGGTGTCCCAACGGGTTCTCTCTGATCTCTAAATCGATAGAAAAACCTTTATACATTTTTTTGAATATAAAAAAAGCAGAATTTCCGATTTTAACAGTAGTGTACAATATAAATAAATGTACTTCCCCTAGTCTAGAATGGAGACAAATATATGGACATACATATATTGTGGCAAATGTCAAAATTATCTTATCTTCTGTGTGGATAACTCGCTTTCGTAAATATGTATTGCCGGCAATTTATGTTGCAGTAATTCTTTGGCAATATTCTGTATCAATTATTGCTATTATGAAAAACTTAGCTGTCATTTTCGTTTGACAATTATAAAAAAGGCGAAACAAAAAAAAAATCAAATAAAACATGATGAAATTTAAAATAATTTAATAAATTTTAACAAATTGTTAGAAAAATTTGATAAAAGCTCGACGATGAGCAATTTTGTGTCGTTGTTCTGCCGATGCTTTGTACTTATCGCTAGGATTTTTTCTCTAAATAGATGGTATAAATAGGTGTAGGTAAGGAGAATACATAACTTTGTATCCAATTATCGGTAACTCATTACTTTAATTGAAAAATAATGATATAGGTAACGAGTACACATTACAAGGTAATGCACCCATTAACCAAGTTTTCCTGGGGTGGAAAGACAGATACAATTTTTTGGTAATTGTTTCCCAATTTTTAATTGAAACTATTTTGTATTTCTGCTTTTGTGATTAAAACAAAAATAATCTTGCTTTTTAATTTTCAAAAAAAAAAAATATTATATAATTTTTAGTTAATAAATATTAAAAATACTAAATGTATTAAAATAATTTGTTTTCAAACATTTAGGAATTATTTCTAGCATTTTCTTTTAGGGTTAAGCAGATGAGAGTCTAATCATAATTTTTACAACCATTTATTTTTATATTTTTACATTATTTTACACCATTTAGAAAGGGAACAAAAACAATGCAAAAAAGGAAATAAACCCAAGTTTGGATGAAAATATTTAACAACTGTCTAAATCTTTTTAATTATTACTGCAGTACTCTTTTATAGTTTTTTATACCTCCTCGAAAAGAACAAAGTATTTTCCCTTTATTTTTTTAGAATTTCCTAAAATTGTAATGACTAAAATAAGTAGTTACTTTAGTCCCTATAACTACTTCTTTCTATCCCTACTAGTAACTAATTACATAAGCTCTTATTTGTAATGAGTTTAAAGTTATTACTCGAAACGTCTTGTTTTTTCCCATAGGTAACCAATGAAATATGTACAAGTACAATGAATTATTTTACTCATTACAAGTATGAACTATTTCTTTATTGTAACTAACTACTTACTTCAGTACTTTCCTTCTAAGGGCTTATTTATGCCTACACTCGTAAGCTTGGGGTAACTATTTATCTCCATTCTTGAAGTAATGTATTATTTCACTAAAGTGTTTATTTTACTACTATTACATTTTTTGTGTTCTTGTTCCACATCCCATTACCTGTTAATAAATAGAGCAATAAATACCTGCTGTAAGTTTGACACTAATTTTTAGCTGTACAGTTGGTATGACAAGCCTCATATGTACCTAAATATAAATATATTTACGATTATTTGGCTTATGTTAATATTTTTTTTTATATACAATTTCTGGTTTTTACAAAATCTTTTTAACTTATGTGCTTTGTTCCAGTAAATGTATAGAACGTATGTTCACGACTGCAGACATTTTTATGCGTTAGTATTTAATAGGGTTTTTAACTGCCAAAAGTTTTGTCGGTCCGTTAAAATTTTGTTTGTCTTTTTCTTGTTGTTTTATTTTATACATATATTTTTGTTTTTCAAATTATCCATATTATTATTTCGAAGATGATGCAAAAATACACTTTTTTCAAAACTTATGCACATTTTCTAAAGTTTACAAAAAGTGCATTGCCAGCTCTGGTTTAACAAAATTTGAAAATATTAAAAACATCAACAATATAATATGTTATTTAGTTTGATAATGGTTTAGCAACGCTTTATTGCGGTCATAAAAATAAATCTGTTCAAATAACAGAAAATAGCAAAATATTTTTGCTTTTAATTTGTGAGATAAAAACAGTAACAATTTTAGATATATTTGTGAGAATTATCCTTGCTAATATAAAAAATACAAAATAAATGGAGAAAAACGCTAAAAAGAAAATATAGTTTCAAATCGATAATCATAATTAAAGTCCAGATTCGTTCCATTGCATTTCTTTTGCTGTTTCAGTTACACTCGCTCCCCGTTGCATTTTATTACCCTTGTCTAGTGCTTGAATTTCATTGTTCTCCATTCCATTCCATTGCGTTTTCTAATTTTAGTATTTGCATTTCACACTATAAATTTCGGGTAATTTCATCCCTTTGATATCTTTTTTTACCAATTTTTTTAGCATAATTTTAAAAACAAAATTCTCAGCTAATTAGTCCATGCTCCAAGGAACAAACATTTTTAAATAGCAGCATTTTAGCGAAAGCGATTTGCAGGGAAGACTCTTACCATCAATAATCGCATTTTTTTAATTGCAGGCTTCTAGCAAAAAGAGTTTGAACAGGCCATGTTTAATCTATATTA
This sequence comes from Eustalomyia histrio, assembly GCA_949748255.1. Lineage (NCBI taxonomy): Eukaryota > Metazoa > Arthropoda > Insecta > Diptera > Anthomyiidae > Eustalomyia > Eustalomyia histrio. The sequence goes on from OX456523.1 coordinate 195,313,468, forward strand.
AACACTAAAAATTAATATTTTATTGTACATTGATATATATAAAAACATAATTTTCATATTTTTAAAAATTTAAGAGAATCAATAATTGCCACCCCTGCCATCTATTTTTAATAATTATTTTTTAGTACTCGTTATAAATAGCAAATGTCAGTTTTATCCAAACTTCGTTTGTAATGATAACCGAAGTTTCCTCATAACTGAAGTTCGATAAAAGTGGACAGTTGCTATTTATACATAGAAGCAAACAGAATGGAATTTTTGTACACTTACCTGAAAAAAAAGGAAATAAACATACCATCAAACCTAAATACTTACCGTCTTCCCTTTTACTTCGGGCCCTAACAAAGCCAATATAAGGATTTTTTTAATAAGTGATCGTTCTACCAAACAACCACACATTTATTCAGGCCATTTAGAGCCAGTTTTCCCCTTTTGCACTCACATTTGTACCACGATGCTACCAAAAATTTCAAAAAGTACCCTATGAGTAAATTAGCCCACAATCCAGTTAATACACAAAGTTCAAATTTCTATCCAAAGAGGTTTCGGAAGAGGAATCTTTACTCTTTTTGCCCTTCCGCATAAGTATTTCTACAAATCACATTTTTCTATCTAAAGTGTTTGGAGAGGCCATTAAGGGGGAGTATTTTTATTTTCTAGCAACAGCGGTATAAGCTATGTGATGTTGAGTGGAACAGTCAATTAGTCAATCACGTTGGGGCAGGCAATTAATTTGTTCCTATTAAACCGGAAACTGGCGAAACTTCCAAAAACTTATTCGAATATTTCAAGTTTCAGGTTTCTAGCCATTATTACTATGTTCAAAAAAAGTACCTCATTAGTGATTTAGCCCATACTCCAGAAAATACATATTTTTAATTTATAATTTCTATCCCAAGAGGTTTGAGCAGTCCGATAAAAGGACTCTACTTTTTCATTAAAAAAAGCGGTATTAGCGAAGATGTTATTTTTTAAGTTCCTAGCAACAATGGTAAGGCTGCACGATGTTAAATGGGGCAGTCAGTCAAGTAATTTTTGTTTAAATATAAAGGTTAAAGGTGCAAATAGATAAGAAAATTATATTAACACATTTTAAAAATATTTAAAACAAACCATTTAAAAAGTCTGTTAAGTTCCTGCCTTCAACTTTTCGAAACTACACCTAGCCCCTTTTCAAACCAAGCTTTCGATATTTCCTTTTAGAAAAATTTCCTTAAGAAAAACTCTTCAATAGAAGAAAATTTAAATTTCCTATTAATATAATACAAGGGTTGTGTATCATAACAAAGTACACTACTACTCGGAGACCCACAGGATCCATTATGATACCCTTTGGAAAGGTAAAGATAAAGAGTTGTAAGCCCCCGGCCCAAAAAGCAGAGGGCAAATATAGGCCGGGGTAACCAGGCTACCTAGAATAACCAGCTTATCTCCCTGACAAAACCGAATATATTGCCCAGATCATATCTAGCTACATCACCCAGTGCTCTATTTTCTCTTGCTCCTCAATATCCCCACACACTCTACATAAGTCCTGTGTGCCTCTTTCCCATGTATCTATTAATAAAAATGCATACTTTAATAATCTCTACCAAAATATTTACCATTTTATTAAGACATCAAAATGTGTGTGATAAATCGATTTGATAGATAGATCTTTGTTGTGTTGAGCAGATTTTCCTTGTGCTAACCACCCATCATCACGTATGCTTTACAGCAGAAAAAAAAAACGAAAAAACTTTAAAAATAATTAACTTTCTCTTTTACAAACAGCATGAAAAAAGTGAAAAGGAAAATCCCAAAAACTAAGTTAGTTTTGTTAAAACTGGAACTGTTTCTATTGGCAATCTTTTCTTTTTCTTTTTTTTTACAGATAAACCCATAAAATGTTTAATCTATATACCACGAAAACAACAGGCAAAGTCCAGAATAAAAATGCAGTCAATCAATCTTTACATACAGTTGGATTCATTCCTTTACATATACGCACATAAAAAGTTATATGTATGTACTCTTTTGGATACAAAAGACATAAAAACCAAACAAAAAAGTTGAATAGAGAGTTATCGTCATGCATCAGTCTGTGTTTAGTCATGAATACAGTTTTCCTTGTTGCTGCTGTTGGTTTTTAATTTTTTTTTTGGCACTTACACACATAAATAACAATGAATGGCAGTATGGATGAATGCTGCTAGTAGTTAGACGAACAATCATTTTTATAAGGGTTTGCCATCTACATAGTTTATAGAATAGTTAGTGCTAATATTTAATAACCAACATTAACTATTTTTAAATTTAATATTTTAACTTGCGTTATAGTTAAAATTTTTTTTAAGCGGCGAAAAAAAAGTTTTATGAATAGAAATTTTTCCCGCTCTTTATTCTAAGCAGTTAACCCTAATACATATACACATAACGGTAGTAGTAGTAGTACCACATATGTTAAAGGATTGTAAAAGTGTTGCTTACATTTTTTGTTTTGTTTCTGCTTTTCGTTTTTTTATTTTGGTTATTGACGTTATTGCCTGAGTTGGGTGTTTTATTTCCTTTACAGTCTTTATTAGCTATAGCATATTTTTGTTCTTAGTTTTTTATATGCGTGAGTTTACATTAAGGAATTTTTCACTACTCTTCAGCTATTGTGATAGAACATCTTCAACTTAACATTGACGATGATTAGATTTTCAAAACAAACAAAAAAGTGGAAAACTCAATAAGCACAGGGAATTTCTCAGTAGTATTAGAATTTTGATGCATTCATTGTATGCAAGTAGTAAGGTAGAAACAAATACTTTATTTTCATTGAATAATGCATTCATTGTTAGTAAAAATGAATAGTATTGTTTGAATCTAATTATGATATTGAACAAATGCAATATTGTCAAAAGATGAGTGTTGTTAGGGGGCAAAATCGTCTAAAAAATGTATCAGAAAGTGTGTAAGGAAATTAACATTTTGAACATAATATCCAAATAGGAAGTAGGGGTCATATTTCTTAAGGGGGTTTAGAATGATTTGCTGCTGTTATTTTAACAGAACATTTCTTGGTTATTACCAGCATAAGTAGTAGCTATTTTGTTGCTACTCGTATTTCTATAAACTAGATACAATTTTGAAGGAGAATCGTGTACGCTAATTTGCAACTTCAATTGGGCGGTTTTTTCTTATTGAAGCCCATTTTACCCAGTTCTTAGAGAAATTCCAAAAAGATTTCCTTTTTAGTAAGTTAACCCATATTCGAAGAGACACTATTTTAGAGGAAATTCCAAAAAAATTTCCTGTTTAGTAAGTTAAGTTATTTTAGAGGAAATTCCAAAAAGATTTCCTTTTTAGTAAGTTAACCCATATTCCAAGAGACACATATTTTAAATTTGAAATTTCAAGCCGAAGGGTTTGGCTGGATATTAAGGGGAGACCTTTCCTCACGTTGCACCTTATCGTTAAAATTCCCCAAAATCCCATCTTATTAGTTATCTGCACTGAAAGAGAAACCAATATGGCAATTTTCCAATTCCTAGCTTTAGTAGTTTGGGGTCGATATTTTTCGGGGGGGGGGGGGGTACTTTTTTCCGTTCTAATCCCATTTTTACTACGTTCTTATTATTAGAAATTCCAAAAAGTAACACATATCTTAAATATCTGATTTCGTGCCAGACAGTTAAGAGAGAGTCTCTCCCTCTTTTGAGACGCCATTTTTATTACGATGCTAGCGAAAATTGTAGGAACTACATTTTCAGAGATTTAGCTTATACTCCAAGAAAAACATTTTTAAAATTTTAGATTTTTAGCCAAAAGGTTTTGGGCAGACGGTTAGTTTGAGGTTTTCCCCTTTCAAACCTCTATTTTTAGCACGTTTCTGTCTAATATTCCAAAAAGTCCTTTACCAGTGAATGAGCTCATGCTGGCAGACACAATCATTTTAAATTTCGGATCTAACATTTTATATCTAATTGCAATCTTTTCGAAATAGTAAAAAACTAATTTTTTTAGTAAAATTGAAGAGAATTGAATAAATAAAAATATGGCCTTCATTCGGACCATCTATTTTGAATTATATGAACACTTAAAAATTGTTAATTATTTGTATAACATTACGAGATCTGAGGATTTGGTAACAATATTTGTATTGATGAAAACATACTATCAAATTGATAAATGACTCTAAAATCCAGGATCGCTTCCTTTCAATTCGATACCCTTTTTAGTATTTTAATTCCACACGTTCCTCGCTCAATTCCATTGCGTTCCTCGTGTCTGGTATTTGAATTCCACTAATTACCCGTTACATTCCATTTCGATTCCCTTGTACAGCATTGCAATTCCAAGCATCCACATTCCGCTCCACTTCGTTTCCCAATATTAGATTTTCAATTATACTCGTCTCGTAAATTTTGGATTGCTAGCGAAAACGTTTTGGGCAGGCCAGTAAGGGAGAGACTTTTCCCCTTTTAGACACCATTTCTTTATTTGCGTTAATTCTAAAAAGAACCTTATTAGTAAATAAGTCTATACACCAGGAAACACAAATTTTAAATTTTGAGATTTTTAGCCACAGCGATTTGAGCAGGCATTCTCCCCTTAGACTTCCCTATTTTGAACTTCCATTTTTACGACGTTTCTGGCAAAAATTTCAAAAAGTTCCTTTCCATGTAATATGTTTATGTATCAGGCAACAGATATTTATATATTTCAGGCTTCTATGCAAAGTGGTTATGACAAACCGTGAATCGCCGTGTGCCTCCATTTTTACCACGTTCCTGTCGAATATTCTAATTCACAGAATTAGCCCATACATAAGTAAAATAAAAATTTCAGGCTTCTAGAAATATCGATTTGAGCAGGTCTTTTACGGGGAGACTTTAAGACCCACCTTCTAAAAATAACTTTTACCACGTTTATTCAGGGCATTGTGTTGGAATTAGGAAAATAAGTTATGGGAAGGAGGAAAGTGGGAGTAGTGTTTATTGACATTTGACTGGAATTTCTTTATATTGAAGGTAACAATTCCTATCGTAATATCAGTAGAACATTGTTGCATAACCCACATAACCCTATGCTCCAATGAGTCAATACACCCAGAAAATAGGTTAGTGATGGCAACCAATTTTGTTGCCAATTAAATGGTTCAGTTGCAGCAACCAAATTTTTCGCTAGTGACCACCGCAATGTTATTGAGGCAATCGAAATACTGTTGTCAACGTCAAATTACTCATGTCTCAATTGGATTTCAGTTGTCATAACAACAACCGAAACATTTGATTGGCTACAAAATCGGTTGTCAAAATCGAATCTGTTTTCTCTGTGTAGAGCTAAATGGCGTACTGAAAGTAATGTGTGCGGACGCCCTCCTTTATATACGGTCCAAAAGCTCTAAAATAGACTTTGAAGCTCCTGCCCATATATGGGAGTTATATTCCACCTTCGGTCTAATGTATTTGGCGTAAATAGTAAAGATATCGGATGGAGTGAAATATTGCTTACAACGTTTTGAGGAAACCAAGACAATTGATTGTTCCTTTCGAAACTTTAAATACGTGCATATTCCCACGGACATAACACTGAATTCTTATGTCCTGAACATCAAAAGTATCCGATTCCTCGTTATTAACACCTACCATATTTACTGATAATGTTGACGACTCCACTGCCCTATGGGTGAACATACAACATTGGGTCTTAGATGCACTGTAATTAACCCCATTAGCCAGTCCCCACTCGGAATTTGCCGAAGGGTCACTTTCGAGTATGTATTTCATAATCTGCCTTTTGATCCCAACCCCAACGTGGCTTAGCCTACAACCGAAGGAAAATTTGTGACAAATTCTGCTGTCATCAGCAAAAAAAAATTATTGAGTTGAAACTTTGATCAATATCATTAATAAAGATGATAAAAAGAGAAGGAGAACGAAAAGAAAATTGGGAACCGCTGAATTAAGCTGATACTCTTTCTGTATGCTCGAAACAAATCATCAGAAGTTATTACTGCCACCAAAAGCAACAGGTCTTCCGTAGAACGACCTCTACGAAAGCCATACTGTGTCGATCGCTTAAAAGTGAATTTGACTCAATATAATTAACAAAATGATGCTCTACATCACCTTTGAGAGCGCAAATCATTTTGCGATTGGGCGATAATTTTCAGGCTTATTCGCCGAACCCTTCTTAGGGATTGGCTGAACATTATCAAACTTACAGCATGAATGAAAAATTCCCGCAAGGTACGAAGAGCTGAGGAGATTAGACAATAGACGATCTAGCGTCGAAGACTACTGTTTCAGCACCAGAGCTGTTATACTTCTCGGCTCCGCGGACTTATTAACGTTGAGACTCGCAAGAATCCTTTTAACTGCACGAGGTCGAAAGAATATCTTATGCATATTACACGATACTCTTTCGAAATCTGGCAGTGGTTGATTGATTTCCGACAAGAAGGATTTTTTTTGCAAACATTTTAGCTAAAGGGTTAGCCTTATCAACCGCTTCAGTGAATATCACTAGGTCACAAATAACAAACTTTTGTCTGTTATTTGTTTCTAGCATACTTTTTCTCATGGATTTGGACCTACTGAACACGAAAATGAATTTTAAAAATTTTTCTGTCGATTGGTTTGCGAGATACAAATTTTTTAATTTTTTTTTTTTAATTTTTGGAGGTACACTTACTATTTTGAGCATATCTTTAGTCTTCTTTGACCTATTTTATCCTACTACTACTCAAATTAAAGACAATTGAGCCGTCTACAACTTATTCTCAGAAAATTTTCAAATCGGGTTAGTAGTTTTGATGTTGGCGGCTTAAAAAGGTTAAAAAACTGCGTTTTTTTAGTAAAAATGTGGCTGAAAAATTCATATAAAAATTCATATAAAATGTAAAACGCGATGTTAACAGCGATTTTAATTTTTTTACGTATAGCTGACACTTTTCCAAAGAAAATAAGCCCTTACTTAACAAAATCTGATGACAAATGGCCGACTTATTATTTTTTTGGTAAACGACCGAAATTCCGCTATTTCACGATTTTTTGATTTTCATTATTTGCACAGCTTACCTACCCAACGCAAACGAATAAATACATTTGAACTTAATTTAAAATAAACAAAGTAGTCTTCGTATATTTTTTTTTAATTTATTTACAGCACTACATGCTCATACATATTTAAACATAAGGAGACACGGTTATCAATTGCATTTCAAAACTGTCTGTGAAAGTGTAAAGAAGTTAATATTTAGAAAACGCAAGGAAGACAATGAGTAAAAGACTACGTGTGTTCGAGTGTTTGAACGATCCAGACAATTTCTGCAATGTTTGTGGCCAGTTTATAAAAAAAAATCACGCACACAAGTTTACTCCAGCAGTACAATTGCACTATTTTAATTATTTTGGTATTTCACCAAATATCACAGAACCATGGACACCTAAGTCGCTGTGTGATCTTTGCTATATAATCTTAACCAACTGGGCAGCTGGCGGAAGGTAAGAATTTTTATTTAAACACATTATACATAGCGAATATAGTAATTTATTTTAATTTTAGCCGCCATATGAAATTCGATACACCAATGATGTGGAAAAAGCCGCTATGCCATTCCACAGACTGTTATTTTTGCCTCACCACAAACAGTGGGGTAGGAAGATTTTTTAAATGGAACTACGCTCAAGTGGGATCGTTTGCGCTTCCAGTACCACATTCGCATGATGTGCCATATCCAGTGTGCCCTGGTGCATCTCTTCAAAAAGCAGAATCGTCAGAAGAAGAGTCTGAGTCAAATGCAAGCGAATTTGAGCCGGGTGCAAAGCGAAAATTACTGTCACAGGCCGAACTAAACGATTGGGTGCGCGATTTTGGTCTCACTAAGGAGAAATCCGAACTTTTTGCGTCTCGGATGATACAGTGTGGATTTGCGGCTTCAGAAGTGAAAGTATCAGCGTACAGAAACCGTCACAAGGAGTATGCAAAATTTTATACAAAGAAAGACCAAATATGTTTTTGCAGCGACATTTCAGGCTTGTTCCAAGAGCTTCACCAAATTCACAACCCCAACGAATGGAGGTTGTTTATTGACAGCAACAAAGAGAGCTTGAAGGCAGTTCTCTTACATAATGGGAATGAAAAGCCATCTGTTCCTATTGCTCATGCGGTTCATTCAAAGGAGAACTATGAAACTATGGACATTTTGCTGAAATGCATAGAGTATAGGAAATACAATTGGAAAATATGCGCCGACCTTAAAGTTGTGGCCATTCTGTGTGGACTCCAAGGAGGCTATACGCGACATTGCTGTTTTCTGTGCCTTTGGAATAGCCGCGCTGATGATCAGCATTATATAAAAAAAAATGGCCGGTACGAACGAAACCTGTAGTTGGAGAAGCGAATGTTCAGCGCAAACCACTAATAGAGAACCGTGAAAATATAATACTTCTGCCGCTGCACATAAAATTGGGTTTGATTAAAAATTTTGCCAAAAAATTAGACAAAGAAGGTGAAGCTTTTGCCTATTTACGGTCAATTTTCCCTTACCTTTCGCTGGCAAAAATTAAAGAAGGAGTCTTCGCAGGACCCGAGATAAAAAAAATGTTGAAAGATGAAAAATTCCCAAAGCTGTTATCACCCATCGAAGCCGCAGCATGGAATTCCTTCAGGCTTGTTGTGGAAAACTTTTTAGGAAACAACAAAAGCCCGAATTATAAGGACATAGTTGAGGATCTGGTAAAGAACTATGAAGCCATGGGAGTGCACATGTCACTTAAAATACACTTTCTGGATTCTCATTTGGATTTTTTCCCTGAGAATTTAGGAGACGTGAGCGACGAACACGGCGAGCGCTTTCATCAGGAATTGAAGGCTATGGAACGACGCTATCAGGGCAACTATGACACGGCTATGATGGGTGACTATATTTGGACCCTAATACGTGAGACCGATTGCAGCGAATACAAAAAACAAAGAAGAAGTCAGCAGTTTTTCCACATGGCATAAAATGTACACTTATATCTTTGTTTTTACTCATTTTTTTGTGCGTTGATTTGCTTAATTTAATTAGTTAGTTTAATTTCGTTAGTTTAGCTAATTGTGCGATACATTGAGCATGTAGTGCTGTAAATAAATTAAAAAATAATATACGAAGACTAATTTGTTTCAGCTATACGTAAAAAAATTAAAATCGCTGTTAACATCGCGTTTTACATTTTATATGAATTTTTATATGAATTTTTCAGCCACATTTTTACTAAAAAAACGCAGTTTTTTAACCTTTTTAAGCCGCCAACATCAAAACTACTAACCCGATTTGAAAATTTTCTGAGAATAAGTTGTAGACGGCTCAATTGTCTTTAATTTGAGTAGTAGTAGGATAAAATAGGTCAAAGAAGACTAAAGGTATGCTCAAAATAGTAAGTGTACCTCCAAAAATTAAAAAAAAAAATTAAAAAATTTGTATCTCGCAAACCAATCGACAGAAAAATTTTTAAAATTCATTTTCGTGTTCAGTAGGTCCAAATCCATGAGAAAAAGTATGCTAGAACCAAATAACAAAATGGCTGTTGCCTAGTGTATTTAGTCATCCTTTGAAGTGAGTAAGAACATACTCCAAGGATAATATTTTTTTATGTTTAAGGTTTGTAGCCAAAGGTGAATACATTTATTTTTGTAAGAGTGTGATAGACAGTCGATAATGGACCTTCAGCCGGCCGAGCCTAGTGGATCTAGTCCTGCCGACTATGACCTGGACGGCACATTTCCTTATCATACCACGTAAAAAGGACCTGGACCTGGAAATCCATACTTCAATTTCAAATCACTCACTGGATGTTCGCAGGACCTGAAAGGATAACGACCGGGGGTATCTTTTTTCTAATTCTGTTTTAATATTTGTTTTTATATCACAACAATTCAACAGCAGAGAAAAATCTTAGCATATAAAATTTAGAATTAAACCAGATTTTATTAAAAATTTAACAAAATACGAGTTGAATAAATAAAAATTTAAATCACATTGATGCAATAAACTAAATCTACATTAAACATATTTCTTTGTTTCAATTTCATTTAAAAACATAAAAATCAACTAAACGAAAACAACAAAACAAAGAAAAAAAAAAAAAAAACGTACACTTCGACATTAAATGTTATTCCATTATAAAAATATACACCCAAAATAATGTCAATGTTTAAAATGATTTTCATTTTTCATTTTGAAATTTGACGCGTTTTGCAATTTAACACTATATAAAAGTGGAAAACGAATAACAACTACAAACAAATATTTACACGTATGGATGGGATGTGAGTGTTTGAAAACACACATCAATATATAAATTGCGGTGAACATGCCAACTGTATGCATACACAAATTAAACAAAAATACAAACAATAACGGAAGTATAGCAATACATTTAATCCGCTAAGTTGTGCCAGCATATAAACATTTTTATTTAAAAATAAATTCTAATACTCATATGTACAAAACAATGTAAGGGCGTGTAGACAAAATAAAATACAGCGACCTATTAGAAAGAGTATAACACCGGTGTATAAAATTTATGTGTGAACATTAGAGTGTACCTTAGTACAAAAAGTTAATTATTTTGTGACATACATATTTTTGTAGTTAGCTGTTGTTCTAACTGTTTTGAAGGAATAAAAAATATGCAAAGAATTTTTGTATTTTATTTTATACACAAAATCAAAGATTTAACACTGAGTTAAGGTACCCCCAATATGCATATGGATTAGTATGTTTTTAATATGCTTATGTTTGAATGAAAATAACCTATGTCGATCATGTAGCATTACAAAATTGCATGTGAAAATTTTGAATATACAAATAAATTATTGATCAACCTATTTTCAACTTTGGCACTACTGCTTCGATCATTGTTCTTCGAATTTCAAATTGCATAGTAGAAGTTAGACTTTTATAATATTTTAATAAGACACACCCTGTTTAAACATAAGGTGTGACATACAGGATTTCAAAATTGATCACCTAGTCTGTGAAATATCGCATCACTCAAATTTTACGAATATGCCCCAGGTCAATTCTCGCTCTGTGATAATGTAAAGTGAAAAAAAAACTTTTCTTTTTCGTTTTCATAAACACTTTTCACTCGAATTTTTCACAAATGTCAATACAGAAAAAACGTAAACAAAATTAAATAAAGTTCTTAAAATTTATTTTAAATAAATATATAAAAATGTCTGGATTAATTGTATTATTAAATATTACTCAAAAAATTCGAAATGAGCAAAGGTAAGACAATAATTTTACAAGCGTTTCATATGAGTAAATAATTTAATATTCTAAAGGAATTTTTTGAGAGTGTTGAGAAACTTACTTCGTGTTGGACAAAATCCATTCGAAATGACAACCGACGAGCACTTTATGGATTTATATCGGCTTGCTTAAGTGAAGAGATGACACTGCTAGCTCCAAACATTTTTTTCTCTAGTTGGTATAACTGTCCTGAGAACACATGCAAAGTTGCAAGTCATTCTGTCAATTCTTTCTTTGTTTACAAGCCATTTGAAGTTGACGTGTCATTGATTTTTTTTAATTGAATAGCGTGCAGTCATTCGATTCTTTGTTTTGAAGGGTTTAAAAGCAAAGGAAATTTATGAATAATTGTTAGAAGTGTATAAGGAGTCCTCACCTTCAAAACGCGCCGTTGAATTTTGGGCTGGTGAATTTAAACGTGGTCCTACCAGCCTTAAAGACGATCCACGCGAAGGACGACCAAAAACTGCAACCACAGCAGAAATCATTGAGCAAGTACATAATATGGTTAGTGAAGATGCAAGTTTGACTAAGCTTGAAATTGCTAATGCCATAGGCATCTCAGATGAACGAGTACTCCATATTTTACATGAAGAATTACGTATGAAAAAACTGTTTGGAAAGTTAGTGCCGCACACATTAACAATTCAATAAAAACTGGATCGAAAATAAATTTCTTAGCGTAATTTGGAGCGTTTTTAGCCGAATAAAACCGACTTCTTGCGTCGTTTTATAACTATGGATGAGACTTGGATTTATCACTATGATTTTACAGTGGACTGAAGCTGGTTGTTCAGCTCCAAAGCAGGTGAAGTCACAACGATCAGCAAAGAAGGTTATGGCATCAGTTTTTTGGGATGCAAAAGGAATTTTGTTGATTGATTATCTTCAGAAAGGTAAAACAATCAACTCTGAATATTATTGCAGCTTTTTGGATCAGCTGGATGAAAAAATTCCTGAGAAAAGACCTGGTTTAAAGAAGAAAAAAATAATTTTTCATTAAGACAATGCACCTGCTCAGAAAAGTGTTTTGACGATGGCTAAATTCAAAGAATTAAAGTATGAATTGCTTGAACATCCACCGTATTCACCAGATTTGGCTCTCAGTGACTACTATCTCTTCATAAATCTCAAACAATTCCTTTGTGGAAAGCATTTTTCGTCGAATGAAGAGGCCTTAGCAGCCGTAGACGGTTATTTTGCAAAGCTTCCGGAAAACCATTTTAAGGATGGGATAAAATTATTGGAAGATCATTAGAACAAGTGTATTGAGCTTCTAGGAGATTATATTGAATAAAAAAATATATTTCGTAACAAAAACAGTATTCTTTCATTTCGAGCGCAGGAACTTTTCAACTAACCTGTATTAAGTCGCTCCAATACTTTTTCCATTTGGCACCATCCTTTTGGGTCTCACTAAGACTGTTACGGCTCGCCGCTAATTCGATCCATTTTTCGTCTTTAAATTTGGCACCATCTGCAGTTACAAATCTGTAAATATGGGATTAATAAAAGTGTGATTATGGTAACTAAACAACTTACTTATCGTTTGCAACGTGCACATGCTCTTCTAAATAATTAATTAAATACTCCTTTTGGCTTTTGCTGGCACGCTTTCCTGGCTTTCTCCATGCTTATTTCACTTATAAATAGTCTATGTAAACAATTTTTTTATATGAAAACATTTTTACATTTGGTTGCACTGTTACACAAAACAAGAATTGCCACCGCTGTGCAATCATGAAAAAATCTTGTTTCGTTCCACTTTTTTTTCATATGAAAACGTTTTGATATTTCTTAACATTTTTTCAGAGAACGCGAATCAAAAGTAATATGAAAGTGTGAAAAAACTTTTCATTTCACCGTTTCACAGAACGAGAATTGACCCCCTGATTCGAAAGATAATCTTTAATACATGAAAAAAACATGCTTGCAGAACAGTGACGTGCGGCAATGTTTTCAACTGGGTGTCTGTACACCTTTAATTTTATTTTTATTTAAAAAAAAACATTTACTTTGGAATTTAAAAATGTAATGTAGCATTTTAAAAACGTTTGATATTTTTGCAAAACAAAAAACAGGGATAAAACGTGACAAAGTAAATTGATTTATTTTTGAAGTTTAATATTTTAAAATATTTTTACTTTATTTTATATTTATATTAATCATATAATTACAAATTATATATTAGTACCCTAACCGAGCACTAGCAACAAAGGTCATCGGCTCGTTGTAGCGAAAACAGACCGGAGCCTCTGGTGGGAATCGAACCCACGACCCCCGCACTGATAAGCTAGCACGATACCAACTAGCCTACCGGGGCGCCCAATATTTTAAAATACAACTCCGATTTTATGAACAAATAGTATTAAAACACTGCACAGTTGTAGAAAATGGCCAAAATCCCATAGCTTTTATATTTCTTTATGTAAATGCACAACATTTGGTGCGTAGGTAAAGAATATAATATCTGAACTATAGAAGGGCACGTGAGCGATTTTGTACTCGCGCAAGATCACGAACAAAAAATTACAATCACGCACGAAGATTTGTTTCTATTCACGCTCGATCACGTGAGTAATTTAAATTTTTGCACACGCTCACGAAACATCACGCTCACGATATACGCTTCATAAACTCAAAATATTTTGAAAAAATAAACAAAATCTTATGTATAGTGGCTAGCAATTTCGATGTAGTGGTTAGGTGGCTAGGGGACTAAGAGGCTAGGTCATTCGCACAATACATCCTGTATATTTCTAAGGCCCTTGTAATCGACCACCTTCAGTTATATATAATTTTTTCATTTTTTGAAAGGCTATATTTTACAAGCGATATAATGGACACAGAAGGGGTATATGAATCTGATTTTTGGTGGCCAAACTACTAAGAGTTTGAAAATCACGAAAAAAATAAAAATTGCTTCGGCCAAAGATGTACGTTAGTTGAAAAAATTGTTTGTATTTTTTTAGTTTTGAAATCAAGTGAATTTAATTATCTTTTTGCTAAGCACTCCCTGTGGGAAAGGATCTATCCCAGGGCACGTCAAGTGACCGGTTAATTGCGATAGAGACCGGTCACGGGACCAGTCACTTTAACATTTGCTTATCCTTGGAGGGGGTCAATTGCCCTCTGTGACATGTCACAGGACTGGTCTAAAAGAACATGTCATAAATTTTAGACCGGTCACGTGATAGGTACTTAAGGAACCGGTCCTTTTTTCACCTATCCCGTGATATGTATTTTCGGAAGCTGTCCAGTTTTTACCTATCTCCGGACAGGTCCCAATTGCCCCTTTTTTCCCGCAGGGCTGCTAAAACAGCATTTACTGTTTCGAACTCAAAGCCTTATGAATTAAATCCGATTCACATTTAATACAAGTTTCAGTAATATTGCGTAATCTTGGAACAAACACTATATGCCACTTCAGGCCTTAACCACTAGGTTTCCGACTTGTCTCAGCATCTTTTTAATAAATAATTGCTAATAGTATTAATGATATATATTGCTTAAATGTTAACTTATGCAATATTTATACTTCAAGTATTATTCAAATGTTTTTTAAACCATTCAGATTTCTTGCGTTCTAAATAATCCTTATTATAACTGCTATTTTGCCCCTTTTTTCGATTATTTTTTTTTATCTTTTCTCAACATATTGAATAATTATAGTTACTATTTCATCATTTTTGTATGTTGATGTGCTTTCCAGACAAAAAAAAGCTTTCCGTTTATAATTATAGATGTCACAATAAACTCTAGTTATAAGAATTGGTTCATGTTGTTTCTGAAATTCATAGTACTTACTTATTATTACAATTATACTATTTTATAGTAATTTTGCCGCTTACCAAACTTCTTATTTTTTATTATTATTTTTTTTAACACTTTTTATCACTACAAAATTTTATAACGACAAAATTACTGAAATTCTTAAGAAAATTTTCAATTTTTAGAAACAAGCAAAAAAAAATATTTGAAAAACATTATGAATAAAAAATTTTAGCCTAAAGTCAATAACCGCTACTAAGCATTGGTAAAATTCTAATTTACAAAAATTTTTAAAAAAATTTCTGGAATAAGCAAAAAAAAATTGTAAATATTCTGGGAAAATTCTGTAATTTGTAAAAATTACAAAATAGTAAAAGGGGCCTGAAAAAATTATTGGTGCAATATAAAAAAAATCTTAAAGAAATTGATTAAAATGTTTATTTAATCAAATTTCGGGAGAGTGCGTTTTTATGGGGACTGGGTCGAAATGTGGTGCGATTTCCTATAAATATGGAGGCATGATTTATCTTTCTATATAACCTTTGCAGGCGAAATAGTAATCAGATATCTACGGTTCTGTGTGTATAAACAGCATTTTACTCCAATTCAAATAGGAACTTTCTATTGAAGGTTATATGGACCGATTCTAACCGCATACAATGAAGTTCGTCCTTGGGTCAATTTAAGCTCATGTAAAAAATTACACAGAAAATCCTCAGAACAAATTAAAAAATTAATTTTAAAAAATAAGAATCCATTGGAGAATATTAGAAGAAACGTTAACCGTACCGATTTTGGTTCTAAATATTCCCGCTAGAGGGTGTCGTAAAATAATAAAACATTCAGAAAAATCGTATATAAGAATGTTTAGCTAATTTTCGTGAAAAGATTCGGACGATTTCTTAATTAAAAAAAAACATGGACTAATAATTTAAATTTTTGCCGCTTTAGCCATTAAATGCATTATAATCTTAAAATAAAGATACTTTAGCCAATACTGTAACATACAATCTTCTTGGTTTCTTTGGTTTTGGAAGTTTTCAAAGTTACTGCATAAAAATAGGTATTAAAAATTGCAAATATTTGTCGTAATTCAAAAAAATTTCTAATTGTGTGAGTTATACCAATCAGTGTAGTAGTTAAAAAAATGAATATATATTACTACTACAGTAGGCTCGACGGCCATATACCTTGATAAGGTGTCTGATTGCCATAACTATTTAAAAAATTAAAGTACAATACGAACATTTTCATTGGCATAAATGACTTATGCTTCCTTAAGTAAAATATATAAAATCTTTTTAGCAAAATAATGCTATTATTCGAGCTATAGAAATGTATGCGTATTTAATATATAATACTAGAAATGTTTATCTACTTCAGCAACATAAGTTTCGCATATGTATCGTATGTAAATGTTAAAATAAAACCCTTTTTTGTGAATTTCAAAACTAGAGTGAACATAAAAAGAATGTTTTGTTTGTTTTTTTTTTTTTTTTTTTTTTGAACGAGAAAAAGCTCAAATTTTGATATTTGAAACTGTATGTGAAGTTTGTTATTAAAACCTTGTTTATTTTTTGTTTTTTTCACAGTATGTAACCGTACTCCATTTTTCCCCCAAATGATTTTCATTTCTATGCATGTATTTTCGTTTCTTTTTCACTTTTATTTAGCATCAAAATAGTAACAAATGTACAATGAAAGTATTTGATAATTTTGTAGATGGGGCTGCGTTTAAAGTAGCTTAGATTGATTGGCTTTTTACGTGTTGCTAGCGATCTACATGATGTTGATTTGTTTGCGTATCCATTTGCTAAAGTCATTATTTTGTAAGGAAAATGTACGAGTATTTTTATCGAAAAAAATAAAACATACAAGAAGTTGTAAATCGGTTTTATTTCCTTTGTGTTTATGGCAAAAGCTTTAAAAGTAGTTTACTTAGCAAATATGGCAAGGAAGCGTTGAAAAGTTGAAGTTTAAGGAGAAACGTATGCAAAGGAGTTTTTATGTTTCTTTAAACTTAAAAAGAATTTTTAAACTGCTCTTAAGTAATAATTAAAATAAATAAATAAATATTTTTCTTAAATTCGTTTTATATCTGTTTTAAACACAGAGCATTAAATAATTTGTTCTCATAATAATATAAATTCACGTTAATAGAATTATTTTTACATAAAATATTTGTTTTTTTTTTTCAAACAATTTATTAATATTAGTAATAATTATGCATATGTCCATTTATATTATTTTGAAAAATAGCACCTCACTACTTTTCAAATCACCCTTGCTGCTGTTGTTCCAACATCAATATATCAATCCCTTGTTTGCTATGTAATACATATTGTTAAAAAATTTAATAAGACATTGAAACTTTTTAAACCAAATAAACGTACATATAATAATTTTTTGTTAGCCCTATAAAAGTTACACAATCACACACTCACACCAATATATATTAACACTACGCACTTGTCTTACTCGTTAAGTGCGTGCTTAGATGCTTAAGTGTTTTCTACGTATTTTTTTCCTATTACTTTTTTAAAACTAAAGCACATGCTTGAATCTTTTCTTATGGGTTTTCGTTTTTTGTACAAAGGTAGTTTGAGAAATTCTAAACGTAAATTTAAAAATAAGAAAGAAGAAATAA
Organism: Eustalomyia histrio; assembly: GCA_949748255.1. Taxonomy (NCBI): domain Eukaryota; kingdom Metazoa; phylum Arthropoda; class Insecta; order Diptera; family Anthomyiidae; genus Eustalomyia; species Eustalomyia histrio. Next base: position 195,331,161 of record OX456523.1, read on the forward strand.
CAAAAGATATTTAGTAAACTGCACAGAAAATTTAATTTCAATCAAGAAAAATTGCTATAATGGAAAAAAGATATTGGAAACTTTAATTAAATAATGAACGTTTTTTTTTCGAAATGTTACAAATATTTTATTTAAAGTATTGTCTCAAATTTATCCCATCTTTCTGTTAATTTTGGGATACCAACTCGGAAGAACAACTCATCTTTAGAAGCAAATTAAGCATCGACCAAGTTTTTGTTTATATGAAGTAAACTTCTTGGACTATGAAGTAAACTTGGTCAGGTCATGTGGCATCGACCGCAACAAGTAGTAATCGGATGGAGCAATGCTTGGTAAATACGATGGGTGGGGTAGAACTTCTAATTTCAGCGTTTCCAAGCAGGTCTAGACCGGTTTAGCGTCTAAGCGTTGTCATGCTGCAAATTCACTTTGTCGTACCGTTTTTGCTTCAGCTGCGCTGGTCCCACAAAATTTAGAGCATAAGCTTCATGCAATGAATATTCCGCTTTGCAAACAAAGTATGTTGAAAGCTGACCGGGCAAAACCTTTGCCATTCGTCCACATAGAGCAATAATTCCAATTCTCCGTCTTTAAACTTTTTTAGTTGACCCGGCCGTTCTTCCATGCCTTTCAGCTCAAAATCACCACTTCTATTCTCGCCGTAAGCAATTCCCCCAAAAACACTTCTTCTGGCAATATTTAGTATTGTTGTTTACGTTTCAATCAAATGACACAATCTGACAAGAATGCTTATTCACAATAGGTTTTAGCGGCAAGACATTGGAAACTGTAATATTGGTTCATATACTAGTGACGGCCTCTTGTGTGAAATGCTCATTATTAATTCAGGGTCCAAATATGTTTCAATCAATTTTAATTAATTTCAATTGTTCTCGTTCTCCACTAAAAAAGAAAATTAAATGGAATGATATGGTGATTCCATTTAATTTTAATTTTTAGTGTTTCCCTTTCATTTTATTCCGTTCCCCTTATCTAGTGTTTTAATTACACTCGTTCCCCGTTACATTCCATTTTGTACTCCATGTCTGAAGTTCCAATTCCACCCGTTCACTATTTTATTCCCTTTATCTTGTGTTTGAATTACACTCGTTATTCGGTCAATTCAATTTCGCACCCCCTGTCTAGTGCTTTAATTCTATTCGTTCCCATTGCATTATTATACCAAGACATTCATAGCTCTAGTTAAACGGTTTGAGCTATTCCTTAAGGGGCAAACCTTTCCACTTTGATATCCTCATTTTTACAGCGATTCTGGAGAAAATTTCAAAGACACGTTAAAATTTCAATTTTCTAACCTATGTTGCTTGGGCAGGCCGTCGAGGCATAAGAATATTAAAAAACCCCCCGCCACATATTTTAAATTTGTAGTTTCGAGCCAAAAAGGTCTGGACATTCCGTAAATGGTAATACATTTCCCAACTTTTTCAACATTTTGCCTCTCGCCTTAGAAACTTCCAAAAATCACGTCTTATCAGTAGTCTTGTCATAGTTTGAGGAACACATGTTTTAATTTCAGGTTTCTGAACAAAGGGGTTTGAGCAGGCTGTCAAGAAGAATACTTTCTATTTTTCCCCTTCCTTCCCAAAATCACGTCTCACCCATCACGAAAGAGGGAAACTTTCCCCTTTTTGACCCTCTCCGCAGGAATTTTCAAGGATCTGGTCTTAGCGGATGTCTACTCCTCAAAATGAGGTTGAGCAGCTTGGTAACATATATATATATAATAAATAAATATATTTTTCCCATTTTTCATTTATTGCGGGTTCCAAACAAACTATAGACCCAGAAAACAGTATCAGTTGTGGCCACCGAATTTATTGCCAATCGACTTCTTCCGGTTACGACAACTATCTTCATATTAAATTATATTTTTAGTTGTGAAAGCCAATATTTAGTTGTTTAATTTAATATTTATATTCCACATAAATATCGTTACGTTACACAAAATTTTATTTAAAGAAACATTTTAGTTTTTAAATTTATCTCGTATCGAACATGGATATTTCAGATTCATAGTTCACTCTTTTGCTCACTGCATCACTACTGCTTATAATTTTCTTTGCTTTATTTGCTATTTAAACATTTTAATATTTAATTTTAATTATTATTTAATTATTCCGGTATATTCGGAGTACTAGGCAATCTCTCTACTCACTATACCACAAACTTTTATAAATGCTGATGGATAATTTTGAATTCAATTCATTTGTTTAAAATCCGCTTACAAATACCAATCTTAAGTGGCGTCTATAAGACAGTTCAACACAAAAAAAAAACTTTGTAGATAATGGTATGGCAAATATTTTTGTAGAACATATTAACCCTCTAACTCCCCCGCATAATGGAATTTTTTGGCTTTATTCTAATAAATTGTAAAAAACACCCCGAAAAAGGGGAAGGGCGGGGATGAAATGTTCTACAAATATGTTGGCCATAAAATTCGACTATATACTGGTTGGTTTAAAAGTTCCCGCGCTCGAAATGAAAGAATACTGTTTTTGTTACGAAATATATTTTTTTATTCAATATAATCTCCTAGAAGCTCAATACACTTGTTCCAATGATCTTCCAATAATTTTATCCCATCCTTATAATGGTTTTCCGAAAGCTCTGCAAAATAACCGTCTACGGCTGCTATGGCCTCTTCGACGAAAAATGCTTTCCACGAAGGAATTGTTTGAGATTTCTGAAGAGATAGTAGTCACTGGGAGCCAAATCTGGTGAATACGGTGGATGTTCAAGCAATTCGTACTTTAATTCTTTGAATTTAGCCATCGTCAAAACACTTTTGTGAGCAGGTGCATTGCCTTGATAAAAACTGATTTTTTTCTTCTTTAAACCAGGTCTTTTCTCACGAATTTTTTCATCCAGCTGATCCAAAAGGCTGCAATAATATTCAGAGTTGATTGTTTTACCTTTCTGAAGATAATCAATCAACAAAATTCCTTTTGCATCCCAAAAAACTGATGCCATAACCTTCTTTGCTGATCGTTGCGACTTCACCTGCTTTGGAGCTGAACAACCAGCTTCAGTCCACTGTAAAATCATAGTGATAAGTCCAAGTCTCATCCATAGTTATAAAACGACGCAAGAAGTCGGTTTTATTCGGCTTAAAACGCTCCAAATTACGCTGAGAAATTTGTTTTCGATCCAGTTTTTGTTGAATTGTTAATGTGTGCGGCACTAACTTTCCAAACAGATTTTTCATGCGTAATTCTTCATGTAAAATATGGAGTACTCGTTCGTCTGAGATGCCTATGGCATTAGCAATTTCACGCTTAGTCAAACTTGGATCTTCACTAACCATATTATGTACCTGCTTAATGATTTCTGCTGTGGTTGCAGTTTTTGGTCGTCCTTCGCGTGGATCGTCTTCAAGGCTGGTACGACCACGTTTAAATCACCAGCCCAAAATTCAAAGGTGCGTTTTGAAGGTGAGGACTGCTTATAAAATTCTAACAATTGTTCATAAATTTCCTTTGCTTTTAAACCCTTCAAAACAAAGAATCTAATGACTGCACGATATTCAATTTTTTCCATATTAAAAAAAATCAATGACACGTCATATTCAAATGGCTTGTAAACAAAGAAAGAATTGACAGAATGACTTGCAACTTTGCATGTGTTCTCAGGACAGTTATACCAACGTAAGAAAAAAAAGTTTGGAGCTAGCAGTGCAATCTCTTGGTGAGCGCAGGAACTTTTCAACCAACCTGTAAGTCAGAACACACCAAAACCCAAAACTTAACACAAACACCAAAAACCAATCAAATTCAAGATTGCTCATCAGATTTCTAGTAAAATTTTGGCAAGAGGAACCGTCTAGAGTTTGTGTAAAGCTATTAATAGGCAATTGTTTGCTTTTTCTCCAGAAGTTTTCTCTCGCCTGTAAGTGTGCCTTTTGATTTTTGTAAACGTTTTACCCGCCAGCTCAAAAGACTATGAAACACCTACTTTCTAATTGGTCTTTAAACTTATCAAATATCTTATATATATGAAACTTTCTATATCAACTGCCCAGCTAAAAAAAGTTATGTGTATGTATGAATGAATTTGGGAAATGCTGGAAAATATGGGCAATTGGAAATATTCTTTTTAAAAAATTTCAATACTAGTTCTGCATGTAAATTGTAACACAATTTATCTAACAATCGGCCAAAATTATTTGTTTTTCTTTATCTTCTTGAAAAACTTCAGATGTTTTTCTATCGACTCAGAAAGTTACAGCATGTTAATCCTCTTTATGTTGATGAAAATATGCGCTGAATATTAGAAATATTAAATCAAAATTAAAGTATTTGTTCTCCTCGTAGAATCAGCTAATACCTTAATACGTATTATTGTTTAATTAAATACTCATACTGGGCGTACATATAGCGTGACAATATATCATTTTATTGCATATTTGTAATGTGGGTCATTCCATGTCAAACCGCACAGCATTCGGATTTGTCATCTCCGATTTTAATGAAATTCGCCACAAATATTGTTAATGGGTGGTGTTTACAAAGTCGCCCATAACTTCTAAACTATACAACCTAAAATTGGTACCATTTTAAAGGTGAAAACATTATCTTCAAAATGGCATCCCAAAAGTTTTTTTGTATTAAAAGGTTAAAGGTATTTTTTAAGTTTAATCTTTAAAAATCGATATCTCAAAATCCAATTTTTTTAAAATTCTGAAAAAAATAAATGTTAAAATCTAAGGCCTTTCTACATTTGTGGCAAAATTTAAGGTGGAGCCTTATTTGGTTCCTGAGTGATGAAGGAAATGTGGTCGTAAGCAAAAAAATCTTTTACATGCTATGAGTGTGTGTGTGTACAATGTTTAGTATACATATTATTGTTGTGTGTAAGCTTTTGCATATGAACTCGTCGACGAAAGTGTGCTTACGACCACGTTTTCCTTCATAACTCAGGAACCAAATGAGTCTCCACCTTGAAATTTTTGCCACAAATGTAGAAAGGCCTTAGTTTTTAACATATATTTTTTTCAGAATTTTCAAAAAGTTGGATGTTGAGATATGGATCTTTGAAGATTAAGCTTATAAAAATGACATTTAACCTTTTATAACATAAAAACTTTTGGCACGCCATTTTAAAGGCATGGTTTTCACCATTAAAATGGTACCAATTTTAGGTTGTATAGTTTAGAAGTTATGGGCGACTTTGTATGGGCACTTTTTCGATATTTTGACGTTTTTGACGATTTTCATGACGTCATATTTCGAAAACTGAAAGGGTTTGAGACCGAAATGTTATTGATTTAATAAACACTACCCATTTACAATATTTTTGGACAATTTCATTAAAATCGGAGATGACAAATCCGTAAATGCTTGTTTTCTGTGCGGTTTGACATGGAATGACCCGTGTACAATATTTATGGAATAAATATTCTCTCAAACGAAACAGGGTAACACACTGACAAACTGACTAAATAAAATTATATTGACATATATATTCCTTCGCTCACTTTTTGAAAAAAATTTGAAAATCTGTTCCAAGTTAAATACAAAAAGTTTGACATTGATGTAATATACCTTTTCCTGCAGGGTGCCACTTAATATGGAAAGCCCTATATATTGAATATTTTCATATATATTTTAATACACTTTTAAAGAAATTCTCCCTTTCGATTTTTATGTTGTTTTTGTTAATACGTGATTGGAATTTAAAACCAATTTGCCATTGTGGCAAAATAAATTTAAGAATATATAGGTTTTTAGTACATATATAGCGTTTTATAGTCAAAAAGTTAAATGCAGGTTAAAAACATATGCTTCTTCTTCATCTTTCACTTTTTTTTGTCCTTTTATCATTTCTTCTTGTTTTCTTTGTTAACGGTATCAAGTTTTTTTCTTTTAAAGTTGTAATTAAATTTTTTATTTTTAAATTAAATAATATAGTATTTTTTAACAGCATACTGCAGAAAAAAAATACTTGTTAAAAAACGGAAATGAAATTTCGTATTTGTGCTAAAAATAAGTAATTACTTATTTTTAGCACAAATACAAATTATAATTGGAGAAAATCGTATTAAAGCCTATTTAAAAGGAAACCGGAAATCAGTAATTTGTATATGTTATTTAATATTTTGTATTAAGTGTTTTAACATTTTATGACAATTTAATTATTTCCTGTGTCATTAAAAACATAAAATTTATTAAAAAAAGAACACATATATATATTTTACCTATCTATACTTAAACGGTTTTATGTGAAACATTTTTATCAAGGATTAATGTAGTTGTTACACATTAAATTAATGCTTGAGTAAACAACAATTTTATAAGGATTTTTTATTGCTATATAAAAAAATTGCCAATTTAAGCAAAAATTCTGTTAGGTGAATACACTAATAAACTTCCGAATAGCAAGAAAGTGTAATACCAATAAATTTTAAAGTTTTCCTATTTGTTGTGATTTCATGATTTTAAAGTTAATTTTGATTAACTAATATCGTTCCAATTATTTTTCTTTTATAACTTTATAAAACTTGGTAGTTTAGGTAATTTGGGGTTAAAAAACACGAATCTGAAGTCAAATTTTTTTCAGATTTTTTGTTTTTGAGAAAAATGGTGTTCGATTTCTCAAGCACTGTGTTTTAAAGGCATATTACAACAATATTAATGAAAATCGTTTGTTAATGAAACTAAATTTTTACTTATTTTTTATTTATTTTTTATACATAGAGCAATTTCATATGAAAGCGATCACCTTTTGGACGACCCCTCTCCGATTTTAAAATAAATAGTCTCAATCGATTGCCCAGCAAAAAATAATGTACCTACATATTTTTTTTTTTTTTTATAGTGACTGGTTTAGTGGTGGTGTACACCACTGTCATGTGACAAAATTGAAGAATTCTTCATAAGGGACCTCATTGAAAGTTGTTTTAAAAACTACTAAAGCGATCGCAACGAGTGATAGCTCGTTGGAAAGGTATTGAATCAGGCTTTAATTGAAAAATAAAATTTTCCTAATTTTTCTCAGAAATTTATCTTTTTTCCCATGAAAATTAAATTTTCCCATGAAAATTAATTTTCCGATTTTCCACAGAAGCTTCTAAATTTTCCGGCTAATTTTATTTTTTTTGGATTCCTCATAATTTTTTCTTTAAGAATCAGCAATAAAAAAATGGGCCCCGACTCCTTGTTTGGACAGGAGAAGAGCATTTAAGAGACCACCTTGTTCTCATTGCTTTTATATTTTTTATAATTGAATTATTTTTAATTATTTAACATTATTTTATTTTATTATTAAAAATAAATTTTAAAAATTATTTTACAGTTAAAAATACATTTATGAAGAAAAAATAAATTTTTTTTTAAGAGCCCCAAGTTGAGTGTGTAGTGAATATGGTCTGCCTGCCTTCAAAAGATCGGCCATAAATCCATGGATAATAGCAGCAGTGGCATGTAATGGCACACCAAACCCGACTGAGGCTACAGGTCATAAAATGTTTTGTAAATTTTTTAAATTACCAGGTAATAAATATTTCGCCTAAAATGACACCTGCAGAAACAAGTCATAAAACACGGATTTTCCATAAATATGGCGAAATATGTATTACCTGGTAATTTAAAAAATTTACAAAACATTTTATGACCTGTGGTCGGCTTATTGGCAGTAACCAATTAAGTCCCTCTTTAAAAAACATGTTATGACCAGTAGTTCACGCAAATTTTCCTATTAAAGAAAAGCAAATATCGCTTATTTTTTTTACCTATTTTTTACCAAAAAATAAATATAAATACTTCACACACTCTGAGTCAAATTTCAGTTGAATACTAAACGTGAAAGTGTTAAAGTGTTTTTTTTTGTAAAGTAAAGAGTGAAGATGTAAAGATAATTTAAAGTAAAATGAATAAATTTTGCTGCAATCCGTTTAACAAGAGTGGACATCGTTCGAAAAAGATAAAAGTATTAAAATTAACTGGTGTTTCGAAGCGATACATGAATGAATGAAATATCTCATTTTATCTGTGCTACCTCAATCATGGTCTATACGCAAGATTTCTGAACAGTTTCAAACATCTTTTTACATCGCGAGAAGAAGCAAAGAATTAGTTCGACAGAAGGGCATATTGGCGACTCCCACCAAGAAATTTGGCTCAAAGACCCTCAGCGAAGCAACGGTGAAATTGATTCAAGATTTTACTGCAATGATGACAACAGCCGCGCCTGCCTAGGTACACGTGATTATGTTATCACACGTGAAGATGGAGAAAAAGTACACAAGCAGCGCAGATTATTATTATGTAATCTATCCGAAGCATACCATCAGTTCAAAGAGAAATACCCAGCAGAAAAAGTGGGATTTTCTAAGTTTGCCATCCTACGACCAAAAGAATGCGTGCTGGCATTAGACAGGCACGGAACGCATTCAGTCTGCGTTTGCATGTTTCATCAAAACATCAAATTAATGTTCTTTCCATGCAAGAAATTGAAAGTATTTCACGGTGAAATTGAAACATATAGGGACCTCCTGTCGAAGTCGTTGTGCGCATACCCCACGGAAAATTGTCATCTGTCCAAATGCGACAATTGTCCGAAGATTGACGAGCTAGAGCAATATTTGGCGGAAAAGTTTGAACAGCTGTTAATTCAGGAGGTGCATTTCAAACAGTGGATAATTAGCAGCGGCAGATGTTCCCTTGAGACCGTGGTAAAGCAGATTCCGGAATTCATCGAGGAATTTGGATTCAAGTTGAATGAACTGAAGGCGCACCATTTCATATCCGAGATGCAATCGAAATTTCTAAAGGAAAGTAAGGAGAAATTAGCCCAAAATGAATTCATTGTGATAAGCGACTTTGCCGAGAATTACACTTTTCTCGTTCAGGATGAAATTCAGGCTTATCACTGGGCAAACGACCAGTGCACGGTGCATCCTTTTTGCATTTATTTCAAAAACGAAGATAACGAACTACAGACCGTAAGCCTTGTTGTTGTCGCGGAGAGTTTAGCTCATAATTATGTGTCCGTTTATTTATTTCAAATGAAACTGTTTGAATTCTTAAGATCAAAATTCGATGCAATCGACAAAGTAACGTTTTTCTCAGACGGCGCGGCTTCTCAGTACAAGAATAAAAAAAATTTGTACAATCTTTGCATAATTGAAGAAGAACAAAACTGCAAGGTCGAGTGGCACTTTTTTGCGACGTCCCACGGTAAGGGCCCATGCGATGCGTTAGGGGGAACCCTAAAATGCATGGCGACTAAGGCAAGTTTGCAAAGGCCATATACTGACCAGATCTTAAATGTACAACATTTGTTTTCGTGGATTCAAAGCAAGGAAATTGCCATTAACACAGTTTTATGCACTCAAAAAGAACACGATGCCATGGAGCGACGACTTCAAAACAGATATAATAATGTCAAAACTATAACTGGAACGCAAAAGTTTCATTGCTTCATACCAAATATTTCTGATATGTCAATTAATGTAAAGCGGTACTCTTCGTCTGTCGACGTGCTAAATTTAAAGTTACTTTAATTTTATAATGATGCCAAGACAATTGAAATTTTTAATAAATATTGTAATTAAGTATAAGCAGCAAAATAAGAAAGATTTTTTCTTCATAAATGTATTTTTAACTGTAAAATAATTTTTAAAATGTATTTTTAATAATAAAATAAAATAATGTTAAATAATTCAAAATAATTCAATTATAAAAAATATAAAAACAATGAGAACAAGGTGGTCTCTTAAATGCTCTTCTCCTGTCCAAACAAGGAGTCGGGGCCCATTTTTTTATTGCTGGTTCTTAAAGCAAAAGTTATGAGGAATCCAAAAAAAATAAAATTAGCCGGAAAATTTAGGAGCTTCTGTGGAAAATCGGAAAATTTAATTTTCATGGGAAAATTTAATTTCATGGGAAAAAAGGTAAATTTCTGAGAAAAATTAGGAAAATTTTATTTTTCAATTAAAGCCTGATTCAATACCTTTTCAACGAGCTATCATATATAAAGCGATCGCTTGAGTAGTTTTGTTTTAAAACAACTTTCAATGAGGTCCCTTATGAAGAATTCTTCAATTTTGTCACATGACAGTGGTGTACACCACCACTAAACCAGTCACTATAAAAAAAAAAAAAAAATATGTAGGTACATTATTTTTTGCTGGGCAATCGATTGAGACTATTTATTTTAAAATCGGAGAGGGGTCGTCCAAAAATTTGGCAATTTTGATCGTTTTCATATGGAATTGCTCCATAGTTTTCAGTTTTTAAGATTTGAGGGTATATAGTCGCATGTGTTTAAATATGCTTATAATGTGATTATAATGTGATTATAATATATGACGGCCATATACCCTCCAATTGTTGATCCGAGGATATATGGTATGACCATGAGGTCATATATATATGATCATTAACCTATGCAAGGACGTATATGGTCATATGTGCCAACCTATGATCATATAATACTCCATATTATTATGTATGTACTTTTATGTTCTTTTACGTGGATTTATTTAAAAACTAAGAAATTTTATGAGTTTTAAAAATTTTTACTAAATTTATTTTTGTTATAATTGATATATTCTCAAATGAAGAATTAAAATTTTGAGTTTAAATCTAAAATTCCACTTTTTCTGTAATCTAAATAAAAAAATTGTTTATTTTTTTTATTAATTTTTACTAATTTTTGTCAGTTGTTTCAATTTTTTTTCAGCATTTTTACAGCATTTATTAGTTGTTTTTAGTAATTTTATTATTATTTATTATTTTGTTTTATTTTAACTGTCATTTTTTTATTTTAACTTTTTTGAGTGTACAATTAGAGTGGTCTTACAATTCCTGTTAATATTTTAAGATTGTATTTTGACTCCATGCTACACCTTATTTACGTAGATGTAAAGAAATTTAAATTTTTACTCATTCTGGTCATTAACCTGTCTGCAGAAGAAGATGTTTTTCGTCTTCAAGCGCTCAATTCTTTTTTTTATTTAAAATTCAAACTAACAGGTCTATATATTTGATATTTTTGGAGTGAACAAAAATTCAAGGAACCGCTATAAATGAACTCAGAAAAAAATGTTAGTACAATGAAAAATTATATTTCCAGTTGGACGTGTTTTAACCCTTATGCACTTCTTGGCCAATTTCAAACTAACAGGAGTGAACAAAAATTCAAGGAACCGCTATAAATGAACTCAGAAAAAAATGTTAGTACAATGAAAAATTATATTTTCAGTTGGACGTGTTTTAACCCTTATGCACTTCTTGGCCAATTTCGTGTTTACAACCGAATTTTTTGCCAATCGAATGGTTCAGTTGCATCAACCGAATTTTTCGGTTGAGACTACCGAATTGTATTGCGGCAACGGAAATACTGTTGTCACAGTCAAATAACTCATGACTTAATCGGTATTCTGTTGCTTCAACCGAAAAACTCGGTTACCACAACCGAACCATCCGATTGGCTTCAAATTCGGTTGTCAGCACAAATCTGTTTTGTATGTGTATGATTTTGTATACAAGGGAGTTTTTGTAAGGGGCTCCCCTTGATATTTGCAAATTGATAAAATAAGGACGACTCTAATTGGCATCTATGGGTAAATCATTGATTTACCTTTATCGAAATCGTCTTAATTTTATTAATATTTCAAATCAACCAATACTTTTATTCAATCTTCTTTAGATATATCCTTATTTTAGATAGTATATCTTTTACCCTCATTTCTATCATAACAAAATGTCATTTTACATTATGCTGCTCTTACAAAATTATAATATTCATTGATGTTTTAAGGTTTTTAGTAATAGTTGAGTTTAAAAATGAATTTATCCCTGGGGATATGAAATTATATCATATTTAGTTATTGTTTTATTTTTTTTTTTTTCATTTTATTATAAATATGATAAGGGTTTAAATACAGATTGTTTGTATATGTGTAGCTGAACACTTATACAAACACATGCTGTCTTTCAGCTTAACATCATAAAAATTTTACCTTTAAATGTTTATTTAAAATGTTCAGCTGTCAAACTAATAAAAAAAAATTATAATAAATATTCCAAATGTATTAAAAGACAAAAAAAAAAGCTTTTAAGAAAAACCATTTTTTAGTAGACATCATTTTGAAATTAATTGTTATAAAAAAACAATGCAAATTTTTTTTTGCAAATAAGGTCAAATATTAAACAAAAATTATGCCAAACAAGTAAAAGCATTAAATTCGGTTTAATCGAACTTTATACCCTCCACCATACGAGTATATGGTGAGGGTATATATCAGTTTGTCATTCGGTTTTCAACATATGATATTTATGCAATTTAAGCCGTCTGCCTGACTGTTGAAATGGCGATCACGACGTGGAGGCGCAAGCGGTGGTACTCAACTCACGAGCAAATAAACAAAATCGGTCCAGCGGTTAGAAATTATGAATGAAAATGTGAATTTTCCATACAAATTTTTGTATTTTAGTTCAATTTCGTAGTAGCGACTGGCAAGTAAAATATTTTCTCTTGTTTTTTAACCAGTCCTTTACAATTCAATAATATTTTATATTCACCTTAAATATTTTCACCTCAAAAATTGTTTTCACTAATAAAATTTTTTTTCACCTTAAAATATTTTATTCAAATCAACATTTTCTCCAATCAAAAAATCAAAAAGTTTTTTTTATCTCCATAATTACACTTTTTTTACATTATTTGTATGAAAAATTGTGAGGACTTTTTTTATGACAATGGTGGAGGGTATTAAAAGATTCGGCGCAGAGGAATCTAAGCCTTTATTACTTGTTTTAATTGACCTCATCTGCTGGCTTATCTGAAACAAATTAAAGTTTAGTGCTTAACTATAGTATGTTTATGAATGTCATATCTGAATAGAAATATTTCATGTAACGTTTAATTCATGTTGTTTTTGGATAAGTTACCCGACCTAAAAGTATTTCTTATAGACGGAAAAATACGTCGGACCAATAAAGGCTTAACGCTATAAAATGTAAGACGTAGACGAAATGCGTTCGATGACGTTTATTCGATTTGGATAAAATTATCATATATGATCATATATGATAAACAGGATAGAAATACTAAGAATGCTTACAAAACACGATCTCAATAAATTTATTCAATAACCCTTTGAGAAAAAACACGAATAATTATTTGAACGATTAATCGATTAAAATAATAAGTAGATTAATTAAACACCCTAGGTATAGGGTATAAAACTATAATCAAAATTTGAATCGATTTCCGCGCCGATATTTTTTATCCATGCGCCACTAAATTTCTTATTAGTTATTTTTATATAAAATACAAGCAAAAAAATTTTCCCAATCGGAACTCTTAAAGCGCATTCAAACAAAATAAAACAAAAAAAGCTCATCCATTCGGATATTCGGAGCCCGATACTTTCCTATGTGGAATAACTTGAGATTTGAACTTTTGAAACGCGTTTTTACAGAACTATAACCCATGAAATTTAGTATAACGTTACAACCATAATTATATTTGATCCAAACCTATTATTTGACTATTGAATATCCTTCTTGGAATATGACCCAAATCGTACTTGGATATTGGTTGGTTAGTTCAAGTGGCAGCTCACACCCTCATAAACATTAAGTAATGTTGAAAATCAACTACGTAAGCATAAAGGATAATCAAAAAGGGAAAACGTTTAAGAATACCATGCCGCCTGTAGTTAGCGATAACGGATAATATCACCCAATACTACATCCAATATCACCGACAGGTCGTCCAGAATATAATCACCCAAAGTTTTATGCCTAATGCCCTATATTATTAAACAGTAATTATGTCAATTTATTCGGTTTAATCGAATTGTTTTAGTACCCTTCAGCAGGGATGATAAATAAGAATTTCAAATAGGTATCATTTGAGAAGGTACATACGTACTGCAGTACTTCTGATAATGATAATACTGATATCGATAAAATGCTGATTTATGGAGTGAACTATTTTCTTCTCCTTACACGGTATGCCACAGCTGCGTCTTTGTTATCCGCGCACTTCCCAGGATCTGTTACTGTGTCTGTCTAACAACTAGTAACTAGTCAGAATATTTATCAGTCTCAAAACATATCTTCCACCCGTACAGAGGAGTGATTTAGGTCGCCCCAAATTAGTAGTCGCGTCACATGAGCCTCACGGTTCCACAAGTATAAAAGGCCCCGCCATATGTCCCTGCTAAACTGCGAGCTTGTTCACTCGTCTGCCCGCTCATTAACTATTGACTGGGAATCCATACCAGCGCAATGAAGGACTGGCAACTAAGCCTATACAGTTCTCCTTTATACTGATCGACGGGAATATAAGATGTAATATACGATTACTGGAACATAAGTGCGGGCCCGGCTATCGACGATGATTCCCAAGGTTCCTTGAGTTTAAATCGCATACAAAAGTTTGCATAGTTTCCCTTATAGCCAGAATCTTCGCCTGCCAGACACTAGCATGATCAGGTAACCTAGAGGAGCCCTGTATGTTGCAATCACCAGATACGACTTCAAAAGGGTTCTTGCGGATTTCATCGCAATGGGATGGTATACTATCACAGGTGCTGAATAAGCGTCCATTGGTCAACCTATTTGATTCTTCGCGACGTGCTGGAAGGTTTCAAATGTTCAGGCAATTCCTAGGAAGGGTGCGGCTAACAATCCTGAAAGCTATCGCCCAATTACATTATGCTCTGCGCTCTCAGAGGTGATGAAAAGCATCTTGATAATTATCTAGAGTCCAAATCACTTTAAAGCGATAGACAGTACGACTTTCGTGGAGGTCGTTCTCTTAATTCAGGTATTTTCAACCATACCCAGCAAAAAAAAGTAGCAAAAGAAGAGAAAAAGAAGCAGTGATTTTGATTTCTGTGTTGTGAAAATTTGGACCGGAACTAATGATTTTTACATAGGGGTGTCATAGGGTGGAAGTTTTCTTTTGTGATCCTTTTTCATTGTATCTAAACCCTTCTTATGGTTTAGAAAAAAATGTGGTCCTTGATGTTCCCAAATAAGTTTTGAATTTTTTATTTAAGTTTTAACGCGTGTATAAACAGTTTTGTAAAATCAATATAAAATTTTCTATATCATTGGTCATAAGTTTTCAATTACTTACAGACAACAAAGTGACAAATTTAGTTAAGCATAATAAACAATTTCTCCATCTTATAAAAGTTGTTTGGCATCTTTTTCTTAAGTAAAACTAAATATATTTATAGTCAAGTAAAGGTGCATATAAAAAAAGTGTGTTTCGGCAAATTACAAAACTTTCATTAATTCACATTCAGTAATCCAGCCTTATTTTTTAAATTATTTTGTTTGAAATTTAAAGTAAAAAGTTGATACAAATGACTTAAACCTGATAACTTTTTTTAAAATAACCAAATTTGTCTATCTATTGTCACTTATTTTTCGTCTTTTGTAGACTAAGTCTCGTGGAGTTTGGGAGCAAAATGTAGATTACAAATCACACACTCAATCGAAACCTTTCGACAATCCTCGAGTCGGATCGTGCTAATAGGTTCAATTTTAATGCATGTCATCATTAAATATTGCTGGTGTCAATATCGAGGAACCAGGCTATGAAAAATTCAGTGTGATAACCATTGTAATAAGTATATATTGAAGTGTAAGAAATATTTCATTCCATCCCATTTCTTTACTATTTTTACCACATATTTCCAACCGAAGATGGAATACAACTCCCATGTATGTATATGAACTTGAAAGTATGTTCTGGAGGTTTTGTACCGTAACTAAAGGAGGGCAACGCCACTCATTAATGACAGTAGGGTATTGACTCATTGATGTGGCTTGTGTATCATTATTATATCGTTATTACCATAGGAATTGTTCTGCCGAGGTAAGGGAACTGATCCCCAGAGTTCGGGCTTACATCAGTTTATCAGTCTTTCAAGTCGAATGTAGAATACACTCTGTGCAGTAGTCTTTCCTGTTACCTACAATATAGAGAAATTTAAGTCTAATATCCACAAACACTACTTCCTTTTTCCTCCTTCTCATAATATATTTTCCTAATGTCAACACAATGCACTGCATTAGTAGGGGTATCCCCTGAGCGTTGGTCTATCGTAAGAAAATATAAAATTTTCTATAATGATGTTGCCGTCGCTAGGACTCGAACCCGCTGCCTTCTGTGCTTAGCTTGTTTACTTTCCTGACATTTTGATGATAACTCCTTCTTTCTTCTAAACTGTGCCCTGTGTATAAAAAAATTTGTATTTAAAATGTTTGAAAATATGGTTTCCATAAAAAGTACTTTATTTAAAAATTGCAAAGTTCTAAAGATGTAGACTGAAAGGTTAAAGGCTTATAATCCAGCTTGAGACCTTTTTGCCCTTCAGTGTTTAAATACAATTTTATATTATTTTTCTACCTTGGAATATAAAGATCGAGATTAAGGATAATCCAAACTGTTCCGCATGACGCTCTTTCTCGATTCGACATTTTCTGCATGCCAATCTAAAACATATGTGTTTTATTCATCTTTTATTTAACATTTTTCTTTAATCCAATGGCTTTTATTTGGTTTCCATATTTTATTTTGTAGTTTTATTTCTTTAGGGGTTTGTTTAAGGTGTTTAATTTTTACATTTCTTTATGACTTTCAATTTGTTTTATCATACTATTCTTTTGAAATTACCACTAACAAAAAACTGTCAACATTATTTTAATTTTTTGTTATGTCATTTTTTTTTTGCTTCTTTACGTCCTTGTAAATGTTGTCTTTACATAATACCAGCATAAATACTTGCTATAATATTCTGCTTATGAAAGCATGTTAATTTTTTTTCTCGCAATTTTTCTTTTTCTTTCAAAAGTTAAAACACAACCTCTGTCTGTTATATATTTTCTAGCTATTTATACGTTTATTTACCATTTTTAAGCTGCAAGTATAGAGAAAAAAAATAAGAGAGAAATATGAGAAAATGTGTTACTATTTTAATACTGGCCATTGATATTGAGCTTTTTGTTAGATGTTAAAATAAAATATGTGTATATTTATATAAAAGAAATAAACGAACATTAAAAGATTCAAAGACTCATACATTCAAACACTTTTAGATTTAAACATGAGCCATAGGAAAAACAAAAAATTGTATACCATTATAAGGACTTAATTTCATGAGTTATTTATGGCTTATAAGTACAAGATTACTTGTATGCGTCACTTAAATAAAATATAGGAATAAAATAAAACTAAACTTACACACATACAAAGAAACTATGAATGTATGTTTGAGCATTATAAAAAGGCCGTTTACAAGGTTGCTTTATTTTGGTTTATGTTGCTACTTATAGAAAATATTAAAGTAATACACACGCATTTTCTTGTAAAAAGTTTTAAGCATAATAAAGTGACAATATTATGTAGTTAATATAAGTGATGGACACATGAGTTGAACTTTGTGTGAATCGCATTAATAACGTGTGAATTCAAGGTAAAATTTATGTTACTTATATTAGCGTCAGTGAGTGTGAGTGGAAAAAAATGTTCGTGAGTCAAATATTTTGGTAAGCGCGTTAAATTTTAAAGCAATTTTGCTTTTGTTGTTAATTAAAATTACCTTTTTTGGTTTGTTATTAATATATATCTTGCGCTTTGTATCTTAAAATCGAGCGGAATAAATTTTTTATCGAAATCGAAAATGTTTACGTTAGTTGTGGAAACTTCAATCGGAGAAAAACTTATGTTACTTATAAATCAGTGATCGGCACTCATAGCGGCAATTCACACGTACACTACACGAATATCAACAAATCTCACAGCTAAGAGCACAAAAAATACAATTATTTCATTCAGTAGTACGCTAACTTTCAACAGAGCAAGTATATGCCGCTTTGTTGAGGAAATAAAGTACACTCTAAATTTTTTTTATAGGCATTTTTTTTATTGTAGGTATTTATTTTGTTTTTCGTTTGCATTTTATATTAAAAATGTGGAACGTTAAATGGGATTTTTTATTTTCTTGAAGTATTTAATGAGGGGTTGTATGCAATCAAATTATCAATTATTATTACCATTATTATGAATTATTTTTATTTTTTATAATAGAGAAAACAAAAACATTAACTATTTTAATTCAATGAATACGGATATTCTCTTATCGATTAATAAATTTATTTATCTGTAAAGATAAAATAATTTCTTACGGTGTAAAACACCAATACATTCATATTCTCTCTTTCTGCCGACCACTGTTATAAATACATCCTAAGCAAGTGTGAGTGAAAAAAAAATTTTGTCTTTCAAATTTTTGCGTGTTTTTAATTACAGTTACTCTCTTTGTTGGCAATTTCCTTTATCAGCTTGTATCAGATAAAATTACTGGCATTAATGGCTAATTGTTCGAAAAAAAAAGAATTTACATATGTTAAGAGTGATCACTGGTGAGTGTGAGTGAAAACTTATTTTAGTTTCAGATTAAAAACTTGTATGTCGATTGCGCTGGTAAGAAGTGTGTGAGAGAAAAATTTACTCACGTGCTCGTCTCTGGTTTAAATAATCCCAAAATAGTTATAAGGGAATATATACATAAGCTGTATGCCACCTTGTACTGCATTAGCATAGTTTCCAATCAATATTCTACAACCAGTTATTTTTGCATGGAGTTTGACCTATTAGAAATGGGTTCTTTTTCTCCAAACTCTGAGATAGTGTAACCTTACATTTTCGCTTTTAGGAATCAGTTCTAGAACCCATTTCTGAATTGATTCAGAGGTAACCGATTCTAAAAATTTTGCTTGAGCTAACTTTTTAGTTGTGAAGTGGTTGCGTATGATTTATATTACATTACTCATACGTAACATAAAATCATCTTCTATGAAATGTTTTATTTTGCCTATTGTTCATGTTTATAAGGAAAAAAAATTGAAAATTCACATTAAAAAAATAGAATGATAATTATTTCCATATTTTTTGAGTTCATTTTCGTGATAGTTTTAAGTGAAGTACATACGTTCTAAAAAATTTATATTTTTTTTTAAAATCAACCAATCAGAAAATTTTGATTTTGAATTATTTGTTCTAATTGGTCGATTATCAAAAACCTATCAATTTTACATCTTGACCTAATAATTTTACTTCTTTACTTCACCCAATAGACCAAAACCCTTTAGAAATAATTTATAATAAGCTTGCAAGCATAAGCCTTAAAATTTAAAAAGACTTGAAAAACTATTGAGAAATGCTTTAAAATTATTTTAGAATAAGCAAAAAGGAACCCTCGTGAAAATATTACTGAAATAATAGTTTAATAAGCTTATACATACAATTGTAAAATTAGCTAATGCTTGCAATTGTAGAATAAACTTATGCCTACAATTGTAGAATTAGCTTATGTTTTTATTTTTTTAATTCACTTTTACTAAAATTAAAAAATACTAAAACAAAATACAAAATGGAAAAAATATAAAAATTATACATTAAAATAAAAAATTATAAAAAAATTATAAAAAAATTAAAAAATACTTAAAAAAAAAAATAAAAAACTAAAAAACATCAAAATCATATAGCACTCTCTTGAAGCAAAATTAAGAATGACAATGAACGCCGTACAAGATATTCAACAATGAACTTACGGTAAAATTAACGGTACTTTACTGGAACAAGTCTTCAAAGAGTTTAGAAAATGTTGTTTCCAATCATAGTTGAGAAAAAGCAAAATATGACGAGCATGTTTAATAATAAAATATAAATAAAAGCAAAACGGACAAGTGGCGAAGAAATATTAAAGAACATGAGAATTGAAACAAAATTATAATATAAAGTTAGAAAAAATATTGTGAAAGATAATAGTTTATCAAACATACATGAGAAACTGTTATGATTTTATTAAGAAGGAGTATAAATTCTCGAACAAAATTGAGAAAATTTTTACAATTATTAAGCTTTTTATATAATATGTTAAAAAAATATATTGTGAGAAATAATAATTTTTTTAAACATGATTAAAAAAAAAACATTTATCTATTGTAGTTGAAATTAATTGTCAAATAAAGAAATAAATTGAAATTAATTGTTAATTAAAAAGGGTAAAATTTATTGTGTTGTTGCTTAGGGTTTCAGGTGCTCAAGTAGACCCTGAATACGACTGAACGACCTGAGCCGACGACGAAAACCTGTTATACTTTGAAGACCCAAAAGAGTAGGTAGGATGCGATGTTTGACTGAAAAAGTCATTTTAAAACATAATAAAGAGGGAAGAGAAAAAACCGAAGCCTTGTATTAACCCTGCATTTAACTTAAAATCATTGTATGATACTTCACACAATCATAAATTTTTTTTGGCAGTTTCTAACTGAAATTCAGTTTATACGAAATCAGTTGACACGTTCCAGTTCAAGCTCCAGCATTTGGGCTGGGTGATTAGTTGTGACATTTTCCCTATCTATCCTCATTTTTATTTTTATTTCTAGTACAAGGGGTTTGGACAAGATGTTGAGGGAGATAATTTCCCTATTAAAATTCCATTTTATTCCATTCCTACGCCAAAGTATAAATGTTAATGCTTTCTATCAAGTTCCTAGCTCTAGCGATTAGGGCTGGAATATTAAAAGGTACACTTTATCTTTTTACCTCTAGTTTTACCACATAAACTAGCACATACACAGGACTACACACTTTAAATTTATCTAGTGTTTCAATCCCATTTTATTTCGTTCCTCTTGCCTGGTATTTTAATTTCGCACGTTCTCCATTTCATTTCAATTCGTTCCCCTTGTCTAACGTTTCACTTACTTACTTAC
The DNA here is from genome assembly GCA_949748255.1 of Eustalomyia histrio. Classification (NCBI taxonomy): domain Eukaryota; kingdom Metazoa; phylum Arthropoda; class Insecta; order Diptera; family Anthomyiidae; genus Eustalomyia; species Eustalomyia histrio. The sequence goes on from OX456523.1 coordinate 195,351,935, forward strand.
TTAGTCATTGAACGAAATAGTGTAAAGAACAAACTTTTCTTTGCTTCGGTAATGTCAAATTTTACGCCAACAAAGCATCATTTGCAAGAAATTTTTCTTTAAATTCAATTTGAAAAAAAGTGCAGATGAAGCACATCGATTGCTCACTGAAGCTTATCCATCGATTTCAACGTGCGAGAGATGGTTTGTGTGGTTCAGAAATGATAATTTTGACAGGGAAGACATAGACCGCCCAGATCAGACAAAAAGTTCAAAGACAACGAATTATAGACATTACTCGATGAAGTTTATTGTCAAACTCAAGAAAATTGATCGACAAAAAAATTGATCCATTACGACAACCCAAAGAGCAAAAAAATCCAACCAGTCAAATTAATACCAAAGCCGAATATCCATGGCGCCAAGGTAACGCTCTGTATTTTGGAAATATAAGGGTTCCATCTATTATGAGCTGCTGATATCGGGCCAGACGATTACAGGGGACCTGTGATGAGCACAGCGAACATTGACCGAAAAACACCCGGAATATGCAATCACACATGAAGCTATATTATTCCATCATGACAACGCTCGGCCACATGTTGCAAGTATTTAGAAAAAAGTGGTTGAAAAGTTTTGCTTCACCCGCTTTGTAGTCCAGTCCTTACCCCGTCCGATTACCATTGGTTTTGTTCGATGCAGAACGCTCTCACTGGAATACGCTTCACTTCACAAAAGAGTATCCGCAATTGGGTTGATTCGTTCTTGGCTTTAGATCGTTCTTGGAGCAGATCGTTTGGAGAAGAATCCATATGTTGTCAGAAAGATGGGAAAAGGTCATAGCTACCCAGCAAAAATAAATGGAAGTGATTCTTAAGGAATTAATTTTTCATTGATTCTATAGTATCGTTTAGTTCTGATTTTTCACTTCTAAGGTAGTTCTTTTTCACAACTTATAAAAATGTGATTTTTAATGAAATTTAACACCTTTCAAATCTATGTCGCTACAAAAAGTAAAAAAATTATTGTAGTAAAAATCGCAAGAATTTCGAATAGTGATAAATTGCCCGATTGCTGAATTTCCCACTAAAATTTAAGGAACATTAAAACTCAAACTTAATATAGGAAACAACAACAAATCTGTCAGTTAAATTCCCAGGTAGAAGCTAACGGGAGATTGTGAAAATGAGGCTAAGGCCTGATTACTGATGTCCTGTAGAAATCTAAATTTATTTGGGAAGAACAAAAGATTTAATTTTTCACTAAACCATAAGAAGGGCTTTAGATGCAATGAAAAAGGATCATAGAAGAAAACTTCCACCCTTTGACACCCCTATGTAAAAATCATTGGTTCCGATCCAATTTTTCACAACACCGGAATCAAAATCACTGCTTCTTTTTCTCTTCTTTTGCTACTTTTTTTTGCTGGGTAATAATTTACAATGCTTTAAAAAATTTATATTGTGCCAATGTTTCACAACAAACGCCCCAAATTTGCCAAAAATCCCTCATTTTTAAGCTATACACCCAATATTACTATTTTGTGTTATTATTGTTTCAACGTAATAGAATTGTTCCGAATTTTTTTTTTGTGTAACATATTTATTGAATGAATAAACATCCATTCTATCCGTCCCGCACTCACAATATATTTATATTAAAGTTTCAATTGTTATTTAAAAAGTAAATCAGCAAAGTTGTTTTCGATTGAATAAATAGTAAAATTACAAAGCAACTTCAATTTAAAAATAACAATTAGCAACAATAAAAACTGAACAAATAAAACACAATTGTTAGAAATGAAATGTTAGTAACTAGTCCTATTTTAAAGTGGTTTTCAGTTGCTCCAATAGATTTTAAGGAACACATATTAAGGGTATTGATTTTTAAGTTAGTCTCTAAAAAAAGTTCATATATTTTACGGCCATTCACTTTAAAGCAAAATAACATTTCTTTTGTTAAACTTTTTAAATATCCACAGAAACTTTATATAAAAAATATAAAATGAATAAAAGTTCACTGCATATTTTGTAGGCCGCTATTAAAATATTTTATTAACTACATATTTTAAAGTTATTCAAATAATATTTTCTTTTGTGTTACGGCTAACGCCCTCCATCAGTCCAATTTCATTTGTTTTAAAAATTAAACCACAAAAAGAATAAAAGAAAATTTTCAAAAATGTCGCTGTGCATGTTTAAAATAGCATTGAAATTAAAGTCAACATAGACAAAATAAATAATAAAAAAAAAATAATAATAACCAAGAGAAAAGAAAGGACGATATTATTATGCATTGTATGATATGCAAAAGTATACACAAATGTACTGAAACGCAAAGCTAATATTTGATATTAAAGTAAAGAATTTTTTAAATTTGAAATTATTTATAGACAATTTTTTGAAGTATATTTCCAACACCATTAATCTGCCCAAACCAAAACCTTTTAACAGCTTACAATTTTAAATGAACTTCGAAATTTAAAGTTTTTATTTGAAATTTCGTTAAAATCTGTAAAATAAATTTTTTCTGCAAAAAACTGCATGAAAATGAAAATAAATAAGCGTGTATTTATTATAACGAATCAATTAGCTCTGCAAAATTTAATTTTGTTATATTGCAAACAAAATTAAAAACGCTATTAGAAATTACTGTTTAATTATGTAAAAGCCTCAAGAATATATAATTTTTTTCCTGCAATTTTGTTCAAAGTAGAGTAACACATAAAAACCAGATATGTGACATATGTGAAAAACAAAAACCAACTACTTTTTGGTTAAGGATAAGCTAAGAATTGCCTTTGAGAATTATTAAAAACAAAAAAAAACTAAATAAATGGTGCTGGAGCATTAGAAAGATAATAATGTTGATGATGACGATGTTACTTGGTAATGATAGTGCCTTAACATGGGTATGATGGCATAATATAGCATATGTTGCTTGCTTGGTTGGTTGGTTGGTTGTTCTCTTGAAGTTTATGTTGAATCGCATAATTTCGACGCTTATCTAAGTACTCGAAGGACATCATATTTTCGGTTTGTTGTTTTGTTTCTTGTAGATGTAGCTGCATCTGTATGAGTGTGAGTCTAAGTACTCAACATAAAAGCATGAAAAAGCTTAATATGCACATTAACAGATGGGCAGATATGCATATAACATTGTACATGTCGGTGTGTGTGTTGCTTTGTAATATAATAAGAGCCAGCTAATGTGACTGTAAAAACATCTCGCATACATTTAAACATACTAAACATAGTTTAGCTTATCATATGTTTATACTTATGGTTCTAAATATGTACTCATTTCTATGTTTGTGTGCTCTATTCACTAGAGTTTCACAAATATTTTTAGTATCTTGTGTTGGTTAGGGATATTTTTTACTATTGTATTTTAAATTCGCTCTGTTATTATTTCAAGTTAAAACTATATGTAAAATACATGGAATAATTAAAAAAGTTGTGACTCACACACTCTAAAAATTGCATGTAAACTTACTGCTATTGAGAGTGTAAGATTTTATGTAAAAATACGCAGAATGCTTGTTATTAAGCATGATATGTTTAAAATTTAATTTACACACTGTTTCTTTAGAGTTAGGAACATAATGTATCAAATAGTATATTGATAAACATATTTCTAAATTTTTAAACATATACTAAATTAAATTAAACATTTTATATAGTAAATTGGCTTATGTACGCATCTGTGCTTAATTTTAAATTTAAAAATGTCAATACTATTTTTATATTTTTTATATTTTGTATTAAAGGAAAATAAACAAGATACATTTATTTGCTAACTAAAAAATCAAAATCTGAAAAAAACTAGCAAAATTTTGGAGAAAATGTAGCTGAAGGCAAATTTTCAACGTAATTTGTAAAAAATTCAATTATTATTGTTTGCTTAGAAATATGTTAACTTATGTGTTTTTCCCTTTAGTTTTAGATTTTGAAAGATCGGGTAATGCTGAAAATTGTTTGTAGTGGTAAATACAGATATAGAACTATACAAATAATCGGACTTTTGGAGTCGTCCATTAAGAAATTTTGAAGCTGGAAATGGGCTATATTAAGTATTTAAATTCTTTTTTAGAATAGAGGACTTTTTGCTATAAAATCCCAAAGACTTTAAGTATTTTTTCTTTAACAAATTTTTAGAGTCTGAGGAATATTTTCGTAAGGTAATCTCTCTGATTCAGATGACTTTTCTTTAGAAGACAATTCAGATTGTCTTTTCTCGTAGAAATTCTTTAGATTCTGCAGACTTTTTTCTTTAGAAAAGCCCTTAAATTCTAAGAACGTTTTTCTAAAGAAATATTACCGATAGAAAACCCTTAAGTATCTAATAATTTTTTGCATAAAAACCCCTTACATTCTGAAGATTTTTTCTACATAATAAATCCTCGGTTATGAAGATTTTTTGATGCCTTTTCTTATAAAAATTGTTTGATTCTGAACTGCAAAAAGAAATTGTATATTTTAAGGACTATACAAAATTATCCGATTCTGAGGACTTTTCTTTGGAAGAACTCTTATATTCAGGCGTCTTTTAACCATAGTAAAACTCTTAGTTTCTGAGGATTTTTTCCATACAAAAATCTTCATTCCATGATAACGTTTATCTTATGAAAATCCCTCAAAATCAGATGTCTTTTTCCTGTTAAAAAATTCACAGATCATAAAGACTTTTTACTATATAAACATTTTAAAATTCAGAAATTTTTTTAAGAAAACCACTCAGATTCTTAAAAGTTTTTCTTTAGAAATATTCTAAGATTAAGAA